>OX359201.1:6582500-6903244 GCA_947172415.1 Chondrosia reniformis | reverse complement strand
CTAACCCTAACCCTAACCCTAACCCTAACCCTAACCCTAACCCTAACCTAACCCTAACCCTAACCCTAACCCTAACCCTAACCCTAACCCTAACCCTAACCCTAACCCTAACCCTAACCCTAACCCTAACCCTAACCCTAACCCTAACCCTAACCCTAACCCTAACCCTAACCCTAACCCTAACCCTAACCCTAACCCTAACCCTAACCCTAACCCTAACCCTAACCCTAACCCTAACCCTAACCCTAACCCTAACCCTAACCCTAACCCTAACCCTAACCCTAACCCTAACCCTAACCCTAACCCTAACCCTAACCCTAACCCTAACCCTAACCCTAACCCTAACCCTAACCCTAACCCTAACCCTAACCCTAACCCTAACCCTAACCCTAACCCTAACCCTAACCCTAACCCTAACCCTAACCCTAACCCTAACCCTAACCCTAACCCTAACCCTAACCCTAACCCTAACCCTAACCCTAACCCTAACCCTAACCCTAACCCTAACCCTAACCCTAACCCTAACCCTAACCCTAACCCTAACCCTAACCCTAACCCTAACCCTAACCCTAACCCTAACCCTAACCCTAACCCTAACCCTAACCCTAACCCTAACCCTAACCCTAACCCTAACCCTAACCCTAACCCTAACCCTAACCCTAACCCTAACCCTAACCCTAACCCTAACCCTAACCCTAACCCTAACCCTAACCCTAACCCTAACCCTAACCCTAACCCTAACCCTAACCCTAACCCTAACCCTAACCCTAACCCTAACCCTAACCCTAACCCTAACCCTAACCCTAACCCTAACCCTAACCCTAACCCTAACCCTAACCCTAACCCTAACCCTAACCCTAACCCTAACCCTAACCCTAACCCTAACCCTAACCCTAACCCTAACCCTAACCCTAACCCTAACCCTAACCCTAACCCTAACCCTAACCCTAACCCTAACCCTAACCCTAACCCTAACCCTAACCCTAACCCTAACCCTAACCCTAACCCTAACCCTAACCCTAACCCTAACCCTAACCCTAACCCTAACCCTAACCCTAACCCTAACCCTAACCCTAACCCTAACCCTAACCCTAACCCTAACCCTAACCCTAACCCTAACCCTAACCCTAACCCTAACCCTAACCCTAACCCTAACCCTAACCCTAACCCTAACCCTAACCCTAACCCTAACCCTAACCCTAACCCTAACCCTAACCCTAACCCTAACCCTAACCCTAACCCTAACCCTAACCCTAACCCTAACCCTAACCCTAACCCTAACCCTAACCCTAACCCTAACCCTAACCCTAACCCTAACCCTAACCCTAACCCTAACCCTAACCCTAACCCTAACCCTAACCCTAACCCTAACCCTAACCCTAACCCTAACCCTAACCCTAACCCTAACCCTAACCCTAACCCTAACCCTAACCCTAACCCTAACCCTAACCCTAACCCTAACCCTAACCCTAACCCTAACCCTAACCCTAACCCTAACCCTAACCCTAACCCTAACCCTAACCCTAACCCTAACCCTAACCCTAACCCTAACCCTAACCCTAACCCTAACCCTAACCCTAACCCTAACCCTAACCCTAACCCTAACCCTAACCCTAACCCTAACCCTAACCCTAACCCTAACCCTAACCCTAACCCTAACCCTAACCCTAACCCTAACCCTAACCCTAACCCTAACCCTAACCCTAACCCTAACCCTAACCCTAACGCTGTCACTAACCCTAACGCTGTCACTAACCCTAACGCTGTCACTAACCCTAACGCTGTCACTAACCCTAACGCTGTCACTAACCCTAACGCTGTCACTAACCCTAACGCTGTCACTAACCCTAACGCTGTCACTAACCCTAACGCTGTCACTAACCCTAACGCTGTCACTAACCCTAACGCTGTCACTAACCCTAACGCTGTCACTAACCCTAACGCTGTCACTAACCCTAACGCTGTCACTAACCCTAACGCTGTCACTAACCCTAACGCTGTCACTAACCCTAACGCTGTCACTAACCCTAACGCTGTCACTAACCCTAACGCTGTCACTAACCCTAACGCTGTCACTAACCCTAACCCTAACCCATTTATTTTCAAAAATGTTCCTGAGGTCATTTCTGGAGCTTCCCAATGGTTTTTTCACACTTAATTACATTTTCACACCTATTCAACCTAAAATTTCTCAAAAACTGATAGGATTTTTTAGGGTTTCTTTTCACCAATCAACTCACCTCACCCAGATTTTTCCGATGATACCCATATCTCATATGGTGATGTCTGGGCAACACCCTGTAACCCTAACCTTAACCCTAACCCTAGCCCCTAATACCAAATTCTATCCCCGAAACCTTAACACCCAAAAACCCAATTTTTAAAACTTTAATTTCGAAAACCCTAACCTTGATACCCTCATCCTGTAAACCCTTACCCAACAAACCTTACCCTATGGGCTAGCCTTTATGGGCTAGCCTTTATGGTCTAGGCTTTATGGGCTAGGCTTTATGGGCTAGGCTTTATGGGCTAGGGTTTATGGGCTAGGGTTTATGGGCTAGGGTTTATGGGCTAGGGTTTATGGGCTAGGGTTTATGGGCTAGGGTTTATGGGCTAGGGTTTATGGGCTAGGGTTTATGGGCTAGGGTTTATGGGCTAGGGTTTATGGGCTAGGGTTTATGGGCTAGGGTTTATGGGCTAGGGTTTATGGGCTAGGGTTTATGGGCTAGGGTTTATGGGCTAGGGTTTATGGGCTTGGTATTAGGATTTTCAGGTGATGTTTTTCGGAGTTAGGTTTTTGGTGTTAGCACTGCAAATTATTTCAAATTTAATGGCTACTTATATGTAACTTATAGATAACTTAAAGATAGTTTTACTAAATTTAAAGAGGTTGCTTAAATTGATATTAAATTCAAATTTAAGTAACAGTATATATTTAGTAAATGCCCACTTTACGGATGCTTTAAGATAAACTTAAAGCCTACTTAAATGCTTATATAAATATGACTTAAATGATACTTAAAGTTTATATAGGTGCATGCACCACTATACTGTACTACCATGCATGTATGCATGTGTTTGCATTATATACTTTCATTCATGTGCATGTCCATGGCCATGCATGCGCAGTTTAATTCAAATTAGAGTAGTTCAAAATAATTGAACAAATTACAATGTAGTATATTCAGAAACATGCAACTATCTCAGTTTTTAAGCCTTATAAGACATACCAGTCTTTGTATATATATAGTTACTTCTTTTGCAGGCGAACTGCCCACTTATAGTCAATCCCTGTATTAGGGGGCTTTCTTGTAGAAGGTTCCTTCACTCTGCACTTATCAATAAGCATGGATTTTGCTCTATTACTGAGGCCTTTATAGTAAAAGTCATCCAAATCCTTCTTGACTTTGGTGAGTAAACTCCTTTCCCATGGCAATGGATAGATTGCTATCTTTTTTGGCCTCACACTTGAGGTGGTACCTTCATTTTCCTCATCTGTCTGATCAGTTTCAGAGCAAGTATACTCTGAACTGTGATAATCTTTTTGCTCCAGCACAGAACGAGCTTTCTTCTTGGCTGTTTCTTCCCAATTAATGCGATTTATGGCTGTGAGCCTATTGCTCATCTTCTGCATGGAAACGGTAGCATGTATATACATGTATATATACATTATTATAGTATTTAGCCTTACTTGGAGAACTCTTCCATTTCTCCTGCATGTTTCCCTGTGCTGGTCGCTATCTTTTGGAGATCTTTTATTGGCCTCTAACTTGGTCAAGAAATACCTCTTAACTGCATCTATACAAAGAAATATGCATATTAACAGAAGGCCCAGTCAATGACAAATGAATGCATTAAACTTACTTTTCACTACACCTTTGTCCCATTTACTAGGGTACAGTTGCATTACTTCATTTGTCAGGGATTCACTGACTGTATGATTGGCTTCTGAATCATATCTGAATATGCAGTATATCAAATTCACTTATGGCAGTATATTGCATGAGGTTGCAGTACATAGCTATACCTTTCATCAAATTTCCATGTGCAGTCTGGCCTTTCTAAGGCCTTATACACCTGTCTTACAGCATTCTATAAAATGTAGTGAATATAAGACACAGTAATTAAGTGAGCTCAGGTGCAGTAATGAAAAAAGCTACTGTATAATAATATTTAATGCATGCACTTAAATGGAACTTACTGAGCATTCCACAGGTGCTTTTTTAGCCTTACCCGGGGTACCATTGGAAGGCTTTGCTACTCCATTTGTGGGTGATTTCAGCTGGCCTGAAATTTCCCTAGTTGCATCAAGAATTTCGTCATTTTGTGTAAGGACCTGGTCCCACAATTGCATTGATTTTTCCTTCAAATCCTGGAAACTTTGCTTAAGTGCTACCATAGCACCTGCAACAGCAGCAGCATTAATGTTCCTTCCATCAGTGTCTAAGAACATATCACCCTCCAGGAGTAATACTTCATTTTTTAAATCTGTATCTGTTTCTTCCTCTGAAGTATGACTGGAAACTTGACTACTCAATGAGTAGTCACTGTCTGAATCACTGTCACTGCTACTTGTTAGCTTATCATCATGCAGGGGGTCAACAGTTTCTTCGTTAACAATATTTTTTTCCATAATCGATTGTATAGAGTTAAATAGCTACGTTCTGCAGAAAGTAAAAGTTTCAGCTGCAAGATTCCCGCTCGTACGATTGTAAATTGATTTAATCGTAAGATTTTACGAACAAATAATTAATTACGTGTATACGCGTGACTTGGAAATCGTCAAAATGGAAGTCGGTAATAGGAGACCTTGCTTGTGTGAGACGTGTAAAGGCCAACTCGTTGCTAGGCGGACGTTTTATGAGCATGAGAAAAGAAGAAAAGCACCGAAACGTTCCATGGATAGCCGCGCAGCTCTGGCCGTTGACCCATTTGATGCCGACGTTTCTTCTTCTGACAATGAAGTAGAGCTATCCAGTCATTTGTTGGATCAAGTTTCGTCTCGTCGCTTCAGTGATTCAAGCGATTCCTCACCACCATCAAAACGGATTGCAGCACACAGTGATATTTCAAAGCTAGCAGCGGTAAGACTTAGTTATATATAGCGTTACTGCAGGGCCGTTAGTATAATTATGGCTGTTTGCCTTTGCCTTTTTACATTTTAAATCATTTAGAAATTCCTGGTTGTAATATTTATATGTAAACAAAACGTTTAAAGGAGTTAAAGTTTGTGTATTGTCTATATTTTTACTACGTATTATAGAGTAAATTATACCACTATATGTGACGATCGTAATCCAGTTAAATTAGAGTGAATTTCTTGCAGATGGTAGATCCTAGATACAAACTTATTTTACTATTATATGTATCTGGGCTCTGTTATGTCCTCGACTAGATTTCAGCTCTGTACATTATTTAATTAAGGTGCAAGACCCTTGTAAATGCTTAGCCATTTTTGATTGATTTTCCTTCGACAGCTTCCTCGAATGAACAAAAGGATTTCTCTATGTGTAATGCTTATCCGATAACACTTATGGATAAATGGATAAAGAACTTTAATTTGAATTTTATGGCTAATTCAAACATTTTTGCTTGTCCTAAACTGTTTCACCACTGTAAATATGTAACTATAAAGTACCACTGTCATTTTAAATTTTATTGCGACAGTCATGTATGTGTTCTTTGTACTATGTATATAGGAATCATTTTCCCCAGAACCAGAACTTGAGGTTCATTCTGTTGACTCGGAGATTGAATCTATCCACTATCATACAGACAGTGAGCCCTCTAATAAAGGCTTAGAAGAGTATACTGATTTGGATTCATATACCACTGATGCAGCTGCAAGTGATTCTGAATATGACCTAGCTGAACCAGTTGAAACCCATGTTGGGCAAGATGAAAATACTGGGCCAATGGCAATAATTATAAGATTGCTAGTATACTACCTTTTTCGATGGTATGTGAAATGGCGAATTAGTGATCAGGCAGCAAACATGCTGCTTAAAATTATCTATGCATTTTTCAGGATATTAGGCAGGCAGCAGGCTTTGATGAAGGAAGCACTTATATATTTTCCCAAAAAATTGTCAGATCTTTTTAATTCAGTTAAATTTAGTAAAAAATGTTTCAATAAGTATGCAGTCTGTCCTAATCCTGCTTGCACTAAGCTTTATTCTCTTGAGGATATCACTGCCTTAGATGGAAATGGCCAACCAACAGGGTTATCATGCACCACCTGTGGTTCCCATTTGACTACTGAAACAGTATTAAGTAATGGGAAAAGACGATTTCATCCTTTAAAAATATATTGTTACAAAAGCATCAAGGAATCGCTGGAACGCTTACTTCAATTCCCTAACTTTTATCAGTCATGCCAGGCTTGGATGACCAGAGATACTCCAGCAAACAGTTTGTGTGATATATATGACGGTCAAGTCTGGAAATCATTCTTTTTCCCCATGCCATCTGGACCACAGCTGATTCAAAAATTGGATCTAGGGCTTATGATTAACTGTGATTGGTTCCAGCCATTTAAGCGACGGTCAAACATTTCAGTTGGTGTAATATATGCTGTTATAGCTAATCTTCCTAGGGAAATGCGCTTCAAAACAGAAAATGTGCTCCTTCTAGGTATTTTGCCAGCATTATCAAAAGAACCATCAAATCTGAACTCTTTTCTCAAGCCTGTTGTTGAGGAACTGAAAGAGTTTCATAGGGGATTGCAAATGAAAGTGAGCACTGGTAGTAGTGTACTTGTTACGACCCGTATTATTTGCACTGCTAGTGATATCCCTGCTACGCGTAAACTCTGTGGCTTTTTAGGGCATTCAGCCTTTTTAGGATGTTCTAAATGCCTAAAGTATTTTAGTACTATGACCTTCAACAATAAAAAGAAGCGCAATTACTCAGGTTTCCAAAGAGACCAGTGGACACAAAGGACTAATGACAGTCACAGGGCTAATATTGTAAAAATAACTTCTGCCCCCTCCAAATCTGTTAGAGAGAAGTTAGAAAAGCAGTATGGGTCCAGGTATACAGCTCTACTGGATTTGCCATATTTTGATCCAGTTATTCACCATGTCGTTGATCCAATGCATAATCTCTTTTTAGGTACAGCTAAGATGATATTCAAGCTATGGCTTGATTGTGACTTGTTGCGTTTTAACAACCTTCGTAAGATTGATGAACTGATTGCTTCTTTGCCAATATCTTCTGAATTGGGACGAATTCCAACTACTATATCATCCAATTTTGGAAACTTCACAGCAGCTGAATGGAAAAATTGGACACTTGTCTACTCCCTTTATTGTTTAAATGGGTTACTTCCAAAGCCACACTTACTTTGTTGGCAAACGTTTGTGCTGGCCTGCAACAGACTTTGCCAACCTTTATTGTATCCAGAAGATATTCATCAAGCAGATCTCCTTCTAATGAAATTTTGTAGGACTGTTGAGGAGTTATATGGTGAAGGTGTAGTCACACCAAACATGCATATGCATGGACACCTGGCAGAATGCATTCGCCAATATGGCCCTATGGCATCATTCTGGCTTTTTTCCTTTGAGCGTTTTAATGGTCTACTAGGAATGTTTACCAACAACAAACGTAACATTGAAGTACAATTAATGCGCAAGTTTTTAGCAATATGTCATAGTAACAATCCAGAAGTAGACTTGCTGAATTAGAAGATGTGAACACAATTAGATTTATGGAGGATGAATCAAAAGGCATGCTGATGGTGTCACAGGAAGCTTATGAAGCTTCAAAGAAGTCATTATTGAATATTTCATGGGAAACTATTGTTAAAAATATTGATGATATACATCTTCCCAAGAGAAGTGCACTGATATCACTTGATAAAGAGGACTTAACTTTTTTAATTTCAGTTTATGCTGTCCTCTTTCCTAAGCATGCCATTACTTTAGATTTACTTCCTTCTGTGTGTAAGAAGTTCTCTTTTGTTGACTTTGGTCCAGAAAGGTTTAGGTCGAAGTCCCACAAGAAAAACAGTAACTCCTTTATACTAGCATCCTGGGCTAATAGCGATGGCACTATCAATTCTGGCTCTTATATTTTATATCCAGGCAGGATTCGTCACTTTTTATATCACACATTCGCTACTGTAAACCCTCCAGAATCCTTCGGAATTACCCTAGCTGTTGTTGAATGGTACAACAGCACATCAAGAAGCAATAAGTTTTACCTTCCTCCTTTAGTTGAATTTTCCACTGACAGGAGTATTCCTGGTGGTCCTGCTACGTTTCTGCCCATTCAGCGTATTGCACATTTACTAGCAGTTAATGTAAATCATTCCATCAGTCCCTCCAACACTTCAGAAAAAGTTGGCATTCCTCTATCAAAAAGAACTATTATCTGAATTATGCATGTATTTTGACTAACTGATTTTTGACTGCTTAATTTGTATTAATGAATTTCTGCATACATACTGTAAGGAATTTATATAACTAATTAAGTAGTAGTAATTTGCCAATTTGTTCATGTACAGTATAACCTTGCATGCATTCATCACAAATTATTACAGCATATAGCACTGAATAACTAATTAAACCTAACGTACGTATAACATATCACTGCTTTATTAGGCTCTCTCACTTATATTATACGTGTCACATGCATGCTAATCTCACTTAACGGTTCGAATTCAACTTTCCATAATATTGGAGAACCCAACCATTCACGAATGTAAAATCTGCGAAAATTGTGAAATCCCTCCAAACATAAAATTTAGTCTGCAAACAATTAAGCACATACATTATTAATTTCATGATCAGGCCTAATATTTTTAATTTAAATATAATATGCAACTAGGGATTGCAACTAATACGTTAACATAATTAACTATATGTATTACATATAAGTAGCCTTTAAGTAACAATTATACTCCTTAAATTTAAATACAACTTTATTGGAAGTATAAGTTTACTTAAACTTAGTAAACATCAAATTTAAGATGGCTTTAAATAATAGTAAACATAGTAAAGGCACATTATTTTCCAGTGTAGGGTTTTCTGGGTTAGAGTTTTCAGGATTAGGGTTTTTGGGGTTAGGGTATCGGAGCTAGGGTTTTCGGGTTTAGAGTTTAGGGTTTTTCAAGTTATGGTTAAAACGGTTAGGTTTAGACGCATATTGATGCATGTAGATGCATGTAGATGCATGTAGATGCATGTAGATGCTTGTAGATGCTTGTAGATGCATTAGATGCATGTAGATGCATGTAGTGTATTTATTTGCCTTTTGTTGCATGTAGATACATGTAGATGAATGTCAATGCACGTAGATGTATGGATAGTCTTGCAGATGTATTTAGATGCATGTAGATGCATGTTGATGCATGTAGAGTGTTGCAGATGAATGTAGATGCAACTATATGCATGTAAATTCCAATAGATGCATGTAGCACATGTAGATTCTTGTATGTTCATGAAGATGCGTGTAGAAGCATAGACGCATGTAGTTGCATGTAGATGCATGAAAATGCATGTAATTGTATGTTGATTAATGTAAAATTCATGTAGATTCATCTAGAATGCATGTAGAACCTTGTAAATGAATGTAGATGAATGTAGATGCATGTAGATGCATGTAGATGCAAGTAATAATGCATGAAGATGCATGTAGATGTATGTAGAAGCATATAAATGCATGTAGATGTATGTAGAAGCATATAAATACATGTAGATACATGTATGCTCATATACGCTCAGTAAATCATGCATGTCGCAGGTAGGATACGGTGTGAATCGCACATTTAAAGGTGTGTTTTGTGGTTATACAAGAATTTGTTATTAATAATAATGGTGTTTCACAATTAAATGCGCATATTGGGCATGCGCATGGTATATACTTGACTTGATCAATGTTTCGTTTTGACGAATAAAAGTATTAAAAGTACAGACATGTTGTACTCTAAACTCAAAATTAAAGCAGTCCCTTTATTAAAGTGAGTTGAGCGTATAGTTTGGAATCGAGAAATTAATATGTGATATTTCATTTAATTAATTATATAACTTTTTCATTAATTAAATATCGCATAATAAATATTTACTTCAAATTACTTCTAAATTTTTTAGAAAAAGTATATTAAAAATTTTTAAATTAATTTTCGTTCTTCTTAATATATCAAAAATTGACATACATCTGTGGTAGAAGTTAGGTTTGTCTAAACTTTCTGAAACTCTTATGATATAAACATATTATGCCTAAGAGTCTTTCTAACAGGTTTCAGCTTCATACCTCTAGATTTGCCTGAGATTCAGTCCCAGGATTGTATTACCATTAAACCGTATATTTAATGTATTAGATAATAGACATACATCTGTGGTTGAAGTTAGGTTTGAACAAACTTTCTCAAACTCTTACGATATAAACATACTATGCCTAAGAGTCCTTCTACCAGCTTTCAGCTTCATACCTCTAGATTTGCCTGAGATTCAGTCCCAGGATTGTATTACCTTTAAACCGTATATCTAATGTATTATCGAATAGACATACATTTCTGGTTGAAGTTAGGTTTGTGCAAACTTTCTGAAACTCTTATGATATTAACATACTATGCCTGAGAGTATTTCCATGAAATGTTAGATTCAAATCCAAATATTGATCCACTCTCAAGAATATATTATATAAATAAGAATATAGCCTTGTTTAATATAATTTATTAGCGATTTGACATACATCTATGGTTGAAGTTAGGTTTAGCCAAACTTTCAAGACCAACTGCTTTATTAGAAAGTTAGTCTGGCTAACATATTGTGTTGCATTCACATGTTTAATATATTTCTTGTGTAGTTTGAGTATGGAAAGCTTGGGACCTCTTTTGAGTCAGTTAATAGTAACTTTGTCTCCTTTCATTGACATATGGACTGAAATAGTAGCAGACATATTTCATTACCTCATTGTTGAAAATAGGTCAGTTTGGACAACACTCTTTGCATTGCCATCTCCATTTCATTCCAATTTCCATTTCCACTCCAATTTTAATTGCTGTACAGGGATGCACTGTTTGACCACTTTATTGAGGTCCACAGCTTGCCTAAACACCCTGCTCTAGAAGAGGTCAATCAGGTCCTGCATCACGCTCGCAAAAAAGACCTTTCACTCCCAGAGCATATTGATATTTTGCTAAAGAGTGTCACTCATGAGCAGTCGGTCGTCAAACAGGACGCCTTGGATCACCTGTTGGTTTTGCTGAAGGAGAATAGAGGGGCACTGAATGATTGCATAACCAGTGTGGACCGCGCTGACCAGAGCATTTCAAGACTAGTGTCCACAGTTAGTTGATGGAATGTTTGATTGAAGATGTGCGATAATGTGTTTCCTTTGCCAGCTGGTGCAGAGCAGCAGTGATAGGAGTCTTGAGGTCAGAGAAAGGGTTGGCAGGTGCCTTGGAGAGATTGGAGCCATTGACCCTGCTCAACTCAACTTTTCCTCAGAGATAATGCATGCAAAACCTCACTTGGCTGTCGAGGTAAGTCACTGTATCATTTAGTGCAGGGAGCTGTTGCTATTGAGTGTGCAAAATGGTTACAGATGGACAGCTTGAATGACAAGTTTGCAGTCCACCTTCTGCAAGAGCTGGGAAGAGCCTTCCTCTCAGCAGAGGACACCAGAGGGCAGGACTGCCTGGCCACATATGATTGCGCCAACAGGGCTGCTACCACCAGGTGTGACTGAAGCTCTTTCTTACTCATGTTTGTTGATATTTTACTCATCTATGTAGTATGGGGTATCTTGTCTGGTGCAGCCTCTCTTCCGAAATACAGGACATCCTACATCCCTTCCTGTATTCACACTGTACTGCTGATAATGCTCCCAAAAAGAGGACAATTCCCATTTACAAACTGGATCGAAGGCTCACCTTCCACCACTGGATCATCTCCTTTGTTGGCCATCTTGTTGAGAAGGTGGAAGACGGCCTAGCCAAGAGAGTGTTCAATGCCTGCTCAGTCATGTTCAAGTACTACTCTCAAGTTCCTCTATTTCTCCTACCATTTGTGGTCATCAAAGTGCTCTGTAGCCAAAAACCGGATACTGATGTATGTCTACATTCATCTCAAACTGCATGCAATCTCATTGGAGCTACTCTACCTTTTCTATTGTATACCTGTAGGTCTCTAGTGAAATGATAGAGATCATTAATGTAGCCTGTCAGCATGGACCCTTGACAATGGGACAGTCAGGTGCGTTCCTATCACTATTTTTGTATACATATACATAGAGGAAAATTAGCTTCTTAAATGTGCAGACTGCTTGACTCATTGCTGTCAAACCATATTCACGGTGCTGGATCATTTAAATCATTGGACCAGGAATAGAGTGAAGGTTGCCAGAACTAAGAAGCTGAGTAAAAAGGCAACGGAATCTTCAGCTGTGCAAGATAGTCTTGAGAATGTTGACAAAGTGGCAAACTTTCAGTTCACTCTTCCAAAGGACAAGCTGGCCAGGGCAGCTTACAACTGCAAGGCCTATGCACGTGCCCTGCTGTACATGGAGGAGTACATGGCCACTTTGGACAAGGAGGACACACAATTCCAAGAAACACTTGGATTCTGTCAGGTTAGTCTCATTTGCCCTCAACTATATTGAATGTGGGTGTGTCCTGCATACCAAATGTGGGTGTGTCCTGCATACCAAATGTGGGTGTGTCCTGCTTACCAAATGTGGGTGTGTCCTGCTTACCAAATGTGGGTGTGTCCTTCTGACTACTTGCATGTACATTAATTATGTAGAAGGTATATAAGAAGGGTGTATCACCTGATACTGTACATGTTAGAGTAAGAAAAATTTTCTGTAATTTTAAATTTTTTGCGCTTGTTGTAATTAACTTATCTTCCAGTATATACTTGTTTTTGAAGTGATTATTTTCATTTGCCATTGACTGTCATTCTAGGAAAATGAACTGCAGATATTACTAAAAATTGGTCACTATGTAATGTATATATACACAAGTCATAAGTAAGCTGCCCAGCCAATGTACATACGACTCAGATTCTCTAAACTGGTAGCACTCTATAATAGAGAAGTTGAAAATAGTGACGACAGTACAGTTAACATGCATCATCACTTGCCTGAATAAGATATTGAACTAGTCCTTCAATAGACAGGGGAAGGCCTTTTGTCTTTAACGACTTGCCTTGCATGCGCTGCTCAACAGATTTGATAATATTGACAGCCTAACAATACATTGAGATTGGGAATATAGAACAATACAGTCACACACAAGTGTAAGTTGCAGAAAATTCTTCTTACTCTATCATGTACAGTGTCAGGCGCTCCACCCTTCTTCTTCCATTCAACCAATGGATCATGCACAAGTGTCTTCAACACACTGTAAGTATATAGTTATAAAAGTACTGTTTTAGATAATTTAATTAAATTACTGCATTTACCATATCAGTGGGTCACACTGTTCCCTGAGTACATGCATGGTTACTTCACAGCATCTTCTGTAGTCTCCTTCATACCCAGTAACTCCCTAACAAAGTAATACAGTAATAAATGTACCAGCGGAAAACAGTTAAAGAGAGATATAGTACCATTGCATCAACCAAATTATGTGTCAGTCTAAAAGGGACAACTTCTGGATATTCAAAGGTCTCTCCCTATATAGATGGAAACACTTAATGCAAGGAAACATTAATGAATTATAGTCACTCACTTTTCCAAACAAACAGTTGAAGTCAACATGTAATATGTCACCATTGGTAGAGTCAAATAGCAGGTTCTCTCCATGGCGATCTCCTAGGCCAAGCACATAGCCAACGATTGACATTACTGCAGTAGTTCTAATGTAGGCTAGTCGAGCATAGTACCACTGAGTGGGGTCAGGGAAGGTCTGTTTGAACCAAAGTCCAAGCATCGGAGGAAACCTTGAGAGGAGAGAGCACCAAAATTGGAAATTGAAATACATGGCTAGAGTTACTATATATACTCACTTTGGTAAAATGAACTTTTTAAAGTTGACAGCAGATGTGCTGCATGTTGGCAAAGAGAAGACGGTTAAAACATCTCAACTTGGAACTTTTGAAAATGGTAGATTACCTTGGATCCACCACCTTGTTTATCTTTGAATTGTAGAGTTCTTTTACCTCACTAAGTGGAGTCATTTTTCCCTGATCCCTAAGTATTTATAGTACATACACAGAATGTCTGGTATATTTATATGCTGTAAACGCAAATATTGTCTTTCATGAAATTGTGGAAGAACCAGTGTATGTAAATAGACAGTTGGCAATTTGCAGTGTATATATTTTCACAATAATAGTGCCAACAAATATAGCAAAATATTTTTTCTGTTCACAGTACATATACACCTGCTGCCTGGTATATTTACATATGTATGATAGACTTACTGGTACATCTTTGTAAGAAGTTGTCTCAATACTGTCATGTTGTTCACCCATTCAATTAAACCACATTTTTCATTTAATGGAACAACTGACTATAGGGGATATACTGGTGGAGTGCTTAACAAGCAAGAGTTCTATAACCAACATGATACACTTACATATGTTCTGATATAGAGGTTACGCTTGCGACTTTCAATATTCTTACGCAAAAACCTATTAATCAAACTATACAGTTCCATCAAGCGACTATCTTTGCGCAGATCATCCTAAATAAACAAGCAAACAGTGAAAGGGAAGCGAATGCTATAAAAAGACACCTACATCTGGTTTGCACATCATTGTATACTTTTTGCCGTCACTTGCAAGAACAGTTACTTTCTTTGGACGAACTAGAGACATTAAAACTTCAACATGATCTTCAAACCTTACAATCGTTGGCTGGTAACCAGGAAAGGGATTATGGTTACCATAGTGACCATCTCCATCTAGTGGCAGTGTAACAGTCAGAGAAGACTGAATGGGCACGATAACATCACTAAAATCTCTAAAGGCAATCAAAGAATAGCACTTGAACAAAACCTTAACTTTCAGAGTATCCACTAACTTGTCTGAAAGAAGACGAGAGAGACCTCTACAGATCTTGTCCATACTGACTGTGATGGGACCACGTACCTGACTGTCCACTGGCTTGTTGCACACATCCACAAGTCTTTCACTTAACTTAGTCATGTCCTAATGGCAAATGATAAAAACTGATGCTTGATTATATGGTAAGTTGCTATGGTAACATAGGAATGCTGACAGTGATGAGTTTTGCAAGCGGTACATTTCCACTTTTTGCTTCATTTAATATTCTCTGGCATCTCTGCTGCCTATCACTGTGTGTTGACTGAAAGCAATACATTGCAATCATAAATACAACTTAAATGAGGTTGCCTCTACAAATGGCCTACCACACACCTTGCTAACTGCCATCAACATCCACAACGACTGCTGAGGGTAATGCGCTATCAATTTCAAAATGATAGCCTATATTTCAAAATAGATAAACAAATAATTATACAACCCCACCGCCTCCCCATGAGTTGACCAGCTCTTAGGCAGCAACATGCCACTCACTTTGATGAGGCTGAAAACAATACTGTTTGGGTGACATATCCTTGATACTAGCTGAGAGTAGGCCATCAAAAACTGGTAAGGTGGCAGCTCTTTTGTGAGTTTGGATACAGTGGCATTTAGGTTGTCCAGTGTCTTTTTTGAAGAGGCTCTTTCACTGGATGCAAGCTTACCACTGGAAGGAACTGGATCTGACATTTCAGCGCCAAAATCCAGCCATAGGCTTAACAAGCGAGGCATAGATTGATATATAAATTTGTTGCCAAAACGAAGGGTTTCTCCATAATGCAGCAACACAAATGGAAGGAACTCTCTGAAATGCAAAAGAAAACTTCATTGGTATGGGCACCTAGAGTCACCATGTGCCAGAACATGCCTGTGTTTGGATGTTTCCTCTGCCCACACTGACATCAGCCTGTCATAATATTTGGCCAAATAAAAGTGCCCCATTTCAAATTCCGGATGAACACTCACAGCAGACTAAACAAGAGCAGCCAGGAACTAATATTGTACAAAACTGAATTCTACATGTGCATACTTTATACTGCTTGAGTATGGTCTGTGTTTCAAAGTAAGCTGTATCTTCCATCCACCTGCCAATGTACAACAACGCCTTGCTGTGCTCTGGAGCATCCCTCTGCTGATGAGCCACTGTTAAGTCCTGAGTCCACTTGTCTCTGTAAGAATCAGGTGATTGTCGAGCAATATATAACACAAAAGTGGGATACTTACTGGACTTCCTTTTGTAAGTTAGTAAGTGCCTCATGAGGATTACCCTATAATCAAATTTACAGCCACCATCATTGTGGCTTTATACTTATGTAATATTATGAACATATACTTTTCTGTGAAGAAGTTTGGCCTTTAACAGAGGCAGCTCAGCCAAGGAGTAGGACCTAGCCATTTCAAGGCTACAGGCTGCAGCTGCCAAGATTCCTGATTTCCCAGCCAATTCTGCACTCTGCAACCACAACTTTCCAAGCTCCTCTTTAAAACTACTAGTAGTTTGAAGATATTCATCTGAGTAGAGGGTTGATGATGTAATTACAGGGGCTTACTCTTCCACTAGACCAAACAATAATCTCCTTAAGCTGAGAATAGGTTCCCTGGCTCTGTAAGATGCCTGAGTTGTACCCAGTCGCATCCTCCAAGTATCCAGGAGACACTGCTTCTCATCCTGGCTCCCCCTCCCATTAAGTCCCAAGAGAACAGACACTCCCTCCTCAAGCTCGTTCAGCATGTGCAGCCGAGTAATGTTTTGGTAAGCCCTTTGATAAGACCCTAGTTCCATGCTAGCTGCCGAGAGGGGCCCCAGCTGCTCTGTCTGCACCAACTTGAGCTGCCTTTCAAATAGCTTGCCATTCTGTGATACAATGAAGGTGCAGCAAATCTAAATGTGTTTACACTTGTGCACTCAAACCTTTTGTTTAGCAGCCAACAGAACCCGACCAAGTCCAACACTCCAGTTTCCAGTAGTTTTGTCATTTGTTAGGAATTCCTCCAATTGATCCCAACGGCACAGCCTCCAAGCTGCCTCTACTCGAAACGAATTCAATTGTTGCATCCACTCTGGTCTACAGTTCAATGGGCATGTCTAGTGCTGCATGAGACTTTGTTGTGACAGGTTTCTACTCACTTCTGATGACTCCAGCCTGTGGCTCGTGCCAACACAGATTCAAACTGACCCATCTCCATCTTACATTTCAGCACACCCTACACCAGTTACATATAAGTAGAAGAACCTGCTTTACACATGCTGCCACCCATTTTATATACACATATGCTGTTACCCGCTTTAGATATACTACGCTGCTACCCGCTTTAGATATACTACGCTGCTACCCGCTTTAGATATACTACGCTGCTACCCGCTATAAGCACATATGAACAATAAAAATTTGACTTACTTCATAAAATACATATTCATTTGGTTCTTTCTGAATTGCCATGCTGTAGCATTCCACTGCTTCACTGTACTGCCCTATTCCCTCATATTCCAACATCTTCTGTTGGAAGGAAGCATTTCCTCTTCGCAGTCGACTCAAGCCAGTAACTCCATCTTGATTATCCAGAGCTACATAAACCTTCTACATAACCAATGCACATGCAAGTAGTCAGAAGGATACACCCACATTTGGTAAGCAGGACACACCCACATTTGGTAAGCAGGACACACCCACATTTGGTAAGCAGGACACACCCACATTTGGTAAGCAGGACACACCCACATTTGGTAAGCAGGACACACCCACATTTGGTAAGCAGGACACACCCACATTTGGTAAGCAGGACACACTCACATTTGGTAAGCAGGACACACCCACATTTGGTAAGCAAGACACACCCACATTTGGTATGCAGGACACACCCACATTCAATATAGTTGAGGGCAAATGAGACTAACCTGACAGAATCCAAGTGTTTCTTGGAATTGTGTGTCCTCCTTGTCCAAAGTGGCCATGTACTCCTCCATGTACAGCAGGGCACGTGCATAGGCCTTGCAGTTGTAAGCTGCCCTGGCCAGCTTGTCCTTTGGAAGAGTGAACTGAAAGTTTGCCACTTTGTCAACATTCTCAAGACTATCTTGCACAGCTGAAGATTCCGTTGCCTTTTTACTCAGCTTCTTAGTTCTGGCAACCTTCACTCTATTCCTGGTCCAATGATTTAAATGATCCAGCACCGTGAATATGGTTTGACAGCAATGAGTCAAGCAGTCTGCACATTTAAGAAGCTAATTTTCCTCTATGTATATGTATACAAAAATAGTGATAGGAACGCACCTGACTGTCCCATTGTCAAGGGTCCATGCTGACAGGCTACATTAATGATCTCTATCATTTCACTAGAGACCTACAGGTATACAATAGAAACGGTAGAGTAGCTCCAATGAGATTGCATGCAGTTTGAGATGAATGTAGACATACATCAGTATCCGGTTTTTGGCTACAGAGCACTTTGATGACCACAAATGGTAGGAGAAATAGAGGAACTTGAGAGTAGTACTTGAACATGACTGAGCAGGCATTGAACACTCTCTTGGCTAGGCCGTCTTCCACCTTCTCAACAAGATGGCCAACAAAGGAGATGATCCAGTGGTGGAAGGTGAGCCTTCGATCCAGTTTGTAAATGGGAATTGTCCTCTTTTTGGGAGCATTATCAGCAGTATAGTGTGAATACAGGAAGGGATGTAGGATGTCCTGTATTTCGGAAGAGAGGCTGCACCAGACAAGATACCCCATACTACATAGATGAGTAAAATATCAACAAACATGAGTAAGAAAGAGCTTCAGTCACACCTGGTGGTAGCAGCCCTGTTGGCGCAATCATATGTGGCCAGGACCTCTTGTATGGCGTAGGCACAGCAGTCCTGCCCTCTGGTGTCCTCTGCTGAGAGGAAGGCTCTTCCCAGCTCTTGCAGAAGGTGGACTGCAAACTTGTCATTCAAGCTGTCCATCTGTAACCATTTTGCACACTCAATAGCAACAGCTCCCTGCACTAAATGATACAGTGACTTACCTCGACAGCCAAGTGAGGTTTTGCATGCATTATCTCTGAGGAAAAGTTGAGTCGAGCAGGGTCAATGGCTCCAATCTCTCCAAGGCACCTGCCAACCCTTTCTCTGACCTCAAGACTCCTATCACTGCTGCTCTGCACCAGCTGGCAAAGGAAACACATTATCGCACATCTTCAATCAAACATTCCATCAACTAACTGTAGACACTAGTCTTGAAATGCTCTGGTCAGCGCGGTCCACACTGGTTATGCAATCATTCAGTGCCCCTCTATTCTCCTTCAGCAAAACCAACAGGTGATCCAAGGCGTCCTGTTTGACGACCGACTGCTCATGAGTGACACTCTTTAGCAAAATATCAATATGCTCTGGGAGTGAAAGGTCTTTTTTGCGAGCGTGATGCAGGACCTGATTGACCTCTTCTAGAGCAGGGTGTTTAGGCAAGCTGTGGACCTCAATAAAGTGGTCAAACAGTGCATCCCTGTACAGCAATTGAAATTGGAGTGGAAATGGAAATTGGAATGAAATGGAGATGGCAATGCAAAGAGTGTTGTCCAAACTGACCTATTTTCAACAATGAGGTAATGAAATATGTCTGCTACTATTTCAGTCCATATGTCAATGAAAGGAGACAAAGTTACTATTAACTGACTCAAAAGAGGTCCCAAGCTTTCCATACTCAAACTACACAAGAAATATATTAAACATGTGAATGCAAAACAATATGTTAGCCGGACTAACTTTCTAATGAAGCAGTTCCATCCTTGGAGAACCACCTTAATAACTGAAGGTTCCGACTGAAGAGCAACTCTCAGCATTCCCATCACCATCACTCGCAACTTGACTACATTCTCCTTGCCCATCATACGCAACCAAATAATCAAACTCTTGATGACCTGCAATAAAACAATGAGGATTAACAGGCAAACAGAATGGATGGGAGGAAAGAAGCCTGCATACAGAGAGAACATACTGAAGTGATTTGCTCCTCGCTGTTGTACTTCCTGGCAGCAATAAACTTCCTGTTTAGCACAGCCAGCACACCCAGGAGCTGAGGCTTCACAAATTCCACCTAAAGACCTGCTAATAGTGAAACTTTAGAGACAAGAAACAACCAAACTAACAATCTCTTTATCTCTGCTATCCCTATTGACAGGACCATGAGTCTCCCCTTTGGTTGCCATGACAACCTGATACATTCCATTCTTAACTCTTTCCTCATGATGAGCCAAGTGAACAGAAAGTTCATTACACACAGGAAAAGGGTTGCTCTTAAAGAAATCGTTAACTTTGACTTGTAGAGTCTCCTAGAGTAGCAAAAGTTTTGTCAACTTACCACTTTTGCTAGGAATACCTTACAAACATACTTCTAGAAATAGCAGTTTATTCGGAAGTTCTTCAGTTGTACATCTCCTCACAATGTAGGCATAAATGTATTTGAACTGAACACCAACCACCTCCTTTGTATTCTGCATTGCACAATCATAGTCTCACCTCACCACCATATATGGTAATGCCTGCCATACATACCCTGCTTGTCAGACTTTCCATGACCTCAAGTCCTTTACAGGACAACAAATAAACTAGAGATTGGTACATTAGGCCAAACAGTTCATCTAGCTTCTTCTTCTCCTGCCTCAATTTGAACAAGTTCACAGTTTCTTGCAAAAGGAAGCCATACTTTCCATCCTTCCAGACTGTCTCTGGCTTCCTATGTAGAGCAGCGGCCAGCAGCTGCAGGTTTGAGATAATAGTTTTCATTGCACAGTAGTCTCACAACACTCTAACAGCAACTGTACCTCTGAAATGTCATACTTCAATTGATCAAACACAGTAAGTGTTTTGTTACCATGGAAATCTATAATGACTCTCCCCTAGAACATCAACATGAGAGACTTGAGACAGTCATTAATGAGTCACATCGCATAACTTGCTTCTTTCAAAACTTTTCCTCTCACTTCAGAGACCGGATCTTGTAACATCTCCAAAAGTTTCAGTACCATCTGTTTCGCTACATTCCAGCTACAGGAGCAGGCCACACACACAAAACATGACACTACAGCTTTCCGACACCTACAGAGCATGGGAGGTTAGAGGTCAAGGGTCATCAGGGGCAGGGTGACAGTGACCTTTGGACCTTGCACTTGCCTGAAGCACTTGGACTGAAGCGCCTTCTGAAGTTGTTGCGTAATAATGGATACATGCTTTGAATTGGCTTTGGCAAAACCAGCAAGTATTTTACTAGAAAATGAAGGTCTCTTATGAGAGTATGCAGACTTCTGCACAAGGAAGTACTTACCCAGCAAACATAATCACATTAGCATTATTACTGAACAGTAAAGCTAAGACATTGTGCAACACAATTTCTTGATCTTCCAGCCGTAATCTTGAACACACTTCAGCCAACTCTGTCAGAAAAGCACTCTTGGATCCCGGTAAGGAGGAGATTAGAGAGGAAGTGAGGCAGCCTACGACACCACTGAAAAGAGTCAGTACGTCTTCACTGGGAGCAACACGTGCCTCTTCAGTCAACGGCAGCCGCTCCACTTGTGTTATTCGGTGGAGAGGAGAGGACCAGGGGTCGGTGGTGAAGGTTCTGGTCACTCCAGGTGGGATCAAGGAGAGCACACAGCAAAAGAAACTTTCTACAACATCAGGTGAACATCCATGGAGGTTCTTTGACAAGTGACTGCAGAGAGTTAAACTTTGAAACCAAATAAGGCTGACACCAGTTGGTAAACTTACACAAGTTGCTGTGTAAAGATGTGTTCCCCTGCTCCCTGCCAGAGTGGAATGCATCCCAGGGCAGTACACCTGACTTGACTATTTGGACTTGACTACAGAAAAATGATTTCTACATCTCGTACATTCCACCACTCCCACCTACCAGTGCAAGCCTCATACATTCCACCACTCCCACCTACCAGTGCACATCTCATACATTCCACCACTCCCACCTACCAGTGCACATCTCGTACATTCCACCACTCCCACCTACCAGTGCAAGCCTCGTACATTCCACCACTCCCACCTACCAGTGCACATCTCGTACATTCCACCACTCCCACCTACCAGTGCAAGCCTCATACATTCCAATGCTGTCTGATCCTTCACAGAGGAAGGCATGCACGAGAAGGCATACAATGACTCAATCTGACAATCAGTCAAGTCCATCGACCCATCTTCAGTACTCATGTATGTCAGCACTTTTTGGTGTATTTCTGATGGAAAACACTTGAGTTTTATAACAGTTCCCCAAGACGCTTCTACAAACTAAACACAAATTCTTTGTATAACAACAGACTGTAAGGTACATCCAATCTTCAGTTCTAACCTTTGGCCAACAGAGACTTAATAAAGACCTCGTGTGATCCAGCAGCAGGGGAGGCAAGTGAACATTACCTTATTAGGAAGTAAGGATATTTACTTTAATCATAACCATTCAAGTGCATGAGCTTACTCCAGAGGTCAACTGAATACAGAGCTCCAATGCCTTCACATACTTTAACAAAAACCTGCAAAGGAAGGACCATATCTGGAACAGTACATACATACAGGGATGAGTTCCTACCAAGTACCTTCTTCATGAGGTCAGTATCACCCGAGCACACACTAGCCACCATAGCACACTCCATGGCAGAGCACATGATGGTCATGTGACCTGTAGACCACCAGAGCCCACTGTTGACCTTTGAACCCAGCAGATGCCTCACTTGCACTTCAAACACCAATCTCACTCCCTCCAGTAAACGATACACCTACAACATTAGGTTGCTATGGTAACAAGTGACATTCAGTGTCAAAGGTGCATCTTCCCCTACATACCTCACTCCAATCAATGCCCTCCCTCAAAGAAAATAAATTGTTGGAATCCTTTTCACTAATAGCTATCAACTGAGTTATTTTTGTTGCCATGGTGACAGACAACTCTGCCAATTTTCCAGTAATTCCTTTGAACTTTTTTGTCGCCTTTGCAGAAATGTAGGTTGTGACCAGAGGGGATTTCCCCACTACCTTGGTTTTCTTAGCTTTGGGCTCTACAACACCAGACCTGCAGCTATTCATGAGTAACCAATGTTTCATTTTAAATACTTGTGGTTTACCTATCAGACACTTTGGGTGGTGGTTTGAAAGTAACAGCTGATTTGCTGGCCTCCATGCCGCATAACATAACAATACAAGGAGCTAGGAACTTGAAAAAGGGTAAAACTGGTAGCTTCCGCTTCACCTTAACAGATGTAATATCCTTACTTGCAAGCAGTCACCTTTGCCAATCATTCCAACAGCAGCTTTACCAAGAAGTTCCATCTGACTGGAAGGGGCAGCCATTTGGACATACTTGTTCAGCAAGGAAGCCATACAGTCCTACACAAAACAGAAATCAAATTCATTCAACAGGAACCAGTTGTCACTTACAGCAAACATCTGTTCCATATACTGAACATTTGGGGTTTCTAGCGAAAAGAGTAATAAATGGGTGATCCTCTCCCAATTCTTCCCGCAAGTGTTCTGAGGTGTCAGGAGTTGCAGGAAATCCACCAGAGGTCCCCTCAGCAGATCCAGCAAGTCCCTAGCCACACAGAATAGGTGAGAGCAGCACTCTTGCACGTGAAGAACACTCACGGGGTTTTCTTGGAAACATTTTTAACATAAAGTTCAGCTACACAGAGCACACTTGAAGTGAGATTGTCCTCTTGCAGCAAAGGCCATCCTGACACTGCACACTTTGCAATGGTAGCTACAACATCTCGCTTTACTCTCATTCCACCATATTTCATTAAAATGTTTAAAGGTGCTACCATTTTGACTGCATTCTTGATATGGAGTGCAATCTTGCCAGAATTCTCTTGAATTACAGATCTGATGGAGGAAAAGCAGTGGCTGTGGAAGGCACAGAGACAGCAATGCAACTCACAGAACAGCAGAGATCAGACATGCATTGTCCTCAAGACTGCCTAAAGGTATTGGAGCAGCCAGCGCATCGCTCTCCATGTACCCATCCACAGAGTACTGGAAGTGTGTCAAGTATATCTGCCTAAAAGGCTCCTTCAGATTACTTGCTAAGGTGGACAAAACTGACAAGAAATTCACTTTAAGCATTAATTCACATGTTTATTGTGACATAACTTGTACCTCGTAGCATTTCCAAGAGCTCGTTAACAATCAGTTGGAAGAGTTTGATTTCCTTAGCATTTGAACAAACCTTACAAAGAGGCAGTCAATGATTACTGCAGTGCATGCAAAAAGTGTGAGGTTTACCTTGAAGAGTTGGGCCACACACTGACTGGCCAACTGATGCAAACTGCTACATTTGGCACACGATGTCACACTAAACAGTCTCACCAGCAACCAAAGGAGGAAACCTGCATAGCATCACGTGATTGTCACATGCATATTAAATGTCCCAATCAAAGACGTACCTTGGGTGGAGTTTGGAGTGATCTGCTCTTCAATTCCTACAAAGAAGTTAGGAGACAACTTTTTGATGCTTTCCAGCAAATGTTCCAATAAAGTTTTGCTGTGTGGAATTCCTTTATCTTTCAACAGCTCTTTGGCCACTGTTTGGGGAGCAGTGACGTGATCTCGCATTTCACCTTATAAATTTACAGGAGTTACCTTGATCCAAATCAAGTAAATATAGCGCGACATTGTTCATCATAGTTCTGCGGTACTCGATTATTCTACAAATAGAAACTTTCATTATCAACATTTATTTGCGAAGCGCAGCCAATACTACTAACTTTTGGGGCAAAACGTGATTCCCCCTTGTTCCGTCCATCTTGCCGCGAAATGCGCGCTTTATCAAATATTTCGTAATCAGCTTCACTATAATCTACAATATAATATCAATTCAATTGCACGAGTTTGTCAAGCTAGAATTCAATATGGGTAACGGGAACTTTTCCAATCTCCTCAGATATCCCCTGCTTCACAAGAACAATAAATTCCTGATCGTTGTCCGGGATCCTCAGAACCAACACTTCCTGCAATAAGAGGAAGACCCTCTAATTACTACCTCCAATGCAATACATGTGGCCATACCTGTCCGGCCTCCACTGCAATCTGATCCTCCCCTGGTGCATCGTAGTCATACAGGACCCTCCCATTCCTCCCTTCACTCTTGTTAAACTGCATTCCCATGAACTCAAAGAGTTGCTCCTCTTTGAACAAGGGAACCTTCTCCGGCTCACTGCACAAAGGCAATGACATACAGTGGGTCAACTGGAGGTGCACACTACCTAACAGGCAATGACACACAGTGGGTCAACTGGAGGTGCACACTACCTAACAGGCAATGACACACAGTGGGTCAACTGGAGGTGCACACTACCTAACAGGCAATGACACACAGTGGGTCAACTGGAGGTGCACACTACCTAACAGGCAATGACACACAGTGGGTCAACTGGAGGTGCACACTACCTAACAGGCAATGACACACAGTGGGTCAACTGGAGGTGCACACTACCTAACAGGCAATGACACACAGTGGGTCAATTGGAGGTGCACACTACCTAACTGACTGGCCGCTAGCAGCAACGTCCACTTCAGCCAAGTGCTCAAGACAGTCGTTGTGAAAAGACTTCTGAGCCACAATCAGAGAACGCAAGTGTCCCAAATGGTTCACCTACACATTAGGAACCACATCTACAATCATGCAATGTCACACCACAAGGCCATCCTCACATGACTGCTGTTAACTCTCTTCAAGGTGGTTCTAGCCTTCTCCAATTGAGCATCAAACTCTGCCTGAGCTCTGCGCAGCTCGTCCTCTGCCTGTAAAGATGTCTCAAGTTGAACATTCGTGAAGGGAAGTGCACTCAATCAACTCACTGCCGGAAGTTTCTCAGGTTTAGCATCTGTGGCTCTCTTTTTAGCTGCATCCAAGTCCAAACGTTTGATGCTCACAGCTTTACGCTCACTCTACACAGTCAGTTCTATGCAAGTTACATACAAACAACTCCAACCACAACTCACCACAGCATTCTTGATGTCCACTTCAAGGAAAGCACGCAACGGAGTAAGAAAATCTCTTTCTACCTTTTCACGATATCTTCTCTTAGTTTGTGCCATCTTGTACTCCACCTCGCCACACCTCAGCAGGTAGCCGCCTGTAGCAGCTAAACACGTGCACGGGACAGTCACACCGCAAGGACATAGCTTACCATATTGGGTCTCTGGACCAAACTCCTTGCCAGCACGGGTCATCTCTAAACCAAGCATTTCCTGAGGGCTGGTCGTCTGCCTCTGCGGCCTGTCCAGTTTCTTGTACACCAGCCCCTCCAAGCGTAGAGCTAAAGATCCAAGCGCGCCTTATTAAAATGGTGGCTAATTCCTTACACAAAAGTGACTTACCCGGATCGGGTTCCAAGAGTTGAACTACATAATGTATCATCTTCTCGGAATTTTGCTTAATAGCATCCATTTCGGTACAGAGCGACTGGTACTCCGAATCATATTCCGTCACTTCGGCTTTGCCCAACTTTTCAATAGTGTACTAATTTTAAGATGAACACATTTTAAGCGGAAAAGTTGACCCTGGGAATCAACTCACTTGCCTAGCTCTGGTCCAACTGGTTGCTGTAAAGTTCTTGATTGATGTGAGCTTCTCTTTGGCAGAAGTTTGAAAGGAGCTGCCTTCTTCACTTGACGCCATCTTAGTTTCCGACTTCGTGAAAGGTCATGTGTCCATTGGGGAATCCCCCATTAAATGTCGCTCTGACCGCAGCGTCTCAGAAATCGGTGTGGCTTCTCTTGGCCGTGGGGACCAACTAGTACTGCTATATGGTAAGGATTAACGAAAGCAAATACCTTAAGTCTCTTATAGGTATACTTGTGTGAGTCGTGTATTATGACGACGTCGACATCACTTCCGTCCGTCAACGTAAACAAAAACTTACGCGAAGCTTGTCAGAACTCGGACGAACCGACGGTGAAGCAGCTACTTAAGGATGGAGCGGACTCAAATTCTAAAGATTCGGTACGCAATCATGTCAATGAAAGAAAAATATCGAATATACTTGTGTATATCCACGTGCAGGACGGTTTCACGGCGCTTCACTATGCGGCGTCGGTCGGCAGCCTGGGGTGTTGTCGTACGTTACTGAACAGCAATTGTGATATAAATTCCAAAAGCGAGGTACGTCTCGATTACTTCGAGGCTGACAGTGGCATAATACACGACTTTCTATTCACTCATTCACAGAATAATTGTACACCGCTCTATATGGCCTCGCAAAGTGGATATACGAAAACCGTGAACGAATTGATCAGCAAAGGAGCCCAAGTGGACGTACCTACTCTAGTGAGTGAGATCACAGTTATGTGGTTCATGCAGTTCTGCCAATAGCTGTGTGAACCGGATACTGTGTATTCAGTCTTTGGGACACACCCCATTACTGGTGGCCTGCGAGTTCGGATACCATTACATTATACAGTCACTGCTGTCAGCTGGTGCTAGTGTCAAAACTACACTCAAGGTCAGCTGTCCGTCCCTTGGCCTCTTACATGCAGCCACTGTATGCATATATCTCTTGTCTACATACGTAGGATGGTTTTACGGCCCTACATATTGCAGCTCAGTTTGGGCGTGCAGAAGCAATTCCAGTGCTGCTAGCAGCTGGATGCGATGTCAATGTTAAAACCAATGATGGCTGGACTCCTCTAATGATAGCCGTGCGACATGGAAGTGAGGCAGTTGTGGAGGTACTCCTGAATCGACAGTTAAATGTGAAGGTTGATGAATTGAACAATGATGGTATTTGTGCCTTGACCTTGGCTGTTATCCATCACCCTTCTCTAATCCACCACCTTGTCGGGCATTCCTCGTGTCAACTAAACACTGCAGACAAACAAGTACATTGGCACATGTAATGCACACACATCTATGCACAGCTGATGTACTGTGCTCCTGTAGCATGGCTGGACACCAGTGCACTATGCAGTTGAGGCTGAGCAGCTCACTGGACTGTTGTCCCTTCTGTCAGTGGCCGGGTGCGATGTCAATGTGAAAGACAAGGTAGATCACACAAGAGTTGTTGTAAACACAAAGTGTGATCCTGTACTATATATGTTTCACTGTTAACACGTAGAAGCAGCAGACACCTCTTCACTTGGCCGCTGCTAAAGGACAGACTACATTTGCAGAAGTTTTAATCACAGCTGGTGCAAACATAAACCTACAAGATAAAGTGAGTACATATTCCATGCAACTATATTAGCTATATAACTGCATGCAGTGCATTGGCTATGTAATTAATTTAGCAAGGACACACTGCTGCTCAGATTGCTACCTCCAATGTTGCACAAGTCATTGCAGCTGCGATGCCCAAACAGACCCTCCATCCAGCCCCAACTACCTCAAGCTCTCTACACATTTCTACTCCTTCCATTAATTAAATTATCACTGCACTGAGATTCTGCTCATCAAAGTCTAATTTCAACAATTTGTACTTGTGAATGTTAATCAGATGACCTAGCTGTTCATACGGGAACCTGCATGGAGATATACAAGTCATTGTACAAATTCGAAGTTAATACATGTGTCGACTTAAAGGAATGCGTATATACGCTGCGACCGTCCGTTGGTAGGCGATACATACAAAGAATTCTGAGCTATCCTCCAAAAGTATTGTTGGGCTGCTGATATGGACCGAGGACGTAACAAGAACCAGCACGCACAGCGAGACTTGGCTTTCAATATTTCTCCGCTTACCTATTCCAAGCTCGCCCAGCAGGAACGTCAGTTGAAGACACAACTTGAGACTATTCGAAGGGAGACGTACTACAACTTGATTGACGCTGTTCAGAAGCAACAAGTGATCGGACGCCAGCTCGTCCTTTTGGATAGGAAGCTATCGAAGGACCGCAAAGCCTCGGTATCTGCGGGTCGCGACTGCGTTAGCGCCATACAACGGAAAAAGAAAGCAAAGGAAATATATACGACTACTCTGTGGAGAAAAAGAACAACATCGGCGCCCCCGCGCTCTTCGCATGTCCAAACGCTAGAATACTACAGAAATCTCCTGCAACCTTCTGTTTTGCGCTCAAAAGTAGAAAACAGTGAAAAAGGCAGTATTTGCTGGGCAGATGTAGCAGAGCGCAAGAAGAGTGCCGCATCAAGAGAGCCATCTGCAAGACCCACGTCTCCTTCCAAATGGTACACCATTGAAGACGCTGTAACAATTAATTAATTTCAAGGAAGCCATAATTCAAATGTAATACATACATACTTACAAGATCATAGTGTCCACTGTATATATATGCTATAGCTTATGATAATATAATAGTACCATGTATGGGCACTATAATAATAATAAATACATAGTAAATCAGTATTTAAAGTTTTCCAAGGTAACGGGTGGATGTAAACCATTAAGTACAAGTTTCAGAAAGTACAGATGCCATCGAAGGTCATCAGTGAGCTCTGGATGGAAGGTGGTGGCCATAAGTCTGCCCTGCCTCACGGCCACCGGCTCCTCCTCACCTCCCCTGGTCAGGGTAGCCAGGACACTCACATCCACACTGTCCACTGACCGAATACCTGGAGCCCTTATAAACAACCCTACACATTCATTGTGGTTTTGGATATCAACTGAACTGGAATGAAGAAAGTCGTCTGACGCTGTTACTGGGAAGGACAATCCACCTTCCTTGACAGAGAGCTTGGCTTCGAAACTGTTAATCTGCCTGCCAAACCTGTTCCGTGAGCAAGTCACACCCAACCCACCAATCTATGAAGCACACACACACAAATATTCATGAAATACCACTATACCTATTCTTGGTCAAGTGAGGATATATAGTACAAATGTGCAATGTAATTGCATGTACTTGTTTTGCATCTTTTCTGAACTAAAAGGGACTCTCCCCTTAATTCAATTCATTAGGCACTGAAAAACATTTTACTAACCCACATACATACCGACATCTTTGACGATAATTAGAGAGAGCTCGCGAGTTGCAGTAACTTACAAAGTCCTGACCTCCTTCCTTTTGTCCTTCAATCCTCTCGGACAGGAGAATCAACCCCGCGCACGTACCCCACACCGCGCCACCCGGCTTACTGTCTCCACCCTTTATCCAAGCACTGAGCCTCTCTAGAAAGTTGTTTTTCTTCAGAAATAGCCCGATGGTCGTACTCTCGCCGCCAGGGATGATCAGACCGTGAATGTCCTCTAGCGCCTCCGCCGTCCTAACCAACCCAACGGTGACAATCACGCTGTCCTTGACCAGTGAGGCCAGTTGCTCCAGTTTCCGAAAGTGCTCGAGGAAGGCTCCCTGGAAAGCTAAAACTCCCAAAGCTACTGTAGGCAGTGCCTTTCTTTCTTCTTCGTACATCATCTCCTCCAACTAGCTAGTTCTGTGCGATGAATGGAATGCTTTGGTTGGAGTATCTCTGGAACGTCATCCTAAAGGATTTTTGTAGCATATACGTCGTTCCAGAAGTACCATGGATTGCATCATCCCGCAATGGTTGCGACTGCTGGTTATGACAAGTTGAGCAACTAGAGGTAATAGCCAAGGAGTATTCAAATGGCTCGCCCTCAGATGGACGGTAGGTCTACCTCGTCCGTAGCCTTCGTGTGTCTTGTTCGCTATCATAAACCTTCCCATTTGTAGCTAAGCCGACGTTAGAAGATACTGAACCAGGGGAGTCGCGAGGTGCGTTATGTAATAGAATCCTTTAACTTATTTCACTCGAGTGTGATTCACTTTTTAAAGGTACTTTTAGTGTAAAGATGGGGTTGGCACAGATGCTAAAAGGTGGAATTATTATGGATGTAGTCACTGCCGAGCAGGCCCGCGTGGCTGAAGAGGCCGGAGTAAGTTCCTTTCCCGGATTCCCCTTTCCCTCGACCGGGCGGAGAACGTGATTGGTCTTCATCTGTCCCCTCGTAGGCTTGTGCAGTGATGGCTCTAGAGAGGGTCCCAGCCGACATAAGAAAGGAGGGCGGAGTTTCGAGGATGTCGGACCCAAAGGTAGCCTCCTGTGTAACCACAGCTCGTGGGTGTCATTAATTACAATGGCGCCCTTTTTGCACAGAAAATAAAGGATATACAAAGTGCAGTGTCCATACCGGTAATGGCCAAAGTACGAATTGGACACTTTGCAGAGGCACAGATCCTTGAAGCATTAAGTGTGGACTTCATTGATGAGTCTGAGGGTGAGTGAGGGAGAGGGACGTACTTCAAGTGAGTCTAGATTGTGTGTCTTACTTCACTTTGGAACTCCTAGTCCTAACTCCTGCTGACAATGAAAATCACATCAACAAACATGACTTTAAGGTGCCTTTTGTGTGTGGAGCTCGCAACCTGGGGGAAGCACTGAGGAGGGTCAGTGAGGGGGCAGCCATGATCCGCACCAAGGGAGAAGCAGGTACAGGCAATGTGGTGGAAGCTGTTCGACATGCCAGAGCCATACAGAGAGAGATCCGATTGGCTCAGAGCATGTCTGAAAGAGAATTACACTGCTATGCTGCAGAATTGCGTGTGTCTGTTGAACTACTGAAGAAGACAGCTCAGTTAGGTCGCTTGCCAGTGGTCAACTTTGCAGCAGGAGGTCTGGCCACGCCTGCTGATGTCTCGCTCCTCATGCAGCTGGGGGTGGACGGGGTCTTTGTGGGGTCTGGGATATTCAAGAGTGCCAACCCGGAGAAGAGAGCCAAGTCTATGGTGCAGGCAGTGACACACTACAATGACCCAAAACTGCTGGCAGAAGTCAGTGAGGACCTCGGAGTGCCTATGGTCAGTGCTTGTATGCAAATACAGACAGGTTTAGTGGCAACCTATCTTTGTTTCTGTGTGCAACAGGTTGGTATTAACTGTGAAGAGATGCAGGACACATGGGCAACCAGAGAAAGTACTAGAAAAACTGTATAATTATTTACTGAAACAAAACTGTCCTAATCATTGTCAATTTCCCTTTGTTTTTTGGCGTTAATAATGGCTTTGCTGAATGTGTTCAGGTAGAATTGCATAGTGATGGGAGTGTCGTCGTTGCCCGGCACAGGATAAGTGATGTATCGCGTGCTGCAGTCAGTATCCAGAATGGCCACCGATGGAATAGCGCACATGAATGCCTCTTTGATGGCAGTTTCGCTCGTTGGAGTGCTTAAGAAGAGTACAAGATCGGGAACCCTCACTGTGCCCAGTAATTTAAACGAGTTAGTTAATGTTCCTGGTCGCCAGTCACCCGTAACAAAGTACTCTCCGCACTGAGTAGCTGCCGCTTCGGTAATGCGCTCAAATTGGCTACGCTCATTTACAAATAATATAATGCCTTTCCTGTAGGCCACGTGAGCTACCACGTTCAGAGCACGAACCATACAGTCGTATGTCTTGTCCAAATTGATAATATGTACGCCGGCTCTAGTGCCGTGAATGAAAGGCAACATTAATGGATTCCAGCATCCAGCTTTGTGCCCAAAATGTACTCTATGAAGAAAGAGGTCTTCTACTGACGTTAACGTTTTCACATTGAAGGAGTCCTCGTTATCCAAGATAGCCTCTTTCACTTCAGTGTACTTTTCCATTTCAGACTTCAAATTGGATACACTTCTTGTTCGTAAGGCTTTAACTCTAATAACTTTTCTGTAAAGTACATCTGTAACAATTGAAACATTAAAGATAAAATCCTGTCTAAATCTAAACACACGCGACTTACTCCTAGGATGCAATTTGCGCCATAGCTGCAGGGCGGCCATTTTTAGACCTGTTCGTGATGTATTTATACGTTTGCTTGCGCCGCATCGTTAGTGTATGGCGCAGAGGTCCCATTAGTGAAAATCGGCGACACTAATGGAGATAAACGATGACAGTTACTAGCGATAGAGATAAATTTAAGTTAAAATGTTTGTTCTAATATATGACCTTGAGAAACATTCTCACAATTTCATGAACATGCAATTGACACAAGATTAAATATGGAACAATTGGACACTCCTGTCAAACAAACGAATACAATGTAGTGGATTAGCCCTTTGACACAACATTCATTATTTCTTCACATTTGTTAGAGATAGTAAATAAACACTGATCCAGGACCCTTCTCTGTGCAGGGTTGGGGCAGCCAGCGCTAAGTAAAACTGAAGACAGGTCCAGCAAGGCAGCCAACTTTTCTCTCAAGACTGTACAAGACCTCCTCAGACTCACTCCAGAGGACACCTTATCGGCCATATCTGTGGCAGACTCCAACAGAACCTGAACCATGTCACACAGGTCGTTAAGTGCTTTAGCCAGAGGCTGGCTTGAACTGCCTTCACAAATGACCTCAGTCTCATGAACCAGAGAAATTATATCACTCGTCAGTTCACTGAACTCTTCCTTAGAGTAGCATCCTCTCTCCTTCCAATTCTTCCTTCCTGAAGACTTGCCCTTTGGTGTCAATGGAGGAGGGACACTTTGCTGTTTACTTGGTGGGAGAGGCTTGTGTGATTTAATGGTTGGCTTACTCCCCTGGGCCACTGCTGGCTTGTTGCCAGGGACAACAGATGGCTTGTTGCCAGGGACAACAGATGGCTTGTTGCTAGGGACAACAGATGGCTTGTTGCCAGGGATAACAGCTGGCTTGTTGCTAGGGATTAATGGTTTCAAAGGTTTTGGTGGTAATTGCGCATCTCTTGAGCTTCCATTGTCAACACGTCCAAGGGTGTGACTCCGCTTATCTGGCTTCAGGGGAGGTGGCGGGGGGGACGGTGTCAAACCCGTGTTGCGTCTCCCCTGCGAGCTTGGCTTGCTGGAGAGGGGAGGGAGAGGTGGGGACTTTGTATGAGAGCTTGTTCCAGGTGATGATGGAGGAATTGGTCGACCAGCAGTTTTGGTCTTGCTATTGGGAGGAGGGAGGGCGGGAGGGCTCTTCTGAGGAGGCTCGGGGAGAGGACGATTTTGAGCACGATTTTTGGGCTCAAACTGTTTCTCAACCTCTGAAATAAGGAACCAAGCCAATTATATATGTACTTGTAGTATATAGCATACGGACCTTCATTAATATTAGACATAGCATTCAACTCCATCAGCAGGTCGTAGAATGTCGGCCTCTTCAGTGGGTCCCAGTTCCAACCTAACAATTGGGAATGAGACCAAGTGACCTACGTACAACATCTAAGTCACACATTTCCCTCACATTTCTGCATCATGTCATAAATATTTGTGGGGCAGCCATCAGGTCTCTCCAACCGAAAACCCTTTTCCAGTAGTTCATACACTGCGGACAGCTCCACTCCGGGATACGGGGACATTCCCTGAGTGGCCAGCTCCCATAACAAGATACCAAATGCTACACGCAACAAGCAAGCAGTAAGCAAATGCAGGCATGCAAATCTAATTGGAGCTCACCCCAAATATCTGATTTAATGGAAAACTGATTATATGCCAAAGCCTCTGGTGCAGTCCACTTAATTGGAAACTTTGTTCCACTGCGGGCATCATACACATCATTTTCCACAAACCTTGACAAGCCAAAGTCTGCTACCTTTACCAGATATTCATTTCCAACAAGACAATTTCTAGCAGCCAAGTCTCTGTGAGAACAAAGTGGAAAGGCACTGAATTCAGTACCTCACTGGAAGCTAGCCTCACCAACCTGTGAATGTACCCCTTCTCCTCCAGGTAAGACATGGCAGATGCAATTTGTTGTGACATAAACACTAAAATGACAGCATCTAGCTTGCGTCCCTCCGGTCCTCGGATGTACTCCAGCAGGTTGCCTTTGGGCATGTACTCTGTAATAATGAAGAAAGGAAGCTCTCGTGTGCACACTCCAAGCAGCTGAACTAAGTGACTATGCCGTATCTCCTTCATCACGGCTGCTTCCTTAAGGAACTCTGAAGCATCTGTTGTTTCCTCCTAAAGGACATAGACCATACTTGCACCGTCACAGTGACACCAGTCAGCCAATGTGTGCTCAACAACATGCTCAATCCACTAACTCTAAATGTTTTCACAGCCACTGCTTGTCCCGTCTTCCTGTATGTTCCTTTGTACACTTCTCCGTACTGCCCTCCACCTAGTTTCTGTGCCATTTCAATGTCACCTCTGTCAATCTCCCACTCATCTCCCTTCTGAGACAGCCCAAATATGGTAGGCTTCTTGGGGTTGGGGGCGGGGTAATGCAGGGTGCAGACCAGTCCGTCCGCCTGTTGGGAGTGGTGACGCACCAGCTCCGCCAGTGTGGCAAAGGTAATGTCCTACAAGGAAGAGCAGTACACTAACCACGCCCCCTATAGCCAACACAGACATACCTACACTAACCACGCCCCCAACACAGACATACCTGCATAACGTAGTACTTTTCTGTTACTGCATCTTGTGATATTCTATAGTGGTACATCCGTCCTCCAAACCGCAGTGAAATGGAGTACTGTCCAGGTTTACTTTCACTCTCTCGAATCAGAAAACTTCCATTTATTCCACTGCTCAGACTGACCTCTGCAGCTGCTCGAGTGATGTTGCCATGGTACCACGAGTACTTTTCCAAGCTGTCGCACTGGACAATGTAGGAGGCGGGCAGCCAGCCCACCTCTCCCCTGCTGTTGATCCCCTCCACCCAGTCTTCTGCAGACACTGTCACTTTGATCCGCTCACCCTTCCGTATACTGATCTGCCCCTCTCCTTGAGCAGTAAAGTCATGCTTCACTAAGTACAGCTGAGGATCGCCTTCATCATCTGCTAGGTTCTCCTGGGACTCCCAGCGCAAAGTGCCCACTCCAGGAGACGATATGCTACCTACAGACACAAACAGACACACACCAACACGCTGAACGGGGGGTGGAGTTGACAAAACAAATTGGTACAAAAGATGAACAGCTCAAATTCTTTCCATACAACGCCAGTACTTCAAAGTTGTTCAGTTCACTGACTTAAACTTAATTAAATTGATTTGAATACATTATAGAATGCGTACAACTCACACGGCTGCGCACACCTATGTAGTTCTCACGGCTAACTTGGGAGGAATTTACTAAACTTCATTGTGGCTACCCACTCCTCAAAATAATAAAAATCTAAAGTTTAACTCTTAATGAAACATATTTAATACTTTCCAAAGTCTTCTGTTTATTTTACTAAGGTTTTCTTTGTGCGAGAGACTGCGAGGTCACGGATAGACACGGAAACACGTACCTTCTCCGTTAAAGTCGGAGTGACCTTGATCGAGTGACGGCTTTTTTAAGAGAGTCTTTGTTGTGCCAGATCCTTCGCTCTTTGGTCTTCCCGTAGATTGACCCATAACTCCGTATCTCGTACCTTTCACACACCTGTTTGTCCAATAAGGTACGCCATTTTAGCAATCACAGGCATTGCGAATAATAAACGGAAACGGTTACGTCGAAATTGTATAATAAACATTCAATAAACATAACAATGTTTCGAACCATTTAACAAGAATAATGAAAATATGCACGAAATCATAAATCATTAAAGCTTTTACACAAGGAAATGGCATTCTGAAATGTAGAGCCACCAGAAATGAATGTTTTGAAATCTTCCTTTGACAATTTTCTATATGAACCAGTAAACTACAGAAAACAAGGTTCACCATTTAGAAAACAGCTGAACAAGAGAGGGATGGTTTATTGGAACTAGTTTCTACACCTTATTTGTGCACAATGCAGCTATACTTACATATTCAATGTTGTCATGGAAACGAACATTTATTAATTTAGGTGGTAAATCATCCTCTGAACAGAAGTTTACTATTCTACCCTGTGAGAGTGAGGTACTATGGTCAACACTGTGTGAGTGAGGTACTATGATCAACACTGTGTGAGTGAGGTACTATGGTCAACACTGTGAGAGTGAGGTACTATGGTCAACACTGTGTGAGTGAGGTACTATGGTCAACACTGTGAGAGTGAGGTACTATGGTCAACACTGTGTGAGTGAGGTATTATGGTCAACACTGTGAGAGTGAGGTACTATGTGTGAGTGAGGTACTATGGTCAACACTGTGAGAGTGAGGTACTATGGTCAACACTGTGTGAGTGAGGTACTATGGTCAACACTGTGTGAGTGAGGTACTATGGTCAACACTGTGAGAGTGAGGTACTATGGTCAACACTGTGTGAGTGAGGTACTATGGTCAACACTGTGTGAGTGAGGTACTATGGTCAACACTGTGTGAGTGAGGTACTATGGTCAACACTAGCATCAGTAATGAAGGTAAACTTACAAGGAACTTGTATAGAGAGTTTGTTACATATATCACATCTTCACGACTCACAAACCCATCTCCATCTGCATCACACACTGAAAAGAGCCCTATATGGATTGTGGTCAACACATTATGTAAGCGATCCTAATGGCCAGGATGTACTAACAGCTAAGCCTCTCCTCATCACTGCCTCGTAGGATGGTTGATAATGATTGGACAAATGCCTCAAACCCTACCAGACCGTTCTGGTCCCGCTGGAAAGAAGCAAAGATTATCTGAGAGAACATCTCAGATTCATCCGCACAACACAGGGAAGCTTTAAAGAGGCGATCAAAGTCCTACAGAGAAATTTGAAGAGTAACTTAGCCAACTCCCACGTCTGCTGCGCATCATCGCGGACCTCTCCGCTGAGGAGTCCCGTAGGACAGTCTCCCAGGAACTGACGGTACCTGCGTACGTCCAATGCAAGCGAGTAAACGCACCGTGCGGCTGTGTGACATGGACTTACCAAAACTGCAGCTCTTTCGAGGAAACTATAGTAACGCAGTGGAAAGAACCAATCACATGTGAACTATGAATAGCAGGAATGTTCGGTCTCCCCCAACTTACAGTGCGTCGTTCTCAACAGATTTGCAAGTTGCGCACCCTTCAATCTGGGTCCTCGGTTCCCCATTGCACGTTGCTTAGCAACATGTACCATGTCATAAAGATAACACGTTATTCCAAGTTCATGTACACAGTATTAACTTTGTAGAGAGTTAATTAAGATTCCTTCTACAATCTCGAAAACTGTGTTTGGATCTTGATCAGCATTAACATGTTGTCCCTTTTTGTAGTACGTGAGCAGGTCCTCCAGACTGTCCTGATACTCTCTCACACGTCTCTGGACCTCCTCTTCTGTGTCATTGGGATGCTAATGAAGGGAGGGGAGAGGTTGGAGGCAGAGGGGAGAGGTTGCAGGCAGAGGGGAGAGGTTGCAGGCAGAGGGGAGAGGTTGCAGGCAGAGGGGAGAGGTTGCAGGCAGAGGGGAGAGGTTGGAGGCAGAGGGGAGAGGTTGGAGGCAGAGGGGAGAGGTTGGAGGCAGAGGGGAGAGGTTGGAGAGGATAGGAGAGGTTGGAGGCAGAGGGGAGAGGTTGGAGGCAGAGGGGAGAGGTTGGAGAGGATAGGAGAGGTTGGAGGCAGAGGGGAGAGGTTGGAGAGGATAGGAGAGGTTGGAGGCAGAGGGGAGAGGTTGGAGGCAGAGGGGAGAGGTTGGAGAGGATAGGAGAGGTTGGAGGCAGAGGGGAGAGGTTGGAGAGGATAGGAGAGGTTGGAGGCAGAGGGGAGAGGTTGGAGGCAGAGGGGAGAGGTTGGAGGCAGAGGGGAGAGGTTGGAGAGGATAGGAGAGGTTGGAGGCAGAGGGGAGAGGTTGGAGGCAGAGGGGAGAGGTTGGAGGCAGAGGGGAGAGGTTGGAGAGGATAAGAGAGGTTGGAGGCAGAGGGGTCAACTTACAACTTTGAGTCTCTGTTTAATGTCTTCGTTGACTGGAGGGTCATACAAAAGGTGGTACCTAAGAGAGACATAAAAGTATGAAACAGTGGAATCAGCCAAGGAGACCAACCTTGTCCCAGAAACAGGGTCAATTCTTCTGAGTGACAATCTCTCCAAAATAACTTCAACAGGTACATCAAAGAAGTATACTCTGTAGTGGGCGGGGCAATGGATTACAGGCAGCAAGAGATGACTGTAAGCAGTAGCCAACCTGCTTGGAGTGTGTCCCGCCTTATCTAGCAGCTCCGCCTGCTCCCTTGTTAGGGGAAACCCCTGGAGAACCCAGCCACGACTTACACAATCAAGTTGGTTCAGCCGATCACTGACAATTTGTAGCAGCAAGTCATCAGGTACTGGGGAACAGATACGTAAACGGTAAGAATGCCACAATTAACCTGCACAGCTCCAGCTGTAGAGGCAATAGCTGTTGATTGAGATTGCCTGGAGCAGACTTGCCAATTAAGATTGTCACACTTGGACACCTCCTTATTACACTCGCTTCCTTCTCTACAAAACTTACTCAAAATTCCTTTTTGATGAAAAGGCTGAATTAAGTCAGCAAGGCTTGAGTTCGATTGAAGAACTTGATTGATCATATCCTTAAAAGCCACTACAAAGGTAAAACAATTACATGTTCCTTTATACCAGTGGACCCAATATTGAGTGTGTCTGGTGGTTGTGGCTTCTTGGCCACTCAAATCAGACAAGATAGCAGTGGCAGGCCCCTCACAGGAAACCATACAGTAACCTCTCCCTGGACACACTCACCATTCACCAGGTTGTACTTCCTGCAGAGGTGAGACGTAATCAGTCCCTTGCCACTGCCAGTGGGACCCAGAATGACTATCCGAGGGGTGGTGGGGGCGGGTCTTCGTCCCTGGCTGCGTAGGAAGGTCATGACTGCCCAAAGAGGACAGATTTCAGTTCAACAGTAAACCACAGGGTGCTCAATTCATACCTTGACTTGCCACATCATCAATTGGCTGGTCAGCATCAAAGGACTTGTACAGCGACTGGTAGCAGTTGAGCAAGCCCTCCACACATCTGGAGGTGACCAATGGTACACAGAGCTGGGATAGGATTACCTGGGCATGTACCAGCCTACCTTCTGTAGAGTGCTACCTTTGACCCAACACCTTCCAGCCCACCTGGGGTCTGTACCACTCTGTCAAACACCTCCCTTGTTGGGGGAGGTGCAAAGGTCACGTGATACACTTCCCCTGTTATAGGATCCAAGCGCTTGCCAGAGAAACGACCTTTTAGCACACTGTCTGCAGCCTCCAAGTGGACTGATGGTCATGTGACAGTCACATGATCAGCTGCAGAGCCATGAACCAAGGCAATACTTACCAACATGTCTTGGTATTACTCCAGCAGCTTGAAGTTGCAATGCCTATACATGTATTTCAGATCACATGACTGTCACATGCACTACTAAGAGATAACATTTATACCTGCTGCCTGTTTTCTGGAAAGTGTACCAGTACCCAACCCTGAGGGGAGAGACAGGAAGATGGTACATGTCAGATGGTCTAGTAACCAGAGGCCAGCTTCACTGAGTGAGATGCAATTCAAGAGGTTAATCAACATGACAAGACCATCTGTTATGGAAAACCAAATTCTAAATCTGTAAAGTTATATTCAATTACATAGCTAATGGTTACTGTTGACAATCAATGAGTGAGTTATCATTTCAACATGTACAAATTTAGCAGACACATTATCTCTTTCCTCAAGTAACACTGGAGCAACTTGATAGCCACTCTATACATTGGCTGTAGCAGAGACACTCAAGCCACACAAGTGCTCCTACCTTGTTCAGGCAGTCCGGTTGAGCCAAGCGCTCTGCAATGAACTCCACCAGTTGAGTGGGAGCTAGTTCCTAAAGAGAATATGTACCAGAAGTAGGAGTCACGTATCAGTTGTAACATCCTCACATGGCTGTCTGAAGGAGTCGCATTTATCTAAACTTTACATGAGCTCACACTGACACTGATTGAATCATTCAACATGGACACACTGACCTTGGAGGAGAACTGGCTGTCCTCCTCTGCCACCAGCCGCTGCACATCCACAAGCACACATCTCAAGCTGTCTGCCACCCGCTTCCCCTACCAGTGAACAAGTAGTCCATGCATCTCACAAACACACATCGACTGTGTCACTTACAATTGATCGCTTTCCCACAACTGGCGGTCCCAGTATGAGTACACGAGGAACTGCGGCAGATAGGAAGGAACATGTGAAATGCATTGTCTCGATTAATTTGAATAATTAAAAAGTAAACAATAATTATATTTAACCGCACATTGCCCCATCGGGTCACGCTGCCCGCGTCTGATAAGCCTCCTGACGACATGGAGTAATTGAGCACAGCTTATGTACTCCATAAGCTTATGTCATGGTCCACTGTACAAGGTACAATGGCTTGCGGTAATCTTACATCATCTAAGAAACCGCCAAGCGGTTCACAGGAAACTGAAACGATATTCCGTAAAATGCTTTAATTTAAAATGTTGATAAACACAAGGATTTTCAGTAACAAGACTTTTCCTTTGCAAGTTACCATTTGATCCTTTTCTTCCCAAATAATCGATAAAGAATTGTAACGGGTCATCTGGCTCGGCTACTAGAAGCTCCTGTACCGCACACTGCAAACAGCATCATATGCCATAGAGAAGCACCTGGAAGGCGACACCACACTCACTTCCAGTATGTCAAAGATGCCCTTTTCCTCCGCGTACTTGGCAAAGTCGGGTGGAATCCTAACCGTTCGCTTGGCCGCGTCCTCCATTTCTATAAGTTGCTATGGATACCGGCCATGAATGTCATCAATTATATATGACATAAAAAATTAAAATTTCGTGAAATATGAAACCCTACAGACTGTAAGTAGCTAACGAGAGCGAGTTTAGTGTCTATAATGCTGGCTGACTAGTGGATGCTCCCAGTAGTGCTCAACGTAACTAGCACCACTTGTACGACAGCTTCACCATAAACGATTTCCGACGCTGCTGCAAACCTCACGATGCACGCGATAAGGTTCGCATTTGCGATTGATTCTTATTAAACTTTTTTGGTACACGTGTAGATCCCTAGTCCAATTTCTGCAGGCGATTCTTAGTAAAGATTCTCCTCATGATTTTATCAATTATTTGGACCCACTCTGGATACCTTCATTCTGCAAGTCCCGTAAAGGTTAGTAAATTTTGTTGTCGTACAACTGCTGCATTCAAATGCGACTATATGCTTTAAATATAAAGAGGTTGGTCGCAGGCGAAGGCTGGAATGAGTGGAGCGACTGCACGCAGGAGTGTGGGTCTGGAATAATGTACCAGAAGAAGTGCCAGTAAGTAAGCATGTCTTTATTGCTATTCAATTTACTGACTTATCTCTTTGTATTGCAGTCAGGGCGATTGTCAAAATCTTCCTCAGATGCGGTATAGGTCGTGTAATGTGCAGGTGAGCACGTTAGCTCCAGAGGTACCTAACATGAATATTATAATGGCTTTTGTTGAAACTGAACAATTAGTGGTTTCCCTGATCTAATTTGGTCAAGATTTCTTACAAGGCACCTTCATATAGCTGCTTGATGCCATATTCACTCTATTTACACTGATCACTGTTGTCATCAAATTATTTCAGCCTTGTCTAATCAAAGATGTGGACATACGGACAGAGCAGTGCCAAGCATTCAATTCTGCTGACGACTCTGAATCTTGGAGTTCTGCTGCGCCCAGAAGAGGTAAGTCAGGCACTGTATAGAACAGTCTGAGTATATCTCCTTCAATAGTTGGGTGCTCCTCTCGTATATCCCTTTGCACCGGATTTAACTCAATCATTACTTGATCTTAATTGATCTAGTGTACATGCAAAGTGTATAATGTCTACATTAAACTGTTAGTTTTTGATCATGTATATTATTACTGTGTATACGTACATTTGAGACCAGTAATCCTTGTGGGAGGGTAACAAGTAATAGCTCACCTTTCAAAGGACATCATGTCTTATGATTTAAATTCAAATTAGCTAACTAATGTATATTAGGACTGTCAAATTAAATATGTTTTTTATTTCATGACTTGATGTCACATTAATATTGATGGCTCAGCCACGGTGTGTGGTTTTGTGTTAAAGGGGGTTTGCATATTAGTATATATGGCAGAGTGTTAGGGATACACACACAGTCTCTAACACATGTAAGTCAATACCTTCCACGTTGGAGCTTGTAAACAAGCCAATCAGTCGAGGAACAATGGCCAGTTCCACTTGGTGAACACCAGATATGTTTAATAATGTTTAAACAATTTTCAAGTCTTATAACATTACAACAATCTCTATTGCTGTGTTTAATGGAATTGCTGCACCTACTGAGTTAGCTGGGTCCCTGACTCATTATACAGTGCTCATATTACGAGATCACACTAACAACTCATTGTAATTACATAACAAATATATATTTCTTCCTGAAGCTTTATGTGTTTGAAACCTCAGTCTGTCACAAAAACAATTACTCTTTCTGTCATTGTTCTTAAATTCATTGAATTAATGCTGTGTCTTTGCCACAGGAGAAAGTGAGTGTCAACTTCTTTGCATTTCCAATGTGACCTCAAAAGTGGTCTTGAAGTCTCCAACTGTCCCTGATGGTACCAAGTGCTTGGAGGGAGGAGGTGTATGCATTCAGGGCAGCTGCATTGTGAGTGGTAGAAGTGTACTGAATGGGATGTAAGACTTACAGACATTGTCAATCAGTGGCATAACGCTATTGAAATAGATGTAATTATACTCCATTTACAAATTGTGTAAGACCTCATGAATGCACAATTGAGCATGAACCACACAATATTCTTGAATCTATATATAGCACCTACTTACACTATACCGCATGGCCTAGTGGAGAAGATAAGAAGAAGAATAAAACTTTTGTATCCTCTTTCAAAGCTCTCACTAGCTTTAGTTCCCTATAGGCCATTACTCTATAGTAGATGTAGCAAATAAGAAAAATGGTGTTTGATTATTCATGTCCACAGCACCTGTGTGTTTACCACTAACTCCACTCCTCCCTCCCTCCACTCCTCCCTTCCTCCACTCCTTTGCTGTATAGAGGTTAGGATGTGATGGCAAGCTAGGCTCACCCATTGCATCAGACAAATGTCACAGATGTCATCTACTAAAACCTGAAAATCAAGGACAACTAATATGTAGAAAGTTTGTCGGCCAAGTTTTAAAGAAGCGACTAAATAAACGTATGTTGGAATAATTTAGTTCAAAAGATTAATGATTAGTGTGTGTTCCACCTCTATGTATACTTGTGTTGAATATAATATTCTGTTTATATTCAAGTGCATCATGTAATGCTACTCCTTCTGTAACTACTGGCAGACTATTAATGAACTACAGCAGAATTTACGTATATGACAATTATATTTTTAATGTTTTTAGATACAAACAGAATTGTAAGTATTCCACCGAAATCCTCTTACATCAACATAACAACTTTGGGCACCTACAGAAACCACATAAGTGAGTCTCATAGTTGTCTGACTTCAAAGGCCAATTAATTGAACCACATCAAAACAATGACATCGGTTTAGTATAAATAAATCATTGTCTGGCGCTGGGACCCTTGGGAGCCTTGCCTGTATTCCCGGGTGACTGTGGCCACACAGCTAAGACATGCACCAGACAGTGTCAGGTGGAGGGAGGAGATTGACAAAGCAATGATCTGCTATTGTTGCTGTAATGAATAAATGACATTCCACAGATATCTTGAATCACTTGACCTAGCTCAAGTGTACATTGGAATGATGCTGCTAAACAGCTGGACGAACAAGATCTGATGCTCCCCTCCCCCACCTCCCACTGAAGGGATGACTCATACAAAGCATACAGTATAAGGTCTTTCAGTTTAGCTTTCCAATACATATTCAGTGAGTGTGTATAGGAGGAGTGGTATGTGTGCCTTATACAACTGTGTTGCTATGGCAGGCTGTTTATATATGGATGAGACTCTTTCATCACTGTACTATGATACCGGATCCTCGATTGGTAATTTATCCTGTTTGTGTATTGAAGATTTAGTTACCACAATTTCCACTCCCAAAAATTATTCATTAAGAATGAATAAAGGAATCTGTGGGATATAACATTACAGTAACTGAAAGTATTTCCATAAATGACAATGAATAATTTAATCTCCTCTGTTTGTGTAAAGGAGTCCGACTGCAGGGGAAACAGAGCCTTCAGATGAGGGTTACAGCAGACAATCCGGTGTCACTTGGGGGCACTAAATTCAAACTCATCAAAGACCACACTTGTGACAATTGTATTGAGAAATGGGCAGTTCTGGCAGATGGACCAACTGACCAGCCACTGACCATTACTGTGAGAGTCGGCCTGCCACTTTGGTACTCTCATCATACTGACTCATCTAATGTTGTCTCCAATGTAGGTTGGCAGAACAGATCAAAATTATGGAATCGTGTACTCCTACTATACTGTGATCAAGCGTAACCAGACCTTGCCAGTACGGCAAAGGAGAGGACGGAACTCCAAATCCTACTTATACTCCTGGGAGCCAGGCCCCAAGGGGCAGTGCTCAGTAACATGTGGAACAGGCATGGCTGTAACCCGGTATCAGTGCATTGTCAGGGTCAGGGGCCACCTCACAAATGTACCTGACGCCTACTGCAGAACATATATAGGACCAAAACCGACTCCCATAGTGGAGATATGTCACCAGCCAGACTGCAATGCCAAGTAGGGCTGCAGCCTGCCACTAGTGTCAGGTGACTTGAGATGTTGACAGGTGATGACAAGTGCATGTTGTTCTCCTATATAGGTGGAGTGTTGGCGGATGGGGGCAGTGTTCAACTCAATGTGAAGGTGGTGTCCGGCAGAGAAAGGTAGAGTGTGTGGTACAGGAGAGTAGTGGACAGCAGATGATACACCCTTCAAATGATTGCCCCGTGTCCACGCGGCCGGTCCACGAGGAGGCATGTGGGACAGCTGCCTGCCAGATTGAGTGGAAGATCAGTGAATGGAATGATGTGAGTCCAAAGATATTGCAAGCATGGCTGAAGCTGTTTGACGTGTTGCGCTTGTCTCCTAGTGCTCTGGCGCGTGTGGGGAAAATGCAGGAGTGCAGCACAGACTGGTGCTGTGTTACAATGTGACACCAGAAGCATCAATCATAGTAAATGATCTGGAATGCAGTGGTCAGATCAAGCCGATCAATGTTCGTCCATGCTCCATTAACTGTTCCACTGCTGAATGGGAGACACATGAATGGAGTCACGTAAGCCAAATTACATTGTAGCTCCCCCATATGTACAGTGTGTGTACAATGATATGCAAGTAATGTTCATTTTTATAGCTTGTTATGATTAATTAATTATATTGCTCTTTGTTCTATTCAGTGCAAGGGAACTTGTGGAATGAATGGTGTTCAAACTCGAGACGTTTACTGTGTTCTTGATGATGGAGTCATAGGAAGAATTGTCAATGACACTGTTTGTAATTCAACAAAACCAATTCAAGAAGAATCCTGTTATGTTAACTGTGAATGGAGGAGTTCTCCGTGGTCTAAGGCAAGCATGTAACTGAACTGAGCTCCAGGCATATTTAACTTTGTTGTTACTCAATTATACAGTGTGTCAAAAAGGGTGGGAGATGCAGACAGACACGCCAAGTGCAATGCCTGTCAGGTAATGGAAATACAAAGTATAGTGGATGCAATCCCTACATCAAACCAGCTAGCAGTCAGCCTTGCTGCTGTGATATATGGGATCCCAGTGCTTGTCTCACAATAAGGCCTGTTCATTCGTGTTCAACAAATTTAATGCAGACAATGTGTTGTGAAACATGTAATAATGGATAAGCTTCTGATAGCCACTTTTAGGAGTATTTTATGTGTTCGTCTTTTGTTTGAACATTTTTATAAGCATTTGTTTAAAACATCAAATGTATGTTTATTCTTTGTATTTTTGACAAAAACTCAGAACTTTTTAACCAACCAATCTCACTATATGTAAAGCATATTAAGAGCAAACAATACCAGTAATTAGTGCACTCACCATAACTGAGCACCTGTAGTCCATGAAGCTTTTTACAATATACCATAAATAGTATATATGCTGAAAACTCCAGCAAATAGGTATATATAGCTTAGACTTTCAGCACTGACAATATTTATGAGTGTAAATAAAAATTTCCAAAACTCATTGATCATGCTTAATGGAGTTCTGTGAATGCTGACACACAAAGCTTCATATCTTTCCATTTGCAAGAGTTACAGAAGTAAATGTACAAAATATCCAGGTATACAAATTTAATGTATGGAGAGAGATATTATTAAGGAAATTTTGATTTACACTCATATTTGCCTATCTCTACACAGGGTAAATTTGAGTAGATATCAAAATTTGCAAAACTCATTGGATGCCTTTCATACATCTCTGGGAATACTGAGATAGAGTTTAAGATTCATATCTCTTCATTTGGAAGAGTTACAGCACTTAATGTACTTTAACTTACTGCTAAATGAAGTTAATGTATAGTGAGAGATAGGGCAAATTTGAGTAGATATCAAAATTTGCAAAACTCAATGAAAACCTTTCATACATCTCTGTGAATGCTGAGATAAAGTTTAAGATTCATATCTCTTCATTTTCAAGAGTTACAGCACTTAATGTACTTTAAATTACTGCTATACGAAGTAAATGTATGGTGAGAGATAGGGTAAATTTGAGTAGATATTAAAATTTTCAAAACTCATTGGATGCCTTTCATACATCTCTCTGAATACTGAGGTAGAGTTTAAGATTCATATCTCTTCATTTGGAAGAGTTACAGTACTGAATGTACTATTTATTACTGCTATAAGAAGTTAATGTACGTATAGTGAGATATAAGGCAAATTTTAGTAGATTTCAAAATTTGAAAAACTCAATGAAAACCTTTCAAACATCTTTGTGAATACTGAGATAGAGTTTAAGATTCATATCTCTTCATTTGGAAGAGTTACAGCACTATAATGTAGATTAAATAACTGTATACGAAGTTAATGTATGGTGAGAGATAGGGCAAATTTGAGTAGATATTAAAATTTTCAAAACTCAATGAAAACCTTTCATACATCTCTGTGAATACTGAGATAGAGTTTAAGACTCATATCTCTTCATTTGGAAGAGTTACAGCACTTAATGTACTTTAAATTACTGTTATATGAAGTTAATGTATATTGAGAGATATAGTGCAAATTTGAGTAGATATCAAAATTTTCAAAACTCAATGAAAACCTTTCAAACATCTTTGTGAATACTGAGATAGAGTTTAAGATTCATATCTCTTCATTTGGAAGAGTTACAGCACTGAATGTACTTTAAATTACTGCTATATGAAGTTAATGTATAGTGAGAGATATAGGGCAAATTTGAGTAGATATCAAAATTTTCAAAACTCAATGAAAACCTTTCAAACATCTTTGTGAATACTGAGATAGAGTTTAAGTTTCATATCTCTTCATTTGGAAGAGTTACAGCACTTAATGTACTTTAAATTACTGCTATACGAAGTTAATGTATGGTGAGAGATAGGGAAAACTTGAGTAGATATCAAAACTTGCAAAACTCATTGAATGCCTTTCATACATCTCTGTAAATGCTGAGATACAGTTTAAGATTCATATCTCTTCATTTGGAAGAGTTACAGCACTTAATGTACTTTAACTTACTGCTAAATGAAGTTAATGTATAGTGAGAGATAGGGCAAATTTGAGTAGATATCAAAATTTGCAAAACTCAAAGAAAACCTTTCATACATCTGTGTGAATGCTGAGATAAAGTTTAAGATTCATATCTCTTCATTTTCAAGAGTTACAGCACTTAAGGTACTTTAAATTACTGCTATACGAAGTAAATGTATGGTGAGAGATAGGGTAAATTTGAGTAGATATTAAAATTTGCAAAACTCATTGGATGCCTTTCATACATCTCTCTGAATACTGAGGTAGAGTTTAAGATTCATATCTCTTCATTTGGAAGAGTTACAGTACTGAATGTACTATTTATTACTGCTATAAGAAGTTAATGTACGTACAGTGAGAGATAAGGCAAATTTTAGTAGATTTCAAAATTTGAAAAACTCAATGAAAACCTTTCAAACATCTTTGTGAATACTGAGATAGAGTTTAAGATTCATATCTCTTCATTTGGAAGAGTTACAGCACTATAATTTAGATTAAATAACTGTATACGAAGTTAATGTACGTATGGTGAGAGATAGGGCAAATTTGAGTAGATAATAAAATTTTCAAAACTCAATGAAAACCTTTCATACATCTCTGTGAATACTGAGATAGAGTTTAAGACTCATATCTCTTCATTTGGAAGAGTTACAGCACTTAATGTACTTTAAATTACTGTTATATGAAGTTAATGTATAGTGAGAGATATAGTGCAAATTTGAGTAGATATCAAAATTTGCAAAACTCAATGAAAACCTTTCAAACATCTTTGTGAATACTGAGATAGAGTTTAAGATTCATATCTCTTCATTTGGAAGAGTTACAGCACTATAATGTAGATTAAATAACTGTATACGAAGTTAATGTATAGTGAGAGATAGGGCAAATTTGAGTAGATATTAAAATTTTCAAAACTCAATGAAAACCTTTCATACATATCTGTGAATGCTGAGATAAAGTTTAAGATTCATATCCCTTCATTTTGAAGAGTTACAGCACTTAATGTACTTTAAATTACTGCTATACGAAGTTAATGCATAGTGAGAGATAGAGTAAATTTGAGTAGATATCAAAACTTGTAAAACTCAATGAAAACCTTTCATACATATCTGTGAATGCTGAGATAAAGTTTAAGATTCATATCTCTTCATTTGGAAGAGCTACGGCGCTTAATGTACTTTAAATTACTGTTATACGAAGTTAATGTATGGTGAGAGATAGAGCAAATTTGAGTAGATATTAAAATTTGCAAAACTCAATGAAAACCTTTCAAACATCTTTGTGAATACTGAGATAGAGTTTAAGATTCATATCCCTTCATTTGGAAGAGTTACGGCGCTTAATATACTTTAAATTACTGTTATACGAAGTTAATGTATGGTGAGAGATAGGGCAAATTTGAGTAGATATTAAAATTTGCAAAACTCAATGAAAACCTTCCAAACATCTTTTTGAATACTGACATAGAGTTTAAGATTCATATCTCTTCATTTGGAAGAGTTACGGCGCTTAATGTACTTTAAATTACTGTTATATGAAGTTAATGTATGGTGAGAGATAGGGCAAATTTGAGTAGATATTAAAATTTGCAAAACTCAATGAAAACCTTTCAAACATCTTTGTGAATACTGACATAGAGTTTAAGATTCATATCTCTTCATTTGGAAGAGTTACAGCACTATAATGTACATTAAATTTCTACTATACGACCTTTAATGGTGTAGCATTTATATCGTGCGATACTATTATGGAAATTATCGGCATACCAAGTTAAAATGATTTGACATGAATGGGGCAACTAGAAACACGCAGGGACAGTCCAGAACGCAGCTATCAGAAGGTATTTATATAGAGGCCGGTAGCCATTATGCTATTACAGCAATTGAGATTGAGTGTGGCTGGTTATACTAGTTTACGTTCATATCGGAACACCTCTCGCAAAAATCGTTTCTACATGGGACCAGAAAAGTAGTTCTCCTCCGCCAATCAAGACACTTACAGGATTCTATCCATTTTTCCCAGTTTCTAGATGAACCACAAATACTGGATATACCTTTAAAATGGCTTGGAACGATGCACTGATCCCGAATTAACTTGGTATAATTTGACTACATTTTTCTCGCAAATACCCTATTCTTAAGTATGGAATAGCGCCAACCACAATCGTTTCCTTTTGAAATTTTGTTGTTTAAATAGAAGCGCAAAACCTTATAAAGTAGGCCTACCTGGACACATCTCTATGGTGGTTGCGGTTCCCATAGAGGTTGGTAGCGCTTAGACTCTGAAGCTGTCTCCTAATCGGTTGGTGCCATAGAGACGTGCTCACCAATAATCCGGATTTCGGGGGGGTTCCACGTAATGTGGGATTGGCATCTGATATCTTAGGATTCATATGAGTCGGCCATATCGAGAAGAACTGGTTCTTCTCACGCAAGTGACACCCAAAGCTCAACTCGGCAGAGCGTTACCACCGATCCCGGCCTCTGAGCGTCGTGGATGGTAGCGTTCGGTATGGTCCAATTTTTTTTCTTTGGAGTTTCGTTGGCCGTCGATCGGCAAAATTTCACTTTAACGACATCCATATAATATATGTGGATAAATACTGCTTCAACAACAATCAAGTACTACACAGTGCATATCCATGTGTATAAGAAATCTTTCAAAGAGTTTTAATTTTTACAGAAATATATGAAGTACCGTATTTCACTCTTATACCTACTCAAGGTCGGCCATTTATAGTATTACGCAATTAGGGTTAGTTAATGTATGGTGAGAGATAGGGCAAATTTGAGTATATAATCAAAACTCGCCAAACTCATTGAATGCCTTTCATACATCTCTCTGAATGCTGAGATAGAGTTGAAGATTCATGTCTCTTCATTTGGAAGAGTTACAGCACTTAATGTACTTTAAATTACTGCTGTATGAAGTTAATGTATAGTGAGAGATAGGGCAAATTTGAGTAGATATCAAAATTTTCAAAACTCAATGAAAACCTTTCAAACATCTTTGTGAATACTGAGATAGACTTAAAGATTCATATCTCTTCATTTGGAAGAGTTACTGCACTTAATGTATTTTAAATTACTGCTATACGAAGTTAATGTATGGTGAGAGATAGGGCAAATTTGAGTAGATATCAAAACTTGCAAAACTCAATGAAAACCTTTCATGCATATCTGTGAATGCTGAGATAAAGTTTAAGATTTATATCTCTTCATATGGAAGAGTTACAGCACTTAATGTACTTTAAATTACTGCTATACGAAGTTAAAAGATAGGGCAAATTTGAGTAGCTATCAAAATTTGCAAAACTCAATGAAAACCTTTCAAACATCTTTGTGAATACTGATATAGAGTTTAAGATTCATATCTCTTCATTTGGAAAAGTTACGGCGCTTAATGTACTTTAAATTACTGTTATATGAAGGTAATGTATAGTGAGAGATAGGGCAAATTTGAGTAGATATTAAAATTTGCAAAACTCATTGGATGCCTTTCATACGTCTCTGTGAATACTGAGGTAGAGTTTAAGATTCATATCTCTTCATTTGGAAGAGTTACAGCACTTAATGTACTTTAAATTACTGCTATACGAAGTTAATGTATAGTGAGAGATAGAGCAAATTTGAGTAGATATCAAAATTTGCAAAACTCAATGAAAACCTTTCAAACATCTTTGTGAATACTGACATAGAGTTTAAGATTCATATCTCTTCATTTGGAAGAGTTACAGCACTTAATGTACTTTAAATTACTGCTATACGAAGTTAATGTATAGTGAGAGATAGGGCAAATTTGAGTAGATATCAAAATTTGCAAAACTCATTGGATGCCTTTCATACATCTCTGTGAATACTGAGGTAGAGTTTAAGATTCATATCTCTTCATTTGGAAGAGTTACAGTACTGAATGTACTATTTATTACTGCTATAAGAAGTTAATGTACGTATAGTGAGAGATAAGGCAAATTTTAGTAGATTTCAAAATTTGAAAAACTCAATGAAAACCTTTCAAACATCTTTGTGAATGCTGAGATAGAGTTTAAGATTCATAACTCTTCATTTGGAAGAGTTACAGCACTATAATGTAGATTAAATAACTGTATACGAAGTTAATGTATAGTGAGAGATACGTAGGGCAAATTTGAGTAGATATTAAAATTTTCAAAACTCAATGAAAACCTTTCATACATATCTGTGAATGCTGAGATAAAGTTTAAGATTCATATCCCTTCATTTTGAAGAGTTACAGCACTTAATGTACTTTAAATTACTGCTATACGAAGTTAATGTATGGTGAGAGTTAGGGCAAATTTGAGTAGATATCAAAACTTGCAAAACTCAATGAAAACCTTTCATACATCTCTGTGAATGCTGAGATAAAGTTTAAGATTCATATCTCTTCATTTTGAAGAGTTACAGCACTTAATGTACTTTAAATTACTGCTATTTGAAGTTAATGTATGGTGAGAGATAGAGTAAATTTGAGTAGATATCAAAACTTGTAAAACTCAATGAAAACCTTTCATACATATCTGTGAATGCTGAGATAAAGTTTAAGATTCATATCTCTTCATTTGGAAGAGTTACAGCACTTAATGTACTTTAAATTACTGCTATACGAAGTTAATGTATGGTGAGAGATAGGGCAAATTTGAGTAGATATCAAAACTTGCAAAACTCAATGAAAACCTTTCATACATCTTTTTGAATACTGACATAGAGTTTAACATTCATATCTCTTCATTTGGAAGAGTTACGGCGCTTAATGTACTTTAAATTACTGTTATACGAAGTTAATGTATGGTGAGAGATAGGGCAAATTTGAGTAGATATTAAAATTTGCAAAACTCAATGAAAACCTTTCAAACATCTTTGTGAATACTGAGATAGAGTTTAAGATTCATATCTCTTCATTTGGAAGAGTTACGGCGCTTAATGTACTTTAAATTACTGTTATATGAAGTTAATGTACGTATGGTGAGAGATAGGGCAAATTTGAGTAGATATTAAAATTTGCAAAACTCAATGAAAACCTTTCAAACATCTTTGTGAATACTGACATAGAGTTTAAGATTCATATCTCTTCATTTGGAAGAGTTACAGCACTATAATGTACATTAAATTTCTACTATACGACCTTTAATGGTGTAGCATTTATATCGTGCGATACTATTATGGAAATTATCGGCATACCAAGTTAAAATGATTTGACATGAATGGGGCAACTAGAAACACGCAGGGACAGTCCAGAACGCAGCTATCAGAAGGTCTTTATATAGAGGCCGGTAGCCATTATGCTATTACAGCAATTGAGATTGAGTGTGGCTGGTTATACTAGTTTACGTTCATATCGGAACACCTCTCGCAAAAATCGTTTCTACATGGGACCAGAAAAGTAGTTCTCCTCCGCCAATCAAGACACTTACAGGATTCTATCCATTTTTCCCAGTTTCTAGATGAACCACAAATACTGGATATACCTTTAAAATGGCTTGGAACGATGCACTGATCCCGAATTAACTTGGTATAATTTGACTACATTTTTCTCGCAAATACCCTATTCTTAAGTATGGAATAGCGCCAACCACAATCGTTTCCTTTTGAAATTTTGTTGTTTAAATAGAAGCGCAAAACCTTATAAAGTAGGCCTACCTGGACACATCTCTATGGTGGTTGCGGTTCCCATAGAGGTTGGTAGCGCTTAGACTCTGAAGCTGTCTCCTAATCGGTTGGTGCCATAGAGACGTGCTCACCAATAATCCGGATTTCGGGGGGGTTCCACGTAATGTGGGATTGGCATCTGATATCTTAGGATTCATATGAGTCGGCCATATCGAGAAGAACTGGTTCTTCTCACGCAAGTGACACCCAAAGCTCAACTCGGCAGAGCGTTACCACCGATCCCGGCCTCTGAGCGTCGTGGATGGTAGCGTTCGGTATGGTCCAATTTTTTTTCTTTGGAGTTTCGTTGGCCGTCGATCGGCAAAATTTCACTTTAACGACATCCATATAATATATGTGGATAAATACTGCTTCAACAGCAATCAAGTACTACACAGTGCATATCCATGTGTATAAGAAATCTTTCAAAGAGTTTTAATTTTTACAGAAATATATGAAGTACCGTATTTCACTCTTATACCTACTCAAGGTCGGCCATTTATAGTATTACGCAATTAGGGTTAGTTAATGTATGGTGAGAGATAGGGCAAATTTGAGTATATAATCAAAACTCGCCAAACTCATTGGATGCCTTTCATACATCTCTCTGAATGCTGAGATAGAGTTGAAGATTCATGTCTCTTCATTTGGAAGAGTTACAGCACTTAATGTACTTTAAATTACTGCTGTTTGAAGTTAATGTATAGTGAGAGATAGGGCAAATTTGAGTAGATATCAAAACTTGCAAAACTCAATGAAAACCTTTCATACATCTCTGTGAATGCTGAGATAAAGTTTAAGATTTATATCTCTTCATATGGAAGAGTTACAGCACTTAATGTACTTTAAATTACTGCTATACGAAGTTAATGTATGGTGAGAGATAGGGCAAATTTGAGTAGATATCAAAATTTGCAAAACTCAATGAAAACCTTTCAAACATCTTTGTGAATACTGAGATAGAGTTTAAGATTCATATCTCTTCATTTGGAAAAGTTACGGCGCTTAATGTACTTTAAATTACTGTTATATGAAGGTAATGTATAGTGAGAGATAGGGCAAATTTGAGTAGATATTAAAATTTGCAAAACTCAATGAAAACCTTTCAAACATCTTTGTGAATACTGACATAGAGTTTAAGATTCATATCTCTTCATTTGGAAGAGTTACAGCACTTAATGTACTTTAAATTACTGCTATACGAAGTTAATGTATGGTGAGAGAAAGGGCAAATTTGAGTAGACATCAAAATTTGCAAAACTCAATGAAAACCTTTCATACATCTCTATGAATGCTTAGATAAAGTTGAAGATTCATATCTCTTCATATGGAAGAGTTACAGCACTTAATGTACTTTAAATTACTGCTATACGAAGTTAATGTATGGTGAGAGATAGGGCAAATTTGAGTAGATATTAAAATTTGCAAAACTCATTGGATACCTTTCATACATCTCTGTGAATGCTGAGATAAAGTTTAAGATTTATATCTCTTCATATGGAAGAGTTACAGCACTTAATGTACTTTAAATTACTGCTATACGAAGTTAATGTATGGTGAGAGATAGGGCAAATTTGAGTAGATATCAAAATTTGCAAAACTCAATGAAAACCTTTCATACATCTCTATGAATGCTTAGATAAAGTTGAAGATTCATTTTGAAGAGTTACAGCACTTAATGTACTATTTATTACTGCTATAAGAAGTTAATGTACGTATAGTGAGAGATAAGGCAAATTTTAGTAGATTTCAAAATTTGAAAAACTCAATGAAAACCTTTCAAACATCTTTGTGAATACTGAGATAGAGTTTAAGATTCATATCTCTTCATTTGGAAGAGTTACAGCACTATAATGTAGATTAAATAACTGTATACGAAGTTAATGTATAGTGAGAGATAGGGCAAATTTGAGTAGATATTAAAATTTTCAAAACTCAATGAAAACCTTTCATACATATCTGTGAATGCTGAGATAAAGTTTAAGATTCATATCTCTTCATTTGGAAGAGTTACAGCACTTAATGTACTTTAAATTACTGCTATACGAAGTTAATGTACGTATGGTGAGAGATAGGGCAAATTTGAGTAGATATCAAAACTTGCAAAACTCAATGAAAACCTTTCATACATCTCTGTGAATGCTGAGATAAAGTTTAAGATTCATATCTCTTCATTTGGAAGAGTTACAGCACTTAATGTACTTTAAATTACTGCTATTTGAAGTTAATGTACGTATAGTGAGAGATAGAGTAAATTTGAGTAGATATCAAAACTTGTAAAACTCAATGAAAACCTTTCATACATATCTGTGAATGCTGAGATAAAGTTTAAGATTCATATCTCTTCATTTGGAAGAGTTACAGCACTTAATGTACTTTAAATTACTGCTATACGAAGTTAATGTATGGTGAGAGATAGGGCAAATTTGAGTAGATATCAAAACTTGCAAAACTCAATGAAAACCTTTCATACATCTTTTTGAATACTGACATAGAGTTTAACATTCATATCCCTTCATTTGGAAGAGTTACGGCGCTTAATGTACTTTAAATTACTGTTATACGAAGTTAATGTATGGTGAGAGATAGGGCAAATTTGAGTAGATATTAAAATTTGCAAAACTCATTGGATACCTTTCATACATCTCTCTGAATACTGAGATAGAGTTTAAGATTCATATCTCTTCATATGGAAGAGTTACAGCACTTAATGTACTTTAAATTACTGCTATACGAAGTTAATGTATGGTGAGAGATAGGGCAAATTTGAGTAGATATTAAAATTTGCAAAACTCAATAAAAACCTTCCAAACATCTTTTTGAATACTGACATAGAGTTTAAGATTCATATCTCTTCATTTGGAAGAGTTACGGCGCTTAATGTACTTTAAATTACTGCTATATGAAGTTAATGTATGGTGAGAGATAGGGCAAATTTGAGTAGATATTAAAATTTTCAAAACTCAATGAAAACCTTTCATACATCTCTGTGAATACTTAGATAGAGTTTAAGACTCATATCTCTTCATTTGGAAGAGTTACAGCACTTAATGTACTTTAAATTACTGCTATATGAAGTTAATGCATAGTGAGAGATAGGGCAAATTTGAGTAGATATCAAAACTTGTAAAACTCAATGAAAACCTTTCATACATATCTGTGAATGCTGAGATAAAGTTTAAGATTCATATCTCTTCATTTGGAAGAGTTACAGCACTTAATGTACTTTAAATTACTGCTATACGAAGTTAATGTATGGTGAGAGATAGGGCAAATTTGAGTAGATATCAAAACTTGCAAAACTCAATGAAAACCTTTCATACATCTTTTTGAATACTGACATAGAGTTTAACATTCATATCCCTTCATTTGGAAGAGTTACGGCGCTTAATGTACTTTAAATTACTGTTATACGAAGTTAATGTATGGTGAGAGATAGGGCAAATTTGAGTAGATATCAAAATTTTCAAAACTCAATGAAAACCTTTCATACATCTCTGTGAATACTGAGATAGAGTTTAAGACTCATATCTCTTCATTTGGAAGAGTTACAGCACTTAATGTACTTTAAATTACTATTATATGAAGTTAATGTATAGTGAGAGATACGTATAGGGCAAATTTGAGTAGATATCAAAATTTGCAAAACTCAATGAAAACCTTTCAAACATCTTTGTGAATGCTGAGATAAAGTTTAAGATTCACATCTCTTCATTTTGAGGAGTTACAGCATTTAATGTACTTTAAATTACTGTTATATGAAGTTAATGTATAGTGAGAGATAGGGCAAATTTGAGTAGATATTAAAATTTGCAAAACTCATTGGATACCTTTCATACATCTCTCTGAATACTGAGATAGAGTTTAAGATTCATATCTCTTCATATGGAAGAGTTACAGCACTTAATGTACTTTAAATTACTGCTATACGAAGTTAATGTATGGTGAGAGATAGGGCAAATTTGAGTAGATATTAAAATTTGCAAAACTCAATAAAAACCTTCCAAACATCTTTTTGAATACTGACATAGAGTTTAAGATTCATATCTCTTCATTTGGAAGAGTTACGGCGCTTAATGTACTTTAAATTACTGCTATATGAAGTTAATGTATAGTGAGAGATAGGGCAAATTTGAGTAGATATTAAAATTTTCAAAACTCAATGAAAACCTTTCATACATCTCTGTGAATACTTAGATAGAGTTTAAGACTCATATCTCTTCATTTGGAAGAGTTACAGCACTTAATGTACTTTAAATTACTGCTATATGAAGTTAATGCATAGTGAGAGATAGGGCAAATTTGAGTAGATATCAAAATTTGCAAAACTCAATGAAAACCTTTCATACATCTCTTTGAATGCTGAGATAAAGTTTAAGATTCATATCTCTTCATTTGGAAGAGTTACAGCACTTAATGTACTTTAAATTACTGCTATACCAAGTTAATGTATGGTGAGAGATAGGGCAAATTTGAGTAGATATCAAAACTTGCAAAACTAAATGAAAACCTTTCATACATCTCTGTGAATGCTGAGATAAAGTTTAAGATTCACATCTCTTCATTTTGAGGAGTTACAGCATTTAATGTATTTTAAATTACTGTTATATGAAGTTAATGTATGGTGAGAGATAGGGCAAATTTGAGTAGATATTAAAATTTGCAAAACTCAATAAAAACCTTCCAAACATCTTTTTGAATACTGACATAGAGTTTAAGATTCATATCTCTTCATTTGGAAGAGTTACGGCGCTTAATGTACTTTAAATTACTGCTATATGAAGTTAATGTATGGTGAGAGATAGGGCAAATTTGAGTAGATATTAAAATTTTCAAAACTCAATGAAAACCTTTCATACATCTCTGTGAATACTTAGATAGAGTTTAAGACTCATATCTCTTCATTTGGAAGAGTTACAGCACTTAATGTACTTTAAATTACTGCTATATGAAGTTAATGCATAGTGAGAGATAGGGCAAATTTGAGTAGATATCAAAATTTGCAAAACTCAATGAAAACCTTTCATACATCTCTTTGAATGCTGAGATAAAGTTTAAGATTCATATCTCTTCATTTGGAAGAGTTACAGCACTTAATGTACTTTAAATTACTGCTATACCAAGTTAATGTATGGTGAGATATAGGGCAAATTTGAGTAGATATCAAAACTTGCAAAACTAAATGAAAACCTTTCATACATCTCTGTGAATGCTGAGATAAAGTTTAAGATTCACATCTCTTCATTTTGAAGAGTTACAGCATTTAATGTACTTTAAATTACTGTTATATGAAGTTAATGTATGGTGAGAGATAGGGCAAATTTGAGTAGATATTAAAATTTGCAAAACTCATTGGATACCTTTCATACATCTCTCTGAATACTGAGATAGAGTTTAAGATTCATATCTCTTTATATGGAAGAGTTACAGCACTTAATGTACTTTAACTTACTGCTATACGAAGTTAATGTATGGTGAGAGATAGGGCAAATTTGAGTAGATATTAAAATTTGCAAAACTCAATAAAAACCTTCCAAACATCTTTTTGAATACTGACATAGAGTTTAAGATTCATATCTCTTCATTTGGAAGAGTTACGGCGCTTAATGTACTTTAAATTACTGCTATATGAAGTTAATGTATGGTGAGAGATACGTAGGGCAAATTTGAGTAGATATTAAAATTTTCAAAACTCAATGAAAACCTTTCATACATCTCTGTGAATACTTAGATAGAGTTTAAGACTCATATCTCTTCATTTGGAAGAGTTACAGCACTTAATGTACTTTAAATTACTGTTATATGAAGTTAATGTACGTATAGTGAGAGATATAGGGCAAATTTGAGTAGATATTAAAATTTGCAAAACTCAATAAAAACCTTCCAAACATCTTTTTGAATACTGACATAGAGTTTAAGATTCATATCTCTTCATTTGGAAGAGTTACGGCGCTTAATGTACTTTAAATTACTGCTATATGAAGTTAATGTATGGTGAGAGATAGGGCAAATTTGAGTAGATATTAAAATTTTCAAAACTCAATGAAAACCTTTCATACATCTCTGTGAATACTTAGATAGAGTTTAAGACTCATATCTCTTCATTTGGAAGAGTTACAGCACTTAATGTACTTTAAATTACTGTTATATGAAGTTAATGTACGTACGTATAGTGAGAGATACGTATAGGGCAAATTTGAGTAGATATCAAAATTTGCAAAACTCAATGAAAACCTTTCAAACATCTTTGTGAATACTGAGATAGAGTTTAAGATTCATATCTCTTCATTTGGAAGAGTTACAGCACTTAATGTACTTTAAATTACTGCTATACCAAGTTAATGTATGGTGAGAGATAGGGCAAATTTGAGTAGATATCAAAACTTGCAAAACTAAATGAAAACCTTTCATACATCTCTGTGAATGCTGAGATAAAGTTTAAGATTCACATCTCTTCATTTTGAGGAGTTACAGCATTTAATGTACTTTAAATTACTGTTATATGAAGTTAATGTATGGTGAGAGATAGGGCAAATTTGAGTAGATATTAAAATTTGCAAAACTCATTGGATACCTTTCATACATCTCTCTGAATACTGAGATAGAGTTTAAGATTCATATCTCTTCATTTGGAAGAGTTACAGCACTTAATGTACTTTAAATTACTGCTATACGAATTTAATGTATGGTGAGAGATAGGGCAAATTTGAGTAGATATCAAAACTTGTAAAACTCAATGAAAACCTTTCATACATCTCTGTGAATGCTGAGATAAAGTTTAAGATTCATATCTCTTCATTTTGAAGAGTTACAGCACTTAATTTTCTTTAAATTACTGCTATATGAAGTTAATGCATAGTGAGAGATAGGGCAAATTTGAGTAGATATCAAAATTTGCAAAACTCAATGAAAACCTTTCATACATCTCTGTGAATGCTGAGATAAAGTTTAAGATTCATATCTCTTCATTTGGAAGAGTTACAGCACTTAATGTACTTTAAATTACTGCTATACCAAGTTAATGTATGGTGAGAGATAGGGCAAATTTGAGTAGCTATCAAAACTTGCAAAACTAAATGAAAACCTTTCATACATCTCTGTGAATGCTGAGATAAAGTTTAAGATTCACATCTCTTCATTTTGAAGAGTTACAGCATTTAATGTACTTTAAATTACTGTTATATGAAGTTAATGTATGGTGAGAGATAGGGCAAATTTGAGTAGATATTAAAATTTGCAAAACTCATTGGATACCTTTCATACATCTCTCTGAATACTGAGATAGAGTTTAAGATTCATATCTCTTCATATGGAAGAGTTACAGCACTTAATGTACTTTAAATTACTGTTATACGAAGTTAATGTATGGTGAGAGATAGGGCAAATTTGAGTAGATATTAAAATTTTCAAAACTCAATGAAAACCTTTAAAACATCTTTGTGAATACTGAGATAGAGTTTAAGATTCATATCTCTTCATTTGGAAGAGTTACGGCGCTTAATGTACTTTAAATTACTGTTATATGAAGTTAATGTATAGTGAGAGATAGGGCAAATTTGAGTAGATATTAAAATTTGCAAAACTCAATGAAAACCTTTAAAACATCTTTGTGAATACTGACATAGAGTTTAAGATTCATATCCCTTCATTTGGAAGAGTTACAGCACTATAATGTAGATTAAATTACTGTTATATGAAGTTAATGTATGGTGAGAGATAGGGCAAATTTGAGTAGATATTAAAATTTGCAAAACTCAATGAAAACCTTTCAAACATCTTTGTGAATACTGACATAGAGTTTAAGATTCAAATCTCTTCATTTGGAAGAGTTACAGCACTATAATGTACATTAAATTACTGCTATACGACCTTTAATGGTGTAGCATTTATATCGTGCGATACTATTATGGAAATTATCGGCATACCAAGTTAAAATGATTTGACATGAATGGGGCAACTAGAAACACGCAGGGACAGTCCAGAACGCAGCTATCAGAAGGTCTTTATATAGAGGCCGGTAGCCATTATGCTATTACAGCAATTGAGATTGAGTGTGGCTGGTTATACTAGTTTACGTTCATATCGGAACACCTCTCGCAAAAATCGTTTCTACATGGGACCAGAAAAGTAGTTCTCCTCCGCCAATCAAGACACTTACAGGATTCTATCCATTTTTCCCAGTTTCTAGATGAACCACAAATACTGGATATACCTTTAAAATGGCTTGGAACGATGCACTGATCCCGAATTAACTTGGTATAATTTGACTACATTTTTCTCGCAAATACCCTATTCTTAAGTATGGAATAGCGCCAACCACAATCGTTTCCTTTTGAAATTTTGTTGTTTAAATAGAAGCGCAAAACCTTATAAAGTAGGCCTACCTGGACACATCTCTATGGTGGTTGCGGTTCCCATAGAGGTTGGTAGCGCTTAGACTCTGAAGCTGTCTCCTAATCGGTTGGTGCCATAGAGACGTGCTCACCAATAATCCGGATTTCGGGGGGGTTCCACGTAATGTGGGATTGGCATCTGATATCTTAGGATTCATATGAGTCGGCCATATCGAGAAGAACTGGTTCTTCTCACGCAAGTGACACCCAAAGCTCAACTCGGCAGAGCGTTACCACCGATCCCGGCCTCTGAGCGTCGTGGATGGTAGCGTTCGGTATGGTCCAATTTTTTTTCTTTGGAGTTTCGTTGGCCGTCGATCGGCAAAATTTCACTTTAACGACATCCATATAATATATGTGGATAAATACTGCTTCAACAACAATCAAGTACTACACAGTGCATATCCATGTGTATAAGAAATCTTTCAAAGAGTTTTAATTTTTACAGAAATATATGAAGTACCGTATTTCACTCTTATACCTACTCAAGGTCGGCCATTTATAGTATTACGCAATTAGGGTTAGTTAATGTATGGTGAGAGATAGGGCAAATTTGAGTATATAATCAAAACTCGCCAAACTCATTGGATGCCTTTCATACATCTCTCTGAATGCTGAGATAGAGTTGAAGATTCATATCTCTTCATTTGGAAGAGTTACAGCACTTAATGTACTTTAAATTACTGCTGTATGAAGTTAATGTATAGTGAGAGATAGGGCAAATTTGAGTAGATATTAAAATTTTCAAAACTCAATGAAAACCTTTCAAACATCTTTGTGAATACTGAGATAGAGTTTAAGATTCATATCTCTTCATATGGAAGAGTTACTGCACTTAATGTACTTTAAATTACTGCTATACGAAATTAATGTATGTTGAGAGATAGGGCAAATTTGAGTAGATATCAAAACTTGCAAAACTCAATGAAAACCTTTCAAACATCTCTGTGAATGCTGAGATAAAGTTTAAGATTTATATCTCTTCATATGGAAGAGTTACAGCACTTAATGTACTTTAAATTACTGCTATACGAAGTTAATGTATGGTGAGAGATAGGGCAAATTTGAGTAGATATCAAAATTTGCAAAACTCAATGAAAACCTTTCAAACATCTTTGTGAATTCTGAGATAGAGTTTAAGATTCATATCTCTTCATTTTGAAGAGTTACAGCACTTAATGTACTTTAAATTACTGCTATACGAAGTTAATGTATAGTGAGAGATAGGGCAAATTTGAGTAGATGCAAAACTCAATGAAAACCTTTCAAACATCTTTGTGAATACTGAGATAGAGTTTAAGATTCATATCTCTTCATTTGGAAAAGTTACGGCGCTTAATGTACTTTAAATTACTGTTATATGAAGTCAATGTATGGTGAGATATAGGGCAAATTTGAGTAGATATTAAAATTTGCAAAACTCATTGGATGCCTTTCATACATCTTTGTGAATACCGAGGTAGAGTTTAAGATTCATATCTCTTCATTTGGAAGAGTTACAGCACTTTATGTACTTTAAATTACTTCTATATGAAGTTAGTATACGTACGTATACACTATAAAAGATATTCTCCTTAACACCAAATGTTCAAATGTGTATGCTTAAATTAGTAAGATTGAATCAAATTTCTGAATTCATATATAACTTACCAGATCCCCTGTTCTAATTGCCCTGCAGTGTACAGGAAGAACGCTGAAAGTCAGGATGGCAGATCATGGAGTGGTTGTCAGTGCTGAAAGTCTAAGCTTGTTATCTTTATATATATACCTATTTGCTGGAGTTTCAGCATCAAAATCCCTAAATTAACTAGCTAGTAATTTATTTGAAGTTTATATAATTAGTGATAATAATGATTGTTTATTATTGTGACATGCTATACAAAATGTAAGATTAATAAGGATGACCCAACCAATTTAGGGTTATAAGTCACATTATAAAAGAAACTAATGATATTTAGTATTTGGAAGTTTATTGCTCTTCTGGGATTGACAGCTAGGCATATAGGGTGGGTTGGTGAGGGGTGGGGTGTATGCTCTATAAAGATCCATGGTAAATAATTAGCAAAGGGATTTGTGCTGTAAATATATATTTCATAATATATATATATATAGGGCAATTGTAAGTATATCTGGCTAAATACTGGTATATATATGAAGTTAATGTATAATAAAATATGTAAGTATATATAAATCAATTTTCTAAAATTAAACTCATCAGAAATGCTTCATATATGTATATGAATGCTGACACTAAGTATTAGCTTCATATAGTTGGCCATTTGACAGAGTTACAGTAATAAATGCATAGAAAATACTGATAGCAAACATACGACATTAAACAGTTAAAACTGTTGTAAAAGTTTAAAAGTCTTTCAATTGAGATACACACGCTCGACATTGTTGATATTTTCCTTGCAAATTGGGCATTTGTGGAGAGTTTTAGCACACTGGTGACAGAGCTGAAGATGCTGACATGGAGTTACAACAGCGTAGTTCCGATCTTCTTTGCAGACTTGGCACTGATTCTTATCTTTTAAATCCTATAAAAAATATTCGGTAAGAATATTTACAAAAATATTTAGAGCTTTACTCACAGCACAAGCCTGTCTAAAGTCCTCCAAACACTTGTACAACTTGGAGTCCTCAGAAAGTTGTGCCTCATTGTTCTGCTGGAACAAGTCAGACAGCTCTTGCATGTGACCCACACTACAGGAAGTGAGGCATGTGACCCACACTACAGGAAGTGAGGCATGTGACCCACACTACAGGAAGTGAGGCATGTGACCCACACTACAGGAAGTGAGGCATGTGACCCACACTACAGGAAGTGAGGCATGTGACCCACACTACAGGAAGTGAGGCCTGTGACCCACATTATATAAATAATAGTTCAAGTACCTTTCAGCTAGTTTATTGGTAATTGCAGTAACTTGAACTGTCTTTTTATCTATATCTTCCTCATGCTGTTCCTGATCAGATGCAATTTCTTTTCTCTTTTCATTAATCTAATGCAAGAATATTGAATGTTTTATGTTATCTGAGACATTAATACAATTTCCCAACTTGTTCCTCAGTCTCTTTAATATTTGTTTTTAGCATGTCAATTCCATTAAGAGGAATTTTCACTTTTTTGCAAGCTTCCATGCGAGCATGCTGCATAAAAAGAGTCAGCTTCATGTACCTTCACACTTGAGGATAGCAAGGCATGTTCACTTTAAATTTAACTTCCAAGTGTTCAATTTCCTCTTTTTTTTGCTGTCTTATCTCTTCCTTCTTTGCCTCCAAATCTTGTGTACCTTCATGAACCTTCTCTTGAAACTTACTCAGCTATAAGCCAGGTCACATGATATGCATGTGACCAACCAGTATAGACATAGGCACACTATGTATATATGTACCTCTGCTTGCAACGAATCCTCAACTCGTTTATAGTCTGCTACCTTCCTGTCTAGCTCCTCCTGAGAAACACACACAAGGTGATCACTTTTGCAGTAGCACTAGCAACAAAGTTCATCACACCTGCAGACCATCCATGTACCTCTCCAACTCCAGTTCTCTCTTGGCTAACACTTCCTTATGGAAATGGCTTCTGCCTCCCAATTTGTTGTTCTATATATACAAAAGTCACAGTCCGTACAATATCAGTAAAGTTGCCATGTTCCTACCCCATCGTCCAATCCAGCCAATATACTCACCACTCCCTCCTTTCTTGCATTGTCCATTGATTTCTGGTGTACCTCATTCGCTACTTGCGAAATAACAGCAAACACTACCTCATCTAACAAAGACAGAAACATATTTGGACAGTGCATGGACTGGCTCTCCTCTCCCTCCCCTCTAGCCCCTCTAGCCCCTCCCTCCTTACTAGCTAGCCCCTCTAGCCCCTCCCTCCTTACTAGCTAGCCCCTCTAGCCCCTCCCTCCTTACTAGCTAGCCCCTCTAGCCCCTCTAGCCCCTCTAGCCCCTCCCTCCTTACTAGCTAGCCCCTCTAGCCCCTCCCTCCTTACTAGCTAGCCCCTCTAGCCCCTCCCTCCTTACTAGCTAGCCCCTCTAGCCCCTCCCTCCTTACTAGCTAGCCCCTCTAGCCCCTCCCTCCTTACTAGCTAGCCCCTCTAGCCCCTCTAGCCCCTCCCTCCTTACTAGCTAGCCCCTCTAGCCCCTCCCTCCTTACTAGCTAGCCCCTCTAGCCCCTCCCTCCTTACCTAGGCTTTGGTATTTCCCTCTGCGAATATTTAGCAAGTTTGCAACCAGGTATGTGGCTGGACATATGCACTAAAGTCATACACAATAAAACATTACTTCAATGCACACACAAAGTTTAACTTTAAAACTTTACACTTTTGTCTTTTGCAGGGCACTGAAATGCACTCATTTTTGCATGTACTTTGCGCCTGTTAAATATCCAGGAAGGCACCTCAATACATCCTCCCCTCTCCCATATCTGAGTACAAGCACACACATGGATAACCGTGAACCAGATACACAACACCTCCCCACCTCTCCATAGTCCTCATCAAAAAACTTGATCAGTTTGAAGGGATAATCTGGCTCAAACTTTTTAATTAGATTCATAGCCCTCTTCCAAGTGTCCTATAGAGTGTGCAAAGTGTCCTATTACAAATGAATCTCATAGGTCGCACATAGTGGACCAACTTTGTCCTCAGAGGACAACAGCTTGTACTCCCGTTTGACTATCTTGGGGGGTGGTAGGGGGGCAGGGTCAGGTTGGTATGGCAGCTGCGGTACCTCAGGTATACGACCAGCTTTCTCTATGACAAAGTGCATTGCTTTACCTATGTGGTGAATCTACATGGGGATCAAGTGATGATCATGTGACAGTCATGTGACAATGGTGTAGCATTACTAGCCTTGACACCTCCCAGTCGTTGTCTCAGTTTTCTAGTTTCTTCTGAAGATGTTCCGTCTGCCAATGGGAACACCTCCCCATAGCGCCTATGAGGTGGACATGCGTACACTCACACACCAGCAGGCAGGCCTGGGTCAGTAGCGTCTCACCTGAAAAAGACATCTGCCAGAGCAACACAGGTCTCCTTATCAGCAAACCTTCTGAGGTACATTTCTGCACAGCTGACTTCACGGCTCTTACTGCAGTAGAGTAGGTCAGTATGACAGCTGCAGCTCCCACATGAGAGTCTTACCTCTTCTCACAGAGAAGGTCACAGTAATGATCAGCTAGCTCCTTCTCCTCCTTTACAGAATGTACCCAAAGACAACTCAGCTGTGCTTGAGAAGTGAAACATATGATGCCTGTAACTATTGTACAACATGCAGTTGCTTACAGAGTGCTCCAACCGAGAGATGTCAATACACGCCTGTCTGTCCCTGTCCAGCTCAATGCTTTGGTATACACAGAACATGTGATTATCATGTGACCACCACATGACTATCATGTTAACTCACTCATTAAGGTCCACCCCAGTTGTCATTTCCTCTTCTAATGAGTCTGAAATCCAAACACGTTTAACAAATAATTTCCCCTTGTAACCTTCATCTAAAATCAATGTACCTATCGTACAACAAGAGGCCATACAGTAGCTCCACTACAAATACATTCATTGTCCCATGCACAAACCACTCTTTGTTTCCACATATCTAGTTGGCTTCTCAAGGAAGAGGAACCGGGAGGACTGCCAATTGGAGAGAAAATAAATGTTTCTTTGAAGCACCCTTGCAGTAGTTCTGACTTACATAGTCTCTCCATTCATCCTTCCAAATGGACCAGACCTGTGTGCAAGTCTCCACTTCAGACATTTCAGCAAATGAACTAGAGGAGAGAGATTTCTCCTCAAATCAGTTTTCTAAACTCTCCGGGAGCCACTCACCAAGGAGGCAAGACATCCTCAAAGTCGCCTTTCAAAGGAGACTCCCCAGTAGTACGCTCTGCAGAGAACACATACAATGGTACATCTAGCTGCACTAACAGTACAAGTGACTCACTCTTTATATGCACAGTCAGCACTCTCTGATTGAAGCCCCTCTCCTCCAAATGATCAATCCCAAAACGCCATCTTTCTGATCCAGTACACAGGACTACTTTACGACCACTTCGTACTAGAGACAGTGCTCCCAATTTTAGCCCCTCACCTGTTGAAAGGAGGTGTGGCACTATAGTTGTCAGTGGGTGTGGCACTATAGTTGTCAGTGGGTGTGGCACTATAGTTGTTAGTGGGTGTGGCACTATAGTTGTCAGTGGGTGTGGCGCTATAGTTGTCAGTGGGTGTGGCACTATAGTTGTCAGTGGGTGTGGCACTATAGTTGTCAGTGGGTGTGGCACTATAGTTGTCAGTGGGTGTGGCACTATAGTTGTCAGTGGGTGTGGCACTATAGTTGTTAGTGGGTGTGGCACTATAGTTGTCAGTGGGTGTGGCGCTATAGTTGTCAGTGGGTGTGGCGCTATAGTTGTCAGTGGGTGTGGCGCTATAGTTGTCAGTGGGTGTGGCACTATAGTTGTCAGTGGGTGTGGCACTATAGTTGTCAGTGGGTGTGACACTATAGTTGTCAGTGGGTGTGGCACTATAGTTGTCAGTGGGTGCAGCACTGTGTACAGATGGACCTACCAAACTTTCCAATAACTTCTTCTCGTTTTGCCTTCTTCGAGTGTCCAAGTAGAAAGACGCATCTACCCAAAGAGGTCTTCCTGTTCACCATGGTAACACTCTGATTCATCCTGTCGTAATACAGATCACCCAAAGAGATGCGACCTACTTTGGAGTCGCATTCAAGGAGACACTCTCTCCTCTCTACATTCTCAAGGCCGCAGTAGGCGCTGTAGCGGATCAGATTGTTCTCTTTGGAGTTATTAATGACCCCGTACGTTGTCTCAGACTAAATATTCAAAGAGGCCGTTTAATGGGTCGCTTGAAGCATTATCTACACCACGCGTGCTCACTCTATCAAAGAGAACCTTGCCCTCTTCCGACCCGCCAAGATCTTCGTAAGTGGAGAGGACGCCATCGTGCCAGTTTTGTACAAACTCCCTCAAGCCCTCCCACACGCCCCATCCTTTGGCGTATCCCTCCGCAATGTGCAGGTGAAGCGACTCTTCCTCACATCCACCGGACCGTCTGGGCTTACCCGTCTTCTTTTTCGATTTACTCATCTCTGCAGGTAGCCATTTGTAAATGGGCGTGTACAGTATCACGATATTATAAAATTAATTGATTGTTCTATAGTTCGGTTCAACTGGTACCACTTGAAGGGTCATTGGCCGGAGCTACATGCGAAAAGAAACAGCACACGCCAAGTCACATGATAATCACATGATAACCATATGACACGTGACACTAATCAGATCTACCTGACGGGACAAACATGGTTCCAGAATATGGTTGCATGAAGCTGCCCCCACCCAGTATGGGAGGGGGTGCTTGTGACGCCTGTACACTGGCAGCAGTACTCGTCTTTGCAGCAAACACATCAACATATTTTGACTTGGCAACTACAAACAGACAAAATTAGTAGCTGCTGCTCCGGGGGGGGGGGGGGCTGCTGTCACCCCTGCTCCGGGGGCTTACCTCCACGAGCTTTGTAGCCTCCTGTGAAGAGAGGAACACTGCCGGCCTGTGCTCCTGATCCGGGTACCTGACCTGCCCCTGAGGTGGGGGCTGGGTTGGGATTAAATCTCTTTATCAGTTCAGAGTCTGTTGGAGGAGGAGGAGCTACATCTGCTTCCTAAAGACCCAATGGTGCTTGTAATTATGTTATACTTTGCAAAATGTTCAACTCACATCTTCGTCAGCATCGAGGTTGACCCACTTCTTTTGCTCTTTATCATAAACCAACTATAAGATTGAGAGGATCCACAAGTTATGACATTTGGGAGGAGCAGACAAGTACCTTTTTATCCTTGTCATCCGGTAGGAATGCTGACTTCTTGCGTTTGAACAAGCTAAAGAAATTCCAGCTTGAGCTCTGACAATACAAACAATCTGTTAAGCATCTGAGTGTAGTCAACATGAAAACCTTACTCTCTGAGGTGCTGATTCTGAAGTGGAATCCGTTTCCTCGTTGTCTTGTGTCAACTCTTCAGCTTCCGGTTGAGGCAAATCAGAAACTGGCAAGTATTGACCAATGGGGTTGGAATAACCGCTTTGAATTCCCTGATCTGAGGGTGGCCACTGGCTAGTGGTTGGCTGTGAGACGTTGGTCCCTTGATCTGAGGGTGGCCACTGGCTAGTGGTTGGCTGTGAGACGTTGGTCCCCTGATCTGAGGATGGCCACTGGCTAGTGGTTGGCTGTGAGACGTTGGTCCCCTGATCTGAGGATGGCCACTGGCTAGTGGTTGGCTGTGAGACGTTGGTCCCCTGATCTGAGGGTGGCCACTGGCTAGTGGTTGGCTGTGAGACGTTGGTCCCCTGATCTGAGGGTGGCCACTGGCTAGTGGTTGGCTGTGAGACGTTGGTCCCCTGATCTGAGGGTGGCCACTGGCTAGTGGTTGGCTGTGAGACGTTGGTCCCCTGATCTGAGGGTGGCCACTGGCTAGTGGTTGGCTGTGAGGTGTTGTTCCCCTGATCTGAGGATGGCCACTGGCTAGTGGTTGGCTGTGAGACGTTGGTCCCCTGATCTGAAGGTGGCCACTGGCTAACCACTTGTGAGTGTGTCTTTCCCTGCTGACTGATGGAAGAGTGGACTGACACTTGAGAAGATGATGCCAAATGCATGTTCTCCTCAGCAAGTACAGACATCCCCTCTTGAAGGGTGGCCGGGGCTTGGTCAGTGGTGCCACGTTCACTAATAGCTGTACTCGATCTACTTCCTGAATGGGTTAATGTTTCTTCAAGGAATTTCAGCTACAAACAGAAGCACCAATGGCAAAGCAATACACTCCACTTTCAATGGAACCTACTTCTCTGCCATGATGAATATTTTGCAGATTGATCTGTTGACAGAGAGAGCAGATCCACTCTGGTAGCTCGCTCTCCAACACACCTCCTCCATGAACAGCATAGTGCAGACGTACACACAGCTGCAAGGAATGCATTACTGTTGATGCACCAAGTCACATGTCTGTCACATGACCTACCTCTCCTAACTGGTAGACGACTGCAGGACAAATGTCTCCTGAGTGCTTGCAGACATACAAGGCAACCAGCTCACAGTACCTGAAGGACTGGGAGGGAGGGTGTGGCTAGAGGCGTGAGCAGAAGACACACTTTATTTATACCTACACACCTCTTCCATCAAACCAGCCTCCAAGAGTTGATAAATTAGATTAAATTTAAAACTTTGAAATTTTCCTAAACAAAAGTTACTTTTTCCTAAACTCATTGCATATTCATACACCTGAATAAAGAGAATTTTAGAGAAAGTTAAATGAGGTTCTGCTTCTCTCTCATTAACCAACTTCAGTCATCCAGAGGGCTTCAAAAGGAGGGAAAGTCCCCTTTTCCCAGACGGCTTGGTCCACTCCTAATAAGGTATATTTTTCAAACTTATCGTTTGAGCCACTTGAAATGGCTTCTGATACATTGTAGCAAAAGTGAGCGGCTGCAAGGTGGCCCCTTGACACTAAAGGGGAGAACCCTTATAATTAGATAAATCACAACAGTGGTGTGTTTTGCTCACAAAGAGAATCTCCAAGAGAGACAATTGCTAAAGAATTATTCAAAGCAGCTCTATTTGAGAGCATCACTGAGAGATGGAGTTTCCAGTCTCCGCCCCTTGCCAGTCCTTCTGGCTAATCACACAAGAATACAAGAGTAAACAAACACAATTCATATACACAAGTATCCATGGCAATGGTAACCTTGGTAACAGATGGCATTCTTCCCAGCATCATAGTATAGAATGTGTTCAGTGGATCGGAGGACAGGAGGCCAGCTGTAAATCGGTTGATGGCATACTGGCGGCTCTGCTCCTCCATTGTCTGTGCCAACATCAGAGCATGCCCCCAGAGAGACTGGCGACATGCATACTCCAGAGCATCCTATCAAACTGGGAGGTTACAGTCTGTGAGAGAATGGTCATGTGTCTCACCTTCTTCCTCCCGGCTAGTATAAGCTTTCTGAACTGGTGGACCACGGAGGTGTGGTCTTCAGTGCTTTGTCTGGACACTGCAAATAAATCTGGCGATGTATCACTCCAGCGAATCAAGAGATCTGAAATGTCATTTGGAACTACCACCTACAGAGTAGCAAAGAGAGTTTCTTTTGTTTCAATGAGCCCATTACTCCAACTATAAAGTGCTCTCTCTACCTCTCTACCTCTCTACCGCTCTGCCTCTCTACCTCTCTGCCTCTCTGCCTCTCTGCCTCTCTGCCTCTCTGCCTCTCTGCCTCTCTACCTCTCTACCTCTCTGCCTCTCTGCCTCTCTACCTCTCTGCCTCTCTGCCTCTCTGCCTCTCTACCTCTCTGCCTCTCTGCCTCTCTAGGTGTACGTGCACACACTCACCCCATTCTGCTGGCAGAGGAGGACAATGTACTCCCATAAGAGGGCGGTCTCCAGGAGGGCACGCTCCTGACTGGGGTCATTCTTACCGTCTGCTCTGTACTCTGCACTTTGACCTTTGCACCACAAGCTTTGCTGCCTTGCAAACTCTACTACGGCACTCTTTGGTGTATCTCCACTATCAGAACAGACATTCCTGTAAACAGTGCTCTCTAAATAGTTGGAGTCAACCTACGGTATCAGTGGTCCTGGGTAGGCGGCCATTTTCCTCTTCAAATCAACAAATTCTGGTACTAACTCCTAAGCAAAGATGAGAATTTAACAAAGGTGTTACCATAGAAACCAAAATACCTAGATGTGTGTGCATACTTGCAGGGAGTGTGTCTCCACTGTGGCCAAAGTATACTTGGAAGGAACAGTCGGTGTTACCACTGTCAAGACTCCACCCACTCCAAATCTAGCCACAACATGTGGTCTGTCAAATCTCAAGGGGGTTTCCCTCAATGGCTCTGGATCTGAGACAGGACACACATTTGAACTTAATTACTGAAACTTGTTGCAGTTAACTTACCAGTGTTCTCCACCCACTGCTGTACTCCAATAATTGAAGGATCTTCCCCATAGTCCCCATAATAACTGTAGTCATAGTCTTCATAAGCATCTCTATAGTTACCATAGTAATAGTCACCATGGTAGCTGGCTCTATCATCTCCATAGTAACTCCTGTCATATGACTCTCTATAGGAGTAATCATTCCAGTCTATATACCAAAATCAGAAGTAGATGTCATTACAGCAGCACATAGCCACACACACTTCTCTCAACACTGTATGGCATGCAGCTTACTATTACGATTGTACTCCTGATCATTAAAAGGGGCTCTCCCCGTGCTGTTTCCACGGCGATGGTGATGCTCTGAGTTGTACCTGTCCCTTGAATTATAGAAGCTTTGCTGCTGGTTCCCATGGTTACCATCATGTGCCCAACTTTCTACCCTCCTTTCTGAATAAGATGGATCCATTCTCCGGTCTGAATAAGATGGATCCATCCTCCGGTCTGAATAAGATGGATCCGTCCTCCGGTCTGAATAAGATGGATCCGTCCTACGGTCTGAATAAGATCGATCCGTCCTCCGGTCTGAATAAGATGGATCCGTCCTCCGGTCTGGATAAATTGGATCTGTCCTACGGTCTGAATAAGATGGATCCGTCCTCCGGTCTGAGTAAAATGGATCCGTCCTCCGGTCTGAATAAATTGGATCTGTCCTCTGGTCTGAATAAGATGGATCCGTCCTCCGGTCTGAATAAGATGGATCCATCCTCCGGTCTGAATAAAATTGATCCGTCCTCCGGTCTGGATAAATTGGATCCATCCTCCGGTCTGAATACACTGGATTTGTTTTCTGTTCTGAATAAAATGGATCCGTCCTCCGGTCTGAAAAAGACAGATCTGTCCTCCGGTCTGAATAAGATGGATCTGTCCTCTGGTCTGAATAAGATGGATCTGTTTTCTGTTCTGAATAAAATGGATCCGTCCTCCGGTCTGAAAAAGACGGATCTGTCCTCCGGTCTGAAAAAGACGGATCTGTCCTCCGGTCTGAAAAAGACGGATCTGTCCTCCGGTCTGAAAAAGATGGATCTGTCCTCCGGTCTGAAAAAGACGGATCTGCACTTTTCTGAGCCTCTTTCTGTTGGGCTAGAGTAGTGGTGTAGTGAGATTGAAAATGTTGACTGCCGGTCTCTGAAGACAGTCCAGTGGTAGTACTTGGGCCAGTGCTGCGTTGAGCCATAAACTTTGTCTCTGATACAGTGGAAGAGGCAGCTGGAGGTAAAGAGGCAGCTGGAGGTAAAGAGTGAAAACTGCTACCAATTTGCTGAGATGGTGCAACTGGTTGAGCTGGCTCCAGTTTCCCAGTAGGTGGTTGGATTTGGAGTAGCTTTGACTCAGGCATCAATTTCACATCTGCCTTGTCGGGGGATTTTGGGACTGGTGAGGGAGTTAGGATACGAATATCATCACTGATCTTTGACTGGGTTTCCAGTAGAGAAGACAAGATGCTCACAGAAGAGGAAGATGGCGGTGGAGGGATGGCTTGCTTTGGGTGGGGCTTTGAATCAAGTGGGTGTGTCAGCTGGTTGGGACTCTTCAGTGGTTCCACAGGAGAGAAGGCAGAGGTGGGAGAGGGAACTAGTTCAGTCGATGGGAGCCTCTCAAAGGCACCTGGAACACTGCTGGGCACCTCTGTATCCGGAGAGAAATCCAACAATGGAGTCACGTGATGGTCATGTGAGTCTTTTCCTGACTGATGTTCTGGGAAAGTGTTTAATGTAGGGAAAGTTGTATCACCTGAAGCTGATGAAAGCGTAGCTTGCGGGTGAACACCCGGCACTTGAGAAGTAGTGTGATCGACAAACGAGAACGGGTCCGCCTTAGAAATGCCGATGTCGAACAGGGAACCAGTGTTCGAGTGAGACATGCTTGGAGCAACCTACGGCAGCACGTGAAGAACTTGGAACACGTGATATAATGAATTTTTGAATTAAAATCTTACCTTGCGACTAATAGAGAAAATTATTAACACTCCAACGCGAGTAAGTTCCTAATGGTCGGCCATTTAACCATTACTATTATTCTTACGTCATAGACGAACAGGAAGGCCTGAACAATCTTGCCAGTCCATGACGTAATAGCGGCTTGCCTCATCTTGCCTTTTAGCTCTTCTTATATAAACGGTGTTCTTATCTCGTAGCTGAGATTAGATCAGAATGGATCGCATTTGCAGTGTAAGTCGTTTGCAAATCATTAAAGTATTGTAATTTGTGACTACATTCGGTAGGAACATGTGATCGATTGCTTTTCTCGCCTCTTGTAGTACCCCCAGCACACTTCGGACCAAATAGGTTAGTTGCACCTTCAGCTTCTCAGCGACCAGCCATTTTAGACGCATTCCTTTCTTCTGTAGTCCCTTATTGCCAAGAGCTGCCCAATCCATCGCTGACGGCGAGTGTTCCCGTGGTCTCGACCTGTCCTCATCCCCAGATCTGCGACAGGCCCGCCATACCCCCAGTCGACCTAACACAACGCAAACCTAACCCCGGCGTGTATGGATTTAGTCTGACATTGGACGATGTGAGATTAAACGGTGTTAGAGTAGGATCACGTGACTTGTATCTCCCCCTCTGTAGACTCAAGAGGTTGCTAGTGTCAGTAAAGGGCTTCCTTATATGGTAAGTTTTCTTTGTGCATGTGAGGAATGTGGTGTTATGTGTTGAATGTTGTACAGTGGAGCGGAAGGGAGGTGTGCGTCAATGCAAGAGAACGTATTCCCATTACCATCTGTCTAGAGCGTAAGTGAAGATAGTTGGCAGCACTACTGCTTGTGAACACATCTCCTCTCTGCAGATCCCTTACCAAGCGGCTGCATTCTGAGGGGATTTGTTGTCTTCCGAAACGGAGACAGTAATACTGTTAGAAAGTGTGCCAAGTGTGTAGATAAAGATGGAGGTAGGACCAACAGGTGTTGGGTCATGTGACCATCATGTGACTACCAATATTTAATATTTCAATGTAGGTGCTATATATCGTGATCACATCGTAGTTGCCCACGAGGGGAGCATGCCTTATTACGGGATCTTTGACAACACACCATTTGTTGATGTGCCCGTTGAGAGATTAATGAGTGAGTGTTGATATCATGTGACTGGAATGTGATCATCATGTGATCATCATGTGACTGCAGGTGATGGTAAAAGGCAGATGGCTGTGTACACATTCCACTGTTTCAGTTCGCATGAACATTTCCTCGGACAAAGGAGGAAGCGACCATCCCAGAAGATCCCCCTCAGACTGGTAGTGCAGGTGATCTGCAATGACATGGTGATCAGTGTAGGCACAATTGATGTTCGGATCTGTGCTTGCCCAAAGAGGGACAAGGACAAGAAGGTTAGACCCTTCACTATGTGCCTTCTGCTGACTGTACTGGTTGGTGCCACACAGGAGCAGGACCCGTCCCCCAAGAGGCTGAGGAGCATTGGAAAGGGAAAGTCATCCCAGAATGCAAAGTGTTAGTGATCTATGCTTTAGCTGTGGCAGTGTGCAATGTACATGCTCTGTATGCAGGTGCTGTCAAACTGGACTATTCGATACCTCCAGCTGAGGTCTCCAGCGTCACTAGTGGAGGCAGACGTTTTTATAAAGTCACAGTAAGTCACTACCAATCTATTCTGTAACTACATACGTACGTGTGTGTGTGTGTACATAATCCTTTATATGCTGTTATGCTAGCTATTTGTCCCAGAAGAGAAAGCTGACATGAAACAATCTCTATTGTCAATGGATCTTGCACAGAGAACTTTTAAAAAATAACTTTTTATTACATATAATCCTTTGTTTTTTTCTTTTTCTTATTCTTTGCAATACTTGGATTGTTTTCAGACATAAACTATATTGAACAGATAAACAGACACTTATAGCACTGGCACATGCAATGAGTGTAGAGATGTACCTTTTTAGTGGAACGAACACTTGTGTACTTGTAGTTGGTATTCAAAGATTTGGTTACTATGGAAACCATATTGTTCATCATGTTCATTTGTTGTTGCACAAATCTCAGATGGTGATGCATTAAGTCATCCAATACCCCGGGGGTGGGGGGCTGAGAGGCTCTCTTAGGGGGAGGGGGAGGGGGACCACCGCAGCATTGTGTGATGGTGGATGGCCCTGTAGTAGGGTGCTGGAACGTTGTCATGGAAACTGGTTGATCTGTTTGCACTCCCAGGGAATGTCTGTTGTCTTGAGACTCGTCACTACAACAAGTACTTTCATCAGAAACTGCTTCAAATGAGTCATCATATCCATCCTCAGACACTGCCTGTTCAGTTTCTTCCTCTTTTGGACTTTGCGTTACTGTCAAACTGTTTGTCATCTCCTCTACAGTCTCATCAAGCTCACACAACTGCTTTGAGATTGTTCCTTCAAGAGATTCAAAAACCTCACCTGTTTTATTGGCCTCCTCATCACTGGCCACTCCCTCCTCATCACTGGCCACTCCCTCCTCATCACTGGCCACTCCCTCCTCATCACTGGCCACTCCCTCCTCATCACTGGCCACTCCCTCCTCATCACTGGCCACTCCCTCCTCATCACTGGCCACTCCCTCCTCATCACTGGCCTCAGAATGAAGCTGCAAGGCCTCAGAAATTTCAATGCTACTGGAGGAATGGTCTCTAGATATACTTGAATGACTTGTCTTCTGTAAACTACTGTCATTTGGTCGAATTTGCCCTAGTTGCCTGGCAACAGTTGGTTTCAAAAAAGCGTGCCCAATTCTGTTTTGTGATTTAACAGCAGATGCAATAGGATTGCTAGAGAGATCTCTTTCTCCTTTCATCAGTTCCTCCCAGTCTACAGTTTCCTTGGGTTTAGTTGTTAGTAAATCGTTTAGGTACTGCTGAAGTTCGCCACCCGTTTCGCTCTGCCAGTCGGCCATTTTATTTTCTATACGGGACTTCCCAATCCATGGTAACCAGTGAATACCATTACGCACTAATTGCCACCCCGTAATAGGCGGAGACGTCAATCGTTGTTTGTATACAAGTTAGTTGACTCGGAGCAATCGAATTACCGCGAGATGGGGACCTCATGCAGTTGTTCCAAGGAAGGTTCGTGAGAGACGTGTAATCTTGTCTCTTGTCCGAAAGGGCTATTATGTGCTACGTGTGCTCCGGGTACGTGTAGATACTGATGGACCAGACCCGCGTTTCGAAGGACCCGTATCAGGGAAGAAGAGGTAATCCTCAATTTCTGTTTCGGCGCTGTTTGACGTGCACCTGGCGCGCTTGGTATAGTATGTAGAATGGCGCGTTATGTCATTTGATTCGGTGGCTACATATATGCGACCTGTTCCAGTAGGCAGTGCTGTAGTTGAACTGGTGTTGCGTGTGTTTAGAGGACTTTACGTACTTACCGACAAAAGTATTATCTCAAATATGTGACACATCAGAGCCTGTCAGATGAGAGAGTTATAAATAGTCATTTCCTTATATGGCACACTGTAACTATGTGACCGTTCTGCTTGCTATTAGGAGGCCCAAAGACATCATTTGTCTCGCTGTATTCATCATTTTTATATGTGGAATGATTGGCATTGGAATATATGGTAAGTAAACAGTACCATTTTCAACATTCTCTATTTGCATTCCAAAGGTTTGGACAGGAAACTGACTTGTTCCACTTGTCCACTTGTCCACTTGTCCACTTGTCCACTTGTCCACTTGTCCACTTGTCCACTTGTCCATTTGTAGCTTTTATTTCTGGAAACCCGTATCGCTTGCTGTACTCTGTCGATTCCAAAGGACGTCTCTGTGGGGTTGACAGTGGAGTGGAGTGAGTGCATGTGCACAAACTTGTATTTCTGCTGTGATCATTGTCTCTTCTCTTTGCTAGAGATAAGCCAAATCTGGTGTTCTTTGACATCACGCGATGTCTCAGTGTGCTGACCCCTGGTGAGATTATTGGCTTCCTGCAGGCCGGACAAGTGGACTTTTCTGCAATATTCTCCTGTCCAACCCAGCAGGTACAGACAAGCAAAGAATGTGGGTGGGTGTATGTAACTCCGCCTCCCCGCTCTTCAGGTGTGCGTGGCCACCTGCCCGGATCAGACCACTGTCGGGGTCACTGCCAACCCAATCTGCATTGATGGGGTGGATACCTCAAGCTTCAATGAGATCACAGCTCTGAGTGGAGTAGTAAGAGCATTACACAACAAAAAGTGTTTCACTTGTAATTAAATCTCTCTTCCACATCAAGATGCTTGCGCAACACATTGCAGACGAGCAGTGTGCTCCCTACTACATCAAGAGCACTAGCAGTAAGTGGTACAGCACTGCTCATATACTGTCACTCCTCATGTGCATACGTACCATGTGTGCAGTTGCCTATCGCTGCATTCCCACATTCATTGATGTGCAAGACATTTCCAACACAATATTTAATGCTTCTGGGAATACCAGCACTGAAGGGCTGTCCATCGAAGAGTACAAGAACTACCTTTCTAACCTGACACTCTCAGAAATCATTGATGGAGCATAGTAGGTTGTCTACCCTGGCAAACCCCCGAAGGTAAATGTCCCCCTCCTCCCTCCCCCAGTGTAACTACCACTCTGCTGGTGATCAGACAGCTCTTTGTGGACATATTGGCCGACTTTGCTCTGGCCTGGCCAGGGCTCATCATGTGAGTTGGGTCACTTCTCTCAGAGGTGCGTCCCTCTGTCATCTTCCCCCTCCCCTTAGTGGATTTGTTGCAACGGTCATCATTGCCTTCCTCTACGTGGTTCTCCTATGGTGAGATACACCTACGGATACATACGTACGTACATGGCTGTCCGCACTCTACTAGCACATCTCACTGTTTCTGTAGTGTAATAGCTCCTGTTATAATTTGGGGTGGAATATTCCTCTCTCTCATCATTGTTGCTGGAGGTGTGTCTGTCCTCAAGTGTCTTGTGTGACAGTGTCCCATTACTCAGTTCTTCTCTCTGCAGTGTCTGCCATTTGCTGGTACCAGTTTGCCATATACAACACAGGACAGGAGGACTCTCGGTTCAACCTTCAGGACGTCCTCTCAGTGAGCAGTGTGGCCAACAGCAACAGCACAATGGTGCTGTCGGACGATGAGGCAGCCAAACTGACCATACAAACATACATCAGTGACTTGATCAACTCCAATCCTTACATTAGAGAGACCTGGCTAGCTGCAGGTGACTATCACATGACCTCATGTGATTGCCTGCTACTGACTGGCTCTGTTCCTCCTCCTGTACAGCCATCCTCGTGACCATCCTCCTCCTGATTCTGCTGGTCATTATAATTGCACTCCGCAAAGCTATACAGATTTCCATCAAGATGATTCAGCAAGCCAGCAAGTGAGTTTTGGGAGGGGCTCTCTGCCATCTTGTCCACCTTCCTCTGTCTGCTGCAGGGCCGTCTGGAAACTGCCCTCCACTCTCTGCTATCCACTGGTCACGTGGATCCTCCTCTTCATCACTGTTGCCTGGTTTGCGGTGGTGGCCGTGTTCCTCTACACGACCTCTGAACCACGGTACGTCTACTCACTCAGCACAGAGAGAACGCTGGGAAGCTCGTGGAACATTACCTTCAAAAATGGCTCCTCTTTCTTGCTCAATAATGAAACATTTTGTGACAACAATGATGAGGTACGTTGCAACTTGCTCGTGTACTTGTCCATCAGTTCTGTCCATCTTCTTGTGACAGGCATTTGGTAATGGATCTGCAAGTGTTACTGCTTCAGCTAACAACATGACAATGGCATCACATCTCTACTGCAACTTTCAGCAGTTCTTTGTCCCTGAGTAAGGTCTCATTCCCCCTCCCAAAGTGCATCCTCTAACCGTTCTGCCTCCATGAACAGCTTACTGATAATCTTGCATGTCTACAACCTCTTTGGAGTGCTGTGGGTTGCCAACTTTTGGTTGGCCTTTGGTGAGACTGTCTTGGCTGGTGCCTTTGCCAAATGGTACTGGACCTTTGACAAGAAGGACGTCCCCTGGTTTGCCATCGTAGGAGCCTTCTTCAGGACTCTCCTGTTGGTTGGGCGATTGGATGCATCTGACCAGCACTAAACTCTGCCTTTGTCCCTGCAGGTTCCATGTGGGCACTATATCCTTTGGTGCCCTGATCATCGCCATCATTCAGTTCATACGAGCAGTGCTGGCTTATGTTTCAAAGAAATTAAAGGAACAGCACACAAATGAAGTTATCAAGAAAATTGTGACAGCCATTTTGTGTCTGATGCAATGCTGTCTATGGTGCCTTGAAAAGATTCTGCGATACATCAATAGACAGATCTATGTGATGGTCAGTGAGCATTGCTAATGTGGATGAACTAGTGCATGGTACTTCTGCTAATCACACAGGTTGCCATATATGGATATGACTTTTTTACCTCGGCCTGCAAAGTGATTCGTCTCCTTGTGGCAAACATTGAGAAGGTCATAGTGAAGGATCGTGTCGTCACCTTTCTCCTATTTTTGGGAAAGATTTGCATCGTTGGACTGGTTGGTAAGTACTGATCAAGCCTTACTCACTTCTTTGAAATGTGTTAACCTGTGTTGCAATGCCTGTGTAGGTGTGGTTTCTTATCTAATCTTTGGAAATTACTTGAGGGACAATGGAATCTTCATCTTTCCCCAGCCACTGAACTACTTCTTCATTCCAATAATGGTGAGTACATTATATGTGCATACTTGTGTTCATTGTACATTATATGTGCATACCTGTGTTCATTGTACATTATATGTGCATACCTGCGTTCATTGTACATTATATGTGCATACCTGCGTTCATTGTACATTATATGTGCATACCTGCGTTCATTGTACATTATATGTGCATACCTGCGTTCATTGTACATTATATGTGCATACCTGTGTTCATTGTACATTATATGTGCATACTTGTGTTCATTGTACATTATATGTGCATACCTGTGTTCATTGTACATTATATGTGCATACCTGTGTTCATTGTACATTATATGTGCATACCTGTGTTCATTGTACATTATATGTGCATACTTGTCTTGCAGCTCCTGATGTTTATTGCCTACATCGTCGCCTCTGCATTCACAAGTGTGTTTCATATGGCAGTGGACACCATATTCATTTGCTTCTGTAAGTTCACACATACGTACACGCAGCTCTTGACCTCTTGGTACGTATGGGAGGATAGGAGGGTTAAGCTCACCTCAACAATGAATGCATATAACACACCTACGTACGTATGTATGCAGTGGACGACTTGCATCGTAACAATGGAGTGGACAAGCCCTATTTCATGAGTAAAGGTTTGAGGAAATTGATGGGAGTATCCAATAAAGTGAAGCCCGGGGACGTGAGCCTGGAGGAGGTGGATGGCCAAAACGGAGAACCCGAACCAACTGACACTTGATCACTCTGCGACATTTGTAATGCTATTTCACCTCAAAACTGTAGTATCACATTCTCCACTAGAGCTCTAAGTGCACATTATATAGAATTGTATATACATATATCAGATTGTCATTTACTTAAAAATTGTAGAATTTTGTCTGTACATGATACTATGGACTTAGTAAATTAAGTACAATCAATATGTTGATAAAGTGTGTAAGGAAGTCAAGGATTGCAAATGTTGCGATTAGCCAGTACACTTTACAACTCAAATAAAAACAAATCCATCTCTACCAAGCCTAAATATTGTAGAACGGACTAAATAGTTGCGGCTTACATTGAAGGAGCTATCCTATGACGTCATCAAGTTGTAGCTCCTCACATGACTGGAGAAAATGGCGCTGTCCGAAGTAGAAGTTGATCGCCAAGTTGGTTCAGCCGAGTACCGCGTAGACATGGTTAAGACTTGTCTCGTTTTGCTTTTTAGATTGCTCAAATGAAAAGTTTTATTGAACGTGAAGCTCAAGAAAAAGTGGACGAGATTAACGCAAAGGCAGAGGAAGAATTTAACATTGAAAAGGCTCGCCTCGTTCAGCAGGAAAAGCTTAAAATAATGAGTTACTATGATCGGAAAGAGAAGCAAGTAGAATTACAGAGAAAAATGTGAGTTTGGCTGTTACTAGTTGGAGAAGTGGTGATGTGTGCCATATTTGGTTGTACTTTCAGTCAGAGATCAAACAAGCTGAACCAAGGAAGACTCAGCATCCTCAAGGCTAGAGATGAAGAGCTTGGGGTAGGTGGTGCCGATGGGTCATGTGACTGTCATGTGATCTAGAGCCCATTGCTATGTAGGCTATCATGGAGGATACAAAGAATAGATTAGCAAAGATGACTGAAAATGAGGCAAAATATAAAACGTTTCTTCAGTTGCTAGTGACTCAGGGACTGTGTCGAATGCTTGAGAAGAATGTGACCCTGGTCTGCAGGAAGGTAGACAAGGGCTTAGTGGAGGTACGAGGGCTAGGGTTGAGGGGGTTTCCCCTTAATTGAGGGTATCTCCCTATACTTGTAGAAAGTCCTTCCAGATGCTATTAAAAAGTATAAAGAAATTTCCAAGAAAGATTGTCAAGTGAATATTAGCTCATCCTTCCTCCCTGCAGAAAGGTAATCTTGTGTTGTGTGTCATGTGATTATCATGTGACCATGTACCTTCCCCAGTGCTGGAGGTGTTGAACTGTTTGCTCAGGAAGGTAGAGTCCGGATTCAAAATACATTTGAAAGTCGCTTGGACTTAATAGGGGGTCAAGTAAGCCCTTCCGTGGGGGGGAGGGATAGAATATAACCTCTTTGTTGCTCTTTTGTGTGCAGATGCTGCCAGAAATTAGAACAGAATTGTTTGGTGTAAACCCGAACAGAAAGTTTAGCGATTAGACAATTACAAGTTGCTTGTCAAGGTGTAATATGCAATTGTAAAATGATGAATGTCGTTACTGATAGTACAGTTCCAGATTCATGCCATCGTGGATCTCATCTGACCTGGGCTAAGGTTATGTAACAAATGCAGTTGGCATGGCAGACATAGATATGTGTAGATGTAATGAGGATACAATCTTCAAGCTTTATATGGTCCTTGAAAATGGTGTACCTGCAGACAGTTGAATATCCGATCAACATGAGAGATAATTGTCGTGAGCACGTATGGACTAACCATTTCTTTAAGACAATCTTCTCCCATCTGGTTCCAGTTTGTGCTGCGATGAGCTTCTTCAAGTCTCCCACAGTGTCATCAGGACTGGGTCACGACTTAAGGAAACCAATCGATCGTTACAATATATCATTATTAAGATAAGGCAAGGAAGGATACTTGCACTTGACGCGCACTTTCTTCCCCAAACGATCGTTGCAAGTAATTTCGATCATTGTCCAACGTTTCCAGTCCAATTTCGCTTCCAGTTGATCACGTGACCACGTGCCCTTTGGAGGATATGAGGAAGGTTGCCCTGTACCTCGGGGCTGCAGCCGTGCTGTGGCTGCTGGGGATACCACCGTGGTTCGTCCTCTTTGTACTGCTGATGGTCTACCTGCTCACGGGAGGTGGTAGGTTCTGGTACTTTGTCTGCAAGACCTTCCCACGAGACCTGAGGTAACTATATAGAGTGCATTAATCTGGTCTTGTTTAAAATGCTCTTTTCTTTTGGCAGAATAGCGTTAGTTCTGTTTCGACTGATTCGGACCGGCTCCAGGCTCCAGAGAGAGAACAAGACTGTGGTCGACTTGTTCGATGAGACGGTAGCACGGCGTCCGGAGAAGACGGCTATAGTGTTTGAGAAGCAGAAATGGACTTTCCGACAGTTGCAGTCGTTCACTTTTAAAGTTGCCAACTATTTTAAGAGCATAGGAATTAGCGAAGGCGACACGATAGCTTTGATGGCGCAGAACTGCCCCGAGTATGTTGGATTGTGGTTGGGAATAGCGCGCATCGGAGCTTGTACGGCACTCATCAACTACAACCTGCGCACGAGCGTGCTGGTTCATTCCATTTCGGTCAGCAAAGCGAAGGGGTTGATATTCCCAGAGGAGTTGTGTCAAGTGCTGGGAGGTGTTAGAGCAGATCTCTTGGAGGAGATGGGACCGTCCTTTGCCTTCTACTGCTTGGACGGCGCTGCTCCCGAGCTGGAAGGTGTCCACCTGGGTGACCAGTTGGAGAGAGCATCAGAAGTGGTCGTCCCTCCTAGAGCCAACAAGCGATCCAATGGTGAGTCCTTTGTGCAATTTCACTGCATAGCCTTCTTATGTGAGTTGTGTCTGGTGCAGATCTGTTCCTGTACATCTACACATCTGGCACTACCGGACCTCCCAAGGCGGCCAAGATTGTGCATCACAGGTACAGTTGCTTTAGGTTGTGAGTGTGATGATCACATGACATCACATGACATCCTTAATTGCAGGTATATGTGGATGGCAAATGGGCTTGCTTGGACATTTCGAATCCACTCTGATGACATCATCTACTGCTCCCTCCCTCTGTACCACACCAACGGAGGCGTGTTGGGGGTGGGGCAGATGATCATTAATGGAAGCACCATTGCCATTCGGAAAAAGTTCTCTGCAAGTAAATTTTGGGAAGATTGTGCCACCTATGGTTGTACTGTGAGTGAGCAGGGATCATGTGACTATCATGTGATCTAGCAGCATGTCTATCCATCGCACAGGTCATCCAGTATATTGGAGAGATATGTCGGTACCTCCTGGCTGTCCCGCGCAAGCCAGCTGATCGGAAGCACTTTGTGAGGCTGGCCGTTGGAAATGGATTGAGGAAGGACTTTTGGGTTGAGTTTCAGAACAGGTTCAACATTGCAGAAATTGGAGAGTTCTACGGTGCCACTGAGGGCAATGCAAGCATGGGGAACCCGGTGGGCAGAGTGGGGGCCTGCGGGTTTACCTCACTCCTCCTGGGCGACCTGCACCCTCTGCGGCTGGTCAAGTACGACATTGAGAAAGATGAAGTGATCAAGGACAGCAATGGATTCTGTATCAAGTGCCAACCGGGTGAGCCGGGTCTGCTAATCTGTGGTATCCGCAAGGCAAGCCTCCACCGGATAGAAGGTTATGAGAACGAGAAGGCTACAAAGAAAAAGATAATGAGAAATGTGTTTGCCAAAGGAGATGAATTTTTCAACACTGGGGATGTGTTGGTGATGGACGAAGAAGCCTTTTTCTACTTTTGTGACCGCACAGGAGACACCTTTAGATGGAAGGGTGAGAATGTCTCCACCTTTGAAGTAGAGTCCACCATCTCCAAGTTGCTAGGTAACATTGATGTTGTGGTGTATTCGGCCACAGTGCCTGGCTGTGAGGGGCAGGCAGGAATGGCGGCCATTGTGGACAGCGAGGGCAAGGTTGACATGGAGGACCTGTACAGTCATATTCGCAGCCACCTGCCCTCCTACGCCATACCTCTGTTTGTGCGCAAGATCCCCGTTGCCCCGGTGACCGGTACCAGCAAGTTTAAGAAGACAGAGCTTCGAAAGGAGGGATTTGATTGCAACACTGTGAGCGATCCACTGTACCTACTGCACCCAGACCACCAGAAGTATGTTGCTATGACAACTGAGATATATGAAGATCTTATGAACAGAAGACTGAGATTGTAGAGTAAATTATGTACTACGTATAGAGAGCATTTCTATGAGCTTGCAATGTGCATGAATGGAAAATTAGTTCAATTGATTTATTGCTTCAAGGCATCAAATACACAATATGCAGCATGCTCTATAATAATATATAACTTCAAATATACAACTTAGAATTGAAGTATACATAGAAATTATTAATTATTGATCCAATGTAGAAATTGAGTCTATGGTTCAGCAATTGAATGGTCTTGTTCAGTTGCTGCTGGAGAAAATGTGTCCATTTCTTCCACCTCATGTATCAACTCCTTATTTGGCATTTTGACAGGCATTTTCTCTTCAATCTTACCACGGCAAATTGGACAAGGTTTGCCCTCCTTCACAAGTTTATCAGCACAGTCCTCGCAGATGGGGAGGTGGTGGCAATTCAGTAGGAGGACCTTCTTCTCCTTACTCATACAAACGTTACACTTGATATCTTTATAGGCCATCTGAGGAGGAGGAGAGATAGTATGATGGGACAATACAGGATGGTGTGGGGGCGGGTACTTTTGCCTGAAAGGGCTCCTCTATTTTGATGATGACATCTCTCACTGACTGAGGCAAGTCCTCGAGCCCTTCCTTCACTTGGTAAACTTGGTAAGCTCTCTTCAGACTAAGAGAAGATGCAACTAGCTCATGGGTGGTAACGACTAGCTCAAGGGTGGTAACGACTAGCTCAAGGGTGGTAACGACTAGCTCAAGGGTGGTAACGACTAGCTCATGGGTGGTAACGACTAGCTCATGGGTGGTAACGACTAGCTCATGGGAGGTAACGACTAGCTCATGGGTGGTAACGACTAGCTCATGGGTGGTAACGACTAGCTCATGGGTGGTAATGACTAGCTCATGGGTGGTAACGACTAGCTCAAGGGTGGTAACGACTAGCTCAAGGGTGGTAATGACTGCTCACTTTTCTACAACTATGTCCTTCAACCAAGTCAGCCTTGTACTCAACTCTCTCAACTTTGTGCTGTGAAACCTTTTAGCATCGTCCGCATTCTTTATGTCCTTTTCAAGCTATGCGAATAGACTAATGGTCACATGATCATCACATGACTGTTAGAGAAACTAACTATTTCATCAATATGTCTCTTCTGCTTGAGAAGTTCATCATGTCTGCTTATCAAGTCTTTTGCAAGCCTTTCATAATGTACACCCATTTTCTATCCAAATGGTCAATATTTCATCCACAAAAGTCATGTGACAATCATGTGACTCACTTCAAAGGCAAGCTTATGTCTTTTTCTCATGTCATCAAACTCTTTTTGAGTGGTTTTCATTGTTTCATACACCTGAAGATCAGCTTGCGTGGCCCGTGCATTGGACTCCTCCAACTACTTAAAACTGACAACCTCACACAACTACAAAGCAGCTGTAGTGCTCAACTAACCTGTTTCTTCATTGTGGAGATTTTGAGATCATGCTCACTATTTTTCTGTTTCAATTGCACCTACGTATGCACAGGAATGTCAAGTGACATCACTTCACCAACAGAAACCCGCAAACCTCAAAATGCTGCTTCTTCTCTAGCAGTTCTTTCTCCTTGCCTTTCAGACTATCTGAAAAGTGTTTTCTCTGTTCGGCTGTTAGAGTAGGAGTCTGCAGAATGCCATTAATACTGTCTGCCATGCCAGACCAGCTTGTGAGGCAATTCTTACCAGATGGATAAAGGAGCAGTAGTATGGAGAGCCGGCACTCCTTTGAGCCTCCAACGTGTTCAGAAGGATGTAAAATCTGATCACTGTCATGGGAATATACAACAAGTACCATAGGACATCATAGTTGCCATGGAAACTGTACCTGGGTTATGTATTTGAGCTGGATGTTTGTTGAGGAGTTGAAGTGCCAAATAAACAGCAGCACAGACACACTGCAGAGGAGGAGTAGGCTCTAGTTAAGAGTCAAGCCATCCAATCTCAATAGATACCTTTCTCCCATGATGGTCGCCACATTTTTTCCGCTGCTTCAGGTGGACCTGACTGTTGCTGAGCATCCAAAGAGGAACCTCATAGTGAGAGTCTCTGGTTTGGTGGCTCTTGGATATCTGGAGAGTAATGGGTGGTCATGTGATAACCATGTGATCAGAATGTGACTTATCAAGTGCTTAACAGACTTCTGATTCTGTGTCATTGATTAAATCAATCTTCTCCACGGGAAAGTTTGGCTCTAGTATCCGAATCAGACTCATCGCATGATGGTATACTGTCATCTACAGCAGGAGAGGAGAGGAGAGGAGAGGAGAGGAGAGGAGAGGAGAGGAGATGAGAGGAGAGGAGAGGGAGAGGGGAGGAGAGGGAGAGGGTATGATGTGAGAGGATGAATGGCTGAGGACATATTGCAGGTACCTCATCATTGGTGAGTTCGGCCATAGTCTTCACTTTATTGTGCCTACTTGCTAACATTTCGTTAACTTGCATCAGTTTGAGGCTCTTCTGCAAGATGGTGTGTAAGTTCTGATCTACGACAACGGTCTACAGGGACATGACTCAGATTAACAAGCACTCCTGGCTTGGAGAAGGGGAAATCCCTACTCGTCTGTGGAAGTCCTGTTCCAGTCTGTGAAGGGTGTCGTGGGTCACTGTGTCCAGTACTGGATAGGCCTCCTCTCCATAGCTCCTACATACAGGAAGGGAGTAGGCCACGCCTCCTACCCGAAGCAACCACACCCACTTACTGGAAGAACATGGCTGCAATGAGTTGAATACTCTCAGTGTCATCCAGATGATAACGTGCATACTTTACATCACAGGATTGACTTACCACAGAAGGAATACAAATTACAAGGTTGCTATAGCAATAGATACCTTACTCAAATGTACCTCTTCTCTTTTAGCATATGGAAGTAGTCTGCATGTAGTTCTGGTCTCTTCTTCACAGCCCTGGTCCATATATTGTTAATCTGTACCAAGGAAGGAAGGGGTGTGGCTTGCTGCAGGTGGGTGTGGCATGCTGCAGGTGGGTGTGGCTTGCTGCAGGTGGGTGTGGCTTGCTGCAGGTGGGTGTGGCTTGCTGCAGGTGGGTGTGGCATGCTGCAGGTGGGTGTGGCTTGCTGCAGGTGGGTGTGGCATGCTGCAGGTGGGTGTGGCATGCTGCAGGTGGGTGTGGCATGCTGCAGGTGGGTGTGGCATGCTGCAGGTGGGTGTGGCATGCTGCAGGTGGGTGTGGCATGCTGCAGGTGGGTGTGGCATGCTGCAGGTGGGTGTGGCATGCTGCAGGTGGGTGTGGCATGCTGCAGGTGGGTGTGGCATACTACAGGTGGGTGCGGCATACTACAGGTGGGTATGGCATGCTGAGGTGGGTGTGGCATGCTGCAGGTGGGTGCGGCATGCTACAGGTGGGTATGGCATGCTGCAGGTGGGTGTGGCATGCTGCAGGTGGGTGTGGCATACTACAGGTGGGTGTGGCATACTACAGGTGGGTGTGGCATGCTGCAGGTGGGTGTGGCATACTACAGGTGGGTGTGGCATGCTGCAGGTGGGTGTGGCATGCTGCAGGTGGGTGTGGCATGCTGCAGGTGGGTGTGGCATACTCACCAAGTGTTCTACTTCAAGGAAGTTGGCTGCACAACGTCGATCTCTGTCGAGCTCCAACCTACAGCAGACAGCAGACACTCGCATGAGAGAGACACTTGTAAAGCAACTGAAGAAATGTTACTTTTTGAGGTCAACTCCTTTAAGCAGTTTCTCATTCTTCATGCTCCTTATCCAAACCTGCCTCACAAACATGTTCCCCGAGTGGGAGTGGTCCAGAATCAGGCTACCTACACACACAGCACACGAGCACTACCAGCCAGCCCCTCCTTCTGCCCACAGTCTCACCTAGCTCTGTCTCTACAACATTAGAGGGACCCTCCAGGAACAGAAACCTCTTTAACTGTGCACACAAGGACAGAGAACACTCACACAAACACATTACTACACCACTCACTCACATAACTCATCCAACTGGCCTCCTCAATCGGATACAACTGAACACATACGTCGTCATTAGTTATATCCAGAGTCTGTGGTCTAGTAACAATTATGGATCATGTGACATCATGTGACCATTTTATGTGACATCGTGTCTTACGGTGAAGGAAAATTAAATCTTTTGTCACGATCTAAACGTAAAAAATATAAATCCAATCAGGTACAACCCATGGGCCCCGCCCCTATTCCTTACCTGTGATCTTTACAGCCAGCACGTCTTCTGTGAACACCCTCTGATGAGTAACCACAAACTGCCACCGCTCATCTCCCGTCTCCACCAGCACTGTCACCCCCTCCCGCACCAGAGCCAACGCACCCACCTTCATCCCCTCCCCTGCCACGCCCACCAGACGACAGAAGGTGACCATAGTACAACAGGAATAATCCGAAACACCTCACCAAATTGGCCAATCGTTTCGTGATGCAGCGACTTTGAGGTGCTCCCGACAAGAAGAGAATCCTTCCTTATAAGAGTTCTATAGTTTACCAAACTCAGCGTCTTCCTCTTTTTGTCGTAAAATATGTGTCCCAACGCAGGTCTCAGTTCATCCAAATCCATTTCCTGAAGGAAGGCCTCTTCGAACTCTTCCGGACTCTCCAGCTCCTTAGACATGGCTTTCCTGATAATGTCAGAGAGCGTGCTTGTCATGCTTCGCATTTGCGCCACGCAGCGATAGTTATCTTTAGTCTGATACTACATGCAACAGAACCTCCATCTGTCAACTAGAGACATTAGTAATGACCTGGCTGCAGGGCTGACGTACCTTCTCGAAGCGCAGTGTCCCTTGTTCAAGTGTCGTCTCGTCCTCAAACGTCTTTAGGACTCCATCATGCCAGTTCTGAACTAGCTCCCTAACTCCCTCCCAGATCCCCCAAGTTGGAACATATTTGGCGCTAATGGTCAACGGAATATCTGAAGTTTCCATCTCTTCCATGGCACTCGCCTCCGCCATCTTGAAGGCCCGGGGTTTTCCCTGCTTTTCTTAGCAACTAAACAAAATGGCGACTGGCACAGGATAATGGAGTCAGAAGTGCTGGACATTCAGCCGTAAGACCCTCTGTCCAGTGACACTGTCCGCCTCTTTAGCGCTTCCGTTTTGTGTAGTCAAGTGACTGTGGCCCATTTGGACGTGCATCCCAGCCAAGATGCGATAGTCGTTCACTGCGATGTGGACGCGGTTGTGCAGACGGAGCACGGCGAACCGATCATTGTGGACAGCAAAGCGTCGCAGAAAGTGTAAGTTTGTAATTCAAGAATTGCGTTTTTATCATTGAACCAAGCTACACTTAGTGAACTTAGTCATATGTTCTTACTGATTAAACTTATTGCTGTCGGTGTCCGAGATTCACCCCTTTTTCTCTTTCGCATTATTTTTATGGTTCAGTAAATAAAACTGTTCATTGTGTAATAATTGTGACATCCCTTGTCTGCAGTATCAATGTGCGAGGTCTCTCAGGACGCAGTGACTTGGCTTCTCTGGCGCGGGACGTCATCATGCGAGGAGGTTTGGATCCCGGTTATCTGATGGAAGTGGAACAGCTGCTGTTGTATTTGAAGAACCGTCAGCTAGCTCGTCCGGCTCAGGAAGGTGCACCGGCCATTGTGTTAATGTTCTTAACTTGTCACTTCATCTACATATAGTACATCTGTAGACTCTTTTGGGAGACAAAGGAAGAATGATTTGGAAGTCTTCAGTGACACTGAGGTATGGACTTGAAAGTCTACTGGGTGTGTCCAACTAGGAGAGGGGTGTGTCCAACTAGGAGAGGGGTGTGTCCAACTAGGAGAGGGGTGTGTCCAACTAGGAGAGGGGTGTGTCCAACTAGGAGAGGGGTGTGTCCAACTAGGAGAGGGGTGTGTCCAACTAGGAGAGGGGTGTGTCCAACTAGGAGAGGGGTGTGTCCAACTAGGAGAGGGGTGTGTCCAACTAGGAGAGGGGTGTGTCCAACTAGGAGAGGGTGTGTCCAATTAGGAGAGGGGTGTGTCCAACTAGGAGAGGGGTGTGTCCAACTAGGAGAGGGTGTGTCCAATTAGGAGAGGGGTGTGTCCAACTAGGAGAGGGGTGTGTCCAACTAGGAGAGGGGTGTGTCCAACTAGGAGAGGGGTGTGTCCAACTAGGAGAGGGGTGTGTCCAGCTAGGAGAGGGGTGTGTCCAACTAGGAGAGGGGTGTGTCCAGCTAGGAGAGGGGTGTGTCCAACTAGGAGAGGGGTGTGTCCAACTAGGAGAGGGGTGTGTCCAACTAGGAGGTGCCTTTGTATTTGTAGCCCAAGGAGAAGGCCAACTTATCAGAGGTCGATGAATACTTGGAGCTGCTCTACGATGACCTGCCCTCCAAGGTCAGGGGAGCCACCATGGTACTGCAGCTGGCCAGGATACCAGACAACCTGCAGGAGATTGCCAACAGAGGTATGCACCAATAAAGAAGATCTCACCTCATAACCATGGCAACCACACTACCTCCTTCCTACAGATGGCCTGGTTCTGGCTCTCGTGAGAGTATTTAGAGATGACTGGAAGAAGAGTTTGGACTTGGCAATCAACATTGTCTATATCTTCTTTTGCTTTACAACATTTACTCAATTTCATAGTCTTATTGCTCAGCACAAAGTAGGTCTGTTGTATTACTGCTTTGTACTCTGACCTTTGTGTGTGGGCGTTCCTGTAGGTGGGGTCAATGTGCATGTCAGTTATTGAGCATGAAATAAAACGATACCAGCAGCTGACAGATGACATGGAGGTCAAACGTAAAAATGGTGAGTTCACTTATATTACAGTGATCAGTATGACACTTGTCTGTGCGGCCTCCAGCCAAGTCCAGCTCTGCCAGCTCAGAGGCCAGGAGAGACTACGAGAGGATCAGGAAGAAGTACCAGATTGTTATAGCAAAGCAGGAGACGCTGCTCAGGCTAGCCCTGTATCTCCTGCTGAACCTCTCGGAGGACATTACCGTTGAACTGAAGATGCGCAACAAGAACATTATTCCTCTGCTGATGACCCTCCTGGAGAGGAAGACTCCCGAGCTGGTCATTATGGCCGTCACCTTTCTGAAGAAGCTCAGCATCTTCCAGGAAAACAAACAGGATATGGTATGACAGACCACTAATTTATGTTGTTTGTATGCCATACGTACGTACATGTACACAGGCTAATCAATCTATCTTGAAGAAGTTGATCCGTCTTATTCCACATGAACATGAGGTATTCTGATGGGTGTGGCTGCATGCTGATGGGTGTGGCTGCATGCTGATGGGTGTGGCTGCATGCTGATGGGTGTGGCTGCATGCTGATGGGTGTGGCTGCTTGTTTATAATATTTTTGTAGATTTTGCTCAATATGACGCTGAGACTTCTACTAAATCTCTCTTTTGACTTGGAACTGTGTGAAACTATGATCAAAGAAGGACTCTTACCCAAACTAGTGACATTGCTCAGTGAGTTTACTATCCTCCCTCTAATGTCTCTCCTTCTAATGCCTCTCCCCTCCCTTGCTGCAGACAATGAATCTGAACGTATCCTGGTTCTCTGCATCCTCTATCACATCAGTATTAGTGAAAAATGTAGACCTATGTTCTCCCTCACTGACTGTATACCCATGGTAAGAGCCTAGGCCACGCCCACCAGACACACCCTTATCCTGCTGCATCCACACAGTTAATGAAGATGGTTCTCAGTGTACCTGAGGAGCCAGCAGAGGCGGAAGTGGTGGCTCTCGGCATCAACCTGGCCTGCCACCCTCTGAATGCTCAGAAGATGAGCCACGGACCGGGTCTCAAGTTGCTGATGGCCAAAGCTGTAAAGACTAGCGATGCATTAGTTCTAAAGATGATTAGAAATATTTCACAACACCAAGATCAGTCCTTAAAGAGGCAATTTCTGGCAAGTTATGCTCCCCCTCCTACAGACACACCCACCCATCCTACAGACACGCCCACCCCTCCTACAGACACACCCACCCATCCTACAGACACACCCACCCATGCCTACAGACACACCCACCCATCCTACAGACACACCCACCCCTCCTACAGACACACCCACCCATCCTACAGACACACCCACCCCTCCTACAGACACACCCACCCATCCTACAGACATACCCACCCCTCCTACAGACACACCCACCCATCCTACAGACACACCCACCCATGCCTACAGGCACACCCACCCAGCTTTACAAGCACTACTTTGCACAGGACTATATACCACTTTTGGGTACAATAATTCAGCAAAGTACAGATGACCAGATGCAGTTAGAGGCACTTGGGATATTAGGTAATCTAGTTATTGCTGATCTCAATTATCTCAAAATCGTAGAAGAATTTAACTTGATGCAGTTTATCAGCCAAAAGCTTAAAGTGAGGTTTTATCCATTAACCCTAGCTAGCCACGCCCAACTAACCACACCTTTTTGACCACGTTCACCTTACTTTACATATATACAGAACCTAGCTACTGAAGATGATGTAATTCTTGAAGTTATCATTTTAATTGGAACTCTATCCATTGATGAAGAAACTGCAGTCATGTTGACAGAGAGTGGAATACTTGATCTGCTAATAAACCTACTAAGAGGTACGTGGTCACAGCACGTGGCATTTGGTAATGTGTGAGATACCAACCTGCCTCCTCAGCTAAGCAAGAGGACGACGAACTAGTCCTCCAAGTTGTGTACGTCTTCTATCAGCTCACTCTACACCAGCAATCACTTCAGAAACTCATCTCAGAGTCTCGTATCCAAACAATCCACTTCTCTCAAATTGTTGCTTGTATAAAAATGTTTTTCCCCTTAACCCAAGTCTAGAAGCATGTGACTACTTGCTGGAGCTGATGGATGACAAGAACAAGGAAGTTTCAAAGACTTGTAACAAGGCACTTGATGTCATTATTGTGAGTGTGAAGTAAATCCTAGCTGCCCCCGTCCCTAGCTGCCCCCGTCCCTAGCTGCCCCCGTCCCTAGCTGCCCCCGTCCCTAGCTGCCCCCGTCCCTAGCTGCCCCCGTCCCTAGCTGCCCCCGTCCCTAGCTGCCCCCGTCCCTAGCTGCCCCCGTCCCTAGCTGCCCCCGTCCCTAGCTGCCCCCGTCCCTAGCTGCCCCCGTCCCTAGCTGCCCCCGTCCCTAGCTGCCCCCGTCCCTAGCTGCCCCCGTCCCTAGCTGCCCCCGTCCCTAGCTGCCCCCGTCCCTAGCTGCCCCCGTCCCTAGCTGCCCCCGTCCCTAGCTGCCCCCGTCCCTAGCTGCCCCCGTCCCTAGCTGCCCCCGTCCCTAGCTGCCCCCGTCCCTAGTTGCCCCCGTCCCTAGCTGCCCCCGTCCCTAGCTGCCCCCGTCCCTAGCTGCCCCCGTCCCTAGCTGCCCCCGTCCCTAGCTGCCCCCATCCCTAGTTGCCATATGTTCTGTAGGAGTGTGACGCTGGAGTGGCTCAGAAGGTGCAGATGGAACGGTTCAGATGGCACAATTATCAGTGGCTGAATATGATCACTGGAGAGTGTCTCCCGGATGACACTGAGATGTACCTGGAGGAAGCGGAAGAGTTGGATCCATACTACCATCTGCAAATGGCCGATATCCTAGAGGTATCAGAACCGTACGACACTTTAGAAGAAGATTTGTCAGAGGTGCATCCTTTAGCCTATGCCACTCCAGTAGACATGCAGTCCTTCTGCGAGGATCAGCAGCTCTACACAAACCAAGATCACTTGCAAGGACATTATGATTACTGACTTTAATGGACCCTTTGTTCTTTATTGTACAAGTAAATAAAAAACATTTACAAAAATGATGTTAGAAGTAGGAATGGCAGTGTTCACTAATACATCTGCAAAAGGTATCGAAACAAGACACTGATTACATGATAAGGCTAATCATACAGAAGTTGCATATATACTGAAATTTAAGTAACTTTACCATACACTTCAGGTTGGTGCGCCCAAACACAGAAGTGTATGGTTAAGTTACTTAAATTTCAGTATATATGCAACTTCTGTATGATTTATAGCCTTATCATGTAATCAGTGTCTTGTTTCGATACTTTTTGCAGATGTATTAGTGAACACTGCCATACTTCCAACATCATTTTTGTAAATTTACTTGTATTCCCTCTTTTTTCTTCTTAATATTACTTGGTTTTCTTGGCGAAAATCTCTAAATAACGTCTTATATTAGACAAGAGAAATATGACAAAAACCATGATCTCTTAATTAAAAATGGCGTCCGAGAAGACCGACAATTTTCGCTTTTCACGATTAACATGCTTCTTGTAGAGCGCATTCAGATTTATGGCCGTCTATTCCCTAGTTCAGAAATATTTATGACGATTTATAACTTGTACGTGCCCGCATAAGTTCGCATATTAGCGCTAGTCAATTCAATAAAAGAAGAAAAAATGAATATTGGAAATGGGACTATTCCTGGTTAGCCATTTTTTGAGCGCTGTAGAACGTGTAGAGTGTCGAAACATGTTGTGGCATTTAGAAAAGCGTACGTTAATGGCTGCATATAACCGAAAATCGCTTCGTTGGTGATTTATGAGGTGTTGCTTGTTAATACATTGAATAGGGCGGCCATTTCTCCACCCCCCCCTTTTCCTACTTAGAGAGTATACTGCCGTACTCTCTGATTCTGTGTATTCAGTTGTATAATACTGTAGATCGTGACCAGTGGTGCAACTTGTTTGTGAATGATTGCTATCATAACATGTTGACAAATTTGCACGTGAAAATCTCACAGTGTGGTCAGATTTGCCAGTAGGTCAGCATTTCTAGGTCTTGACAGATCTAGAGAAGACTGCAAGTCAAGAAGCTCTCCTAGCCATGTCTAAAGGGTGCTATATCTTCCTACTGCTGTCAGCCCTGCAACCCCTTGCAAGTGGTGGAGGGGAAGTGGAAGGTTGTCGCAAACCTTGTCAACTTGTAATCAACAAATGCTTGGAAGATCCAAAGTGTAGGACAGCCATCTCTACACAGGAAAGGGCTTGTGCTTCCCTCTACGACGATCCTTCCAACCCCAACCCCAACTGTACTGCCGAGTGCCAAAGAGCAAATGGCTTGTTTTTAACCGTTAACCCAGAGCTTCTAATGGATTTATCCTGTTGCGATTGTGGAAGTTCTGAGGAATGCACCTCCCAAAGGAGCACCATTCAGAAGGCCTGTAGACTACCTCATCCAAGCTGTCCTACAGTAAGCCAGTGCCAGATACTATACATATCTGCTCTCTCAAGCCACTTGTCCATACTTGTGTAGGAAACTTGCCACATGCCTGTGGAAGGTTGTCGCAAACCTTGTGAACGTGTATACAACAAATGCTTGGAAGATCCAAAGTGTAGGGCAGCCTTCTCTACACAGGAAAGGGCTTGTGCTTCCCTCTACGACGATCCTTCCAACCCCAACCCCAACTGTACTGCAGAGTGCCAAGAAGCAAATGGCTTGTTTTTAACCGTTAACCCAGAGCTTCTAAAAGACTTAGGCTGTTGCGATTGTGGAAGTTCTGAGGAATGCACATCCCATAGGAACACCTTTCATAAGGCCTGTAGACTACCTCTTCCAAACTGTCCTACAGTAAGCCAGTGCCAGATACTATACATATCTGCTCTCTCAAGCCACTTGTCCATACTTGTGTAGAAAACTTGCCCCCATATTGAGAACACTTGTGGTCACTCTTGCACGGAAGTGTATGCTGAATGCAGCATTGATCCTGACTGCAGCAGCCTCCTTGCCAACCATTCAGTGGCATGTGCAACTGTGAATGCCTTTAATGGAACAGGGGAACCACCAATGTGTCCAAATGAGTGTCAAGCTGTCAATCAAAAGATTTTCGATATGCAATACGACGTTGCCCTTGGCTGCTGCACCTGCGATGGACCCACCAAAGAAATATGTCAGACTGTACGGAGGGGTTTTTTTGCTTCTTGTGGAGGTGCAATGCATTGCTCAGAGGTAAGTCCAGTTCCTCCATGCAGTGTCCCTCACAGATACCCCCCTCCCCCTCCCCCACAGAAATGTGCCAGGGAGCAGTGTCCTTCCAACTGCAGAGCACTCTTGGGGAGCTGCTTCAAGCACAACCATTGTAGCACGGTATTCGCCTCTATGCTGGATGAATGTCAGAGTGCGATCGATGGTGGAGTCGCGACTGCCGACTGCGTGGCCAGATTCGCACATTTGCAGCATCTGAGACATTGTCTCTGCCTTCACTTCCCTCGTCTCTGCGACACTTTGAGGAGTCTCTCGAACATTACCAAACATCGACCCAAACCTCCTGTAAGTACACGTGGTACCTCTACTGTAATCGTCTCGTTGACCGATATTCACCTCTTCCGCTCGCTAGATCGCCAACAAACCTCTCAGAGGGTGTAACAGGGACCCTGGCTGTAAACAGTTTCTGAGTATCTTTCGTAGCAGGTGCGGGGCTGTTGACGGCAATGCAGAGCAGTGTGACCTATGCAGACTAGCCGCTGCCGGTTTGCACAACCGTCCGTACGGGGAGCAGATGCTGATGTACACCCTTGATAGAATAGGGTTTACGTCTAATAAGGCACGCAGAGACTTTAATAAAGCTCGGATTCAATTCAGAAGGACCTGCCCTATGGATACTATGGATAATTAGATGGTTGAACGAGGAATTAGGACGCTCTAACGATTATGCACATTCACTAGTACTGCTGACTACATAGATCTAGATGCTGCGAAATTATGCAATAAATGTGTACATTGCGCAATGAAACATGGCTGACAATTTGTCAGATGAGGAACGAATAAAGCAATTGTTCAGAGAGCTGGATGTGAATAATGATGGTAGAATTGACGTGGAAGAGCTGACGGAATACCTCAACAAACAAGGCATTCCCTCAGTACCGGGACAGGCGGAGGTAATTGACAGTAAATCTTCACTACTCCCCGACTGTCACTGCATGATACACGTAACAGAGCACGTGATCGTTCTGCCACACTGGAAACGCTTTCAGTATCTACTTGTCTGACTTACTATCTCTTATTGGTTGAATTATTGCTATGAGATACATGACCTCCTCTCTCTCTCTCTCTCTCTCTCTCTCATTCTCTCTCTACTGCCCAGGCGGTAGTCTCTTTAGGAGATGTGAACAAGGATGGTCAGATTGACTTTGATGAATTTGCCAATTACATTCGCAATCACGAGGAAAAGCTTCGATTAGTATTCAAGAAACTGGACCTTAATGAAGATGGTATATGGTCACATGATCATCATGTGACATATGCACTCAACACTTTGTATCTGGTGATAGGTAAAATTGATAGAGAAGAGGTAATTAAATCACTAAAGAAACTCGGAATAGCGTCTGCCGAAGGTGAAGTTGACAGATTGATCAAAAAGTGAGTTGTAGCTTCTCCTAGCTCGAGTACTTTGTGTGTCGTGGGAATAGCAACCTTTTGAATAGAACACTAGATAACTCCTCCGGGTGGACCTGGAGTGGTTTCATTGAGTGTTCCCAGGTGGCACATCTCTGCTCTATGCTCTTATCCACAGAATTGACAGTGATGGCAACCTCGTGATCACGTGGGATGAGTGGAGACGCTATTTACTGTTGCAACCTCACACGACTATGTCCTCCATCCTCAACTATTGGAGACACACCACTGTAAGGGACTTGGTCATGTGATAGTCATGTGACAATACACATGATTATCAAATGTGTCTTTCTTGATGAAGGCAATGAACATTGGAGACCCTGACACGTTTCAGATTCCTGAGGAGTTCTCAGAAGAGGAGAGGATCAGTGGGAAATGGTGGAGACAGCTGCTGGCTGGGGGTGGGGCTGGAGCAGGTAGGTGTGGCACATGGAGTATTGTAGTATAAGGAAGGTGAAGGTATTGTCTGAGAATGTGACAAGTTTGTTATCAGTTGTTTGTGAGTTAGTTTGAATGTGACCTTCTAAATCCTTCCCCTTTGCCAGAAGTGGTTGATAATTAAAACATTACTAATTTTGGCGGCACTGTGGGACTGGAGGGTTGAGCTTTGTGGCATGACTAGTTATTGAATTAAGTTAAGTAAGCATAAATCATTATTACAACTTGTTATTGAATTATGTGGGCAGGTTAAGAGAATAAGCTGAAGCTATCAACTATGAATATCATTAGGTGGGATCTCAGTTCCATTGTCTGATGACATCTACCTGACCCCAACTTGATAACTGACCTAACTGTGTGGGCGGCAGAATTAGTGATGACCTGGTGTTTGCTACTACAACTGTACATTGTACCTGGACCAGACTGTATTCTGTGGCAGAAGGGAAGGGTGGAGGCAGGGGGGCTGAAGGGGAGGGTGGAGGCAGGGGGGCTGAAGGGGAGGGTGGAGGCAGGGGGGCTGAAGGGGAGGGTGGAGGCAGGGGGGCTGAAGGGGAGGGTGGAGGCAGGGGGGCTGAAGGGGAGGGTGGAGGCAGGGGGGCTGAAGGGGAGGGTGGAGGCAGGGGGACTGAAGGGGAGGGTGGAGGCAGGGGCTGAAGGGGAGGGTGGAGGCAGGGGGGCTGAAGGGGAGGGTGGAGGCAGGGGCTGAAGGGGAGGGTGGAGGCAGGGGGACTGAAGGGGAGGGTGGAGGCAGGGGCTGAAGGGGAGGGTGGAGGCAGGGGGACTGAAGGGGAGGGTGGAGGCAGGGGGGCTGAAGGGGAGGGTGGAGGCAGGGGGGCTGAAGGGGAGGGTGGAGGCAGGGGGGCTGAAGGGGAGGGTGGAGGCAGGGGCTGAAGGGGAGGGTGGAGGCAGGGGCTGAAGGGGAGGGTGGAGGCAGGGGGGCTGAAGGGGAGGGTGGAGGCAGGGGGGCTGAAGGGAGAGGGTAGTCGTCACAATGTATGTATTTAGGACCAGTCCTCTCTAACTCAGTGGGTAATTGGGAAGAAATGTGTCACATTCAACAGCTTTCAAAATGTTGTGTCATTTGTGTTGCTAGTGTATGAGTGATGGTTGTATGCACAGCAGGTATAGTGCAGTGTACATCCACTTGCTTTCAGACCGCTGAAGTGGAAACACTCTATTTTGCTATTTAAAATGTGGTCAGAAAGAAGGCAACTTTGGGAATAAGGTAGAGTCCAATTAGCCAAAGAAGGAAGTCAGTTAGAATGGATGAATGGATGTGTTGGAAATTGTCATTTACCTTGATCTGTTCTGGTTAGGCAAAGTCAAACAAACAATGAGTTTAGTTGACTAACTGTTCCATCATACAAGCCCCTCCCACCTCCCACCTCCCACACTTCTACCTCTTTACTGTCTTCACTCACCCACAAACTAGAGCTTCACCTAATGAATCCAATTAACATCCCATTTAAGTGTATTCATGACATGATGGGTTGATATCCTAAAGGTTTCTGCTTATCAGATATACACAACTCTCTCTTTCCCTTGGAAACATGTCTGCAGCAAGCTACCATTGTCCCTGACATGTCACTGGGTTGTCCTTAACAACCAACTCTCCTTCCCCCCACAGTTTCAAGAACATGTACGGCTCCTCTTGATAGACTCAAGATTTTCTTTATGGTGAGGTGATTACAGGGTTGTCCTCCTCACTATCTACTGGATATCTCCTTACAGATGTCCTCTGTGAAGAATGAGCGCTTGACTCTAATCTCAGGGCTGCAGTCAATGATCAACGAAGGAGGAATACGGTCACTCTGGAGGGGAAATGGAGTAAATGTCATCAAGATTGCTCCCGAGTCAGCAATGAGGTTCTTTGCCTATGAGAAGGTCAAGAGGCTTCTAAAGGATGGCGACGACCCTCTGCAAGTACACGAGCGTCTCCTGGCTGGGTCTACAGCCGGAGTGATTGCCCAGACTGCCATCTACCCACTGGAAGTGAGGACAGGTCCATTAGCTGTAGCTGCTACAACTACTTGTACATCTCTTGTGACAGGTCATGAAAACTAGGCTGGCTCTTGGCACGACAGGCCAGTACCGTGGGCTGTTGGACTGTGCAGTAAAGACTGTAAGGGGGGAGGGACTCAGGAGCTTATACAAGGGGCTCACTCCCAGCCTGATAGGGATCATACCCTATGCTGGCATTGACCTGGCAATTTATGAGGTAAGCAAATTTGCAGATATTCATTGCAATGTCATCAGATTCACCTCATGAATTTAGTTTGAACAGATAAATAAATCCATTTACTGGCAAACCTACACAAACACTACAGAGTAAGGATTTCTACTACATAAACATTTAGATTCTTAAAGGGTTCTGCATGAGGAGAGAGGGATGGGAACACTCCAGTGTCCTAGTTCCTCTTGCATGTGGTACTGCATCCAGTACTTGTGGACAGTTGGCCAGTTTTCCACTCTCTCTTGTCAGAACACGATTACAAGCTCAAAGTGAGACTTTCAATGCACTTTACTTCCCTCTCCCTCTCCACCTCCCTCACCTCCCTCACCACCCTCAACCTCTCCCTCTCCCTCTCCCTCTCCCTCTCCCTCTCCCTCTCCCTCTCCCTCTCCACCTCCCTCACCCTCTCCACCTCCCTCACCACCCTCACCCTCTCCACCACCCACCCTGTGTAGCTGGTTCTTTGAAGAAGGGACAACATCCTCAGAATGACTTGGGTATGCTGCAGACACTGCAACACATCTGGGAGGCTGAGGGTGTCAGGGGCCTGTACAGAGGACTGGTCCCCAACTTCCTCAAAGTGGCTCCCGCAGTCAGCATTGCTTATGTAGTGTATGAGCAAATGAAGACACTACTAGGAGTTCCAACTGTTAAATAGACCATTCAACTTTCGTTAGTTGTATGTACATAGAAATTTGAAATGCATTTTTAATTCGGTGAACTGTGGTACGGTACAAAGGGTCACGTGACAGGTATCAGCTGATAAAAGGAAACTCGGCTGCAGGATAGCACACACAGGACTGGTTCTAGGGTTAATAGCAGGTCGCGTAGGATGTCACAGATGAAAACTTGTACCTCCTTCACGGTGGATTCGATCCTTTCGAAGAAGGAGCCACGAAGTGCTACATCGCCTCTGTCGGGGCAATCCACGGATTCGCCGCTTGCAGAAGTGTCGCGCTTCCAGTTTGACAAGCGACTGGTTGCAATGATGAGTCCCTCAACCTTCAGTCATCCTTTCCTCTCCGTTCCAGCTGGAATGCACGGATCAGTGGCGACCTCCCTCCAGCCGAATGCACTATGCGGTCTTCCTGCTGCGCTGTCCATAACAGCGGCCGCACGCTCCTTGCCCTCCTTTTCTATTCCCTCGCCCGCTCCCCCTCTGACGATTGTGCATAGACACAGCTCTACAAATGAGTCTCCGCTTTCTAGCCCAGATGTGCACGGAACTGACTTGCCCAAGAAGCGCAAGAAGAAACGCACTGCATTCTCCACTCCTCAGCTAAAGCGCTTGGAAGATAGATTTAAGGAACAAAAGTACCTCAGCAAGATCGACAGATGCGAACTGGCGAGCCAGCTTGGGCTCAGTGAGCGCCACGTCAAAACGTGGTACCAAAACAGGCGCACCAAATGGAAGAAGGAATGTTGCGAAAGTGATTGGAGCAGACAGCGTGAACAGGCAGCGACCGTCATGTACATGCAACACTTGTCCAGAACGAGAAGCGCCGGTAATTTGGATGATGATGAAGATAGCGATTGTAGCAGTTCACAGGAATGATAATAGAATGATTAAATGTGTGTATTACAAGGAAGAACAGGTATATCTATATTTTGGCTTACTTAACCAAACCTCACTTGAAACAGATAGCATAATGAGTGTAATCAATCGATAACATTTTTTATTTTCACTTTTTAAGCAAAACTACTTTTGTATTTCATGTATTTCATTATTTACTAGTTTTCATTTAATAAATTTTCTCATTGAACAATTCATTATGACGTATCGTTGCCATAGTGAAGGATAAATAAAATGGCTGCCAAATCGACGCTAGTAAGTTTAAGAGTGAATGGGAGTGTTTCAATGAAAACGCCACGATACTATTTATGTAGAACAAGCCCATAGTAAAGAATGTGCCTAGAAGCGAGTTTCTAGATGCTCGGCAGAGGGCGTGGCTACAGAGCAGAGATGGAGATTACAAGACGGAGAATCCATCAGTGTACAGGTGAGAACGCGCCATTAATCAATCATCCAGGTAGCACTCCCGATGTGTGCAAGAGCGTGTGAAAAACATGAATATGGCAAATGCTTCGATTTGCTGTTTACTGCACTTTTAATGAGTGATGTCATCAGAAGCCACTTAGCTGATAGCAGACCCCATTGTTAAAGTCTGTAACCATGACAACCGAATTCAATTAGAGATGTCATTAGGCAGACAAGCGTTAGCTCCTCCCTCTTTCATGGATGAGTGAGTAAGTTAATTTAATTGAGATAAGGTATCCTTAGAACGACCAAACTACCTCCTTAGAAGCCATATCTAGACAAACAATAATGCAAAACAGTTATAACATCCAGATGGAAGGAGACAATGGTGTGACACAATTAGGGTCTGGCTTTGTGTGTGCATTATGATAAGGACCACCACTGGTGGATCTGGTTACTGGTCTGGTCCCATGTGCAGGGAGGTGCAAGATGAACAGAAAGGTCAAGTTTCCATGGCAACCAGAATGAGGGAAGAAATAAGTGAAATTCAAAGTCTCATTGATAGTTCAGGTAGTGCCCCTGTGTGTCCTGCTGTGGCTTACATTACCACAGTACAAATGTATTGTACTTGTATGCATGTAGGCCTTTGAATAGTTCAATAAGATATGGTTTTGTTTTCAGTGCACATTGAAGTCTTATTGTACTGGTTTGTGTCCCGGGGACAGAATTATTTCACTTTTAACCAAGCAGCCATTGTAGGCACTTTCCTCTTTCATTAAATAACCATTCACCTCTAAATTACCAGAGCACTGTATAATTATTTTAAGTTTCACTACCACATACATTGATGTTAGGAAACTGGCCACAGTGACAGGCAATGATGCACATGTTCATCAGCTCCATTGCTCTGTTCATGCAGGCAGCCATTGTGAGCTCTCATCAGATATGGCTCTGAAGCTGACAGCGTCTCGACGGGAAAGGCAAGTTTGGCTGGTACAACTGTTGCATGCATGCTAATCTGTACTGCATATCCTAGACACGATGTGGCGTGGGCAGGCATGAAGGTTGAGATGGCAGACCTCAGCGAGGTGACCTGTCTAAATCTTCCTTGATCAGCAGGTGCATGATATTGATCACTTGTACACTGTAGGAACTGGAGCAGGAAGTGGTTGGCGTGGCCCACCAGTTGCAGGATCGGCTCACACAGATTGACAATGGTGCAGCCTAGTGTTTGTTTGTGCGAGATACGTGATAACAATATCTTGTAAAATTCTCTCTCTATGTTTATCATTTTCTTTGTTGAACAGAAATTGAGGATTTCCTAAATGAGTTTACTGTTAAGGTAATTCCATTAAGACTATAATGTGTGAAGTCTGTAAACAAGTGCAATGGTTGGTAGTTAAGAAGCATAAACTACTTAGGGCAGTAAGAGCCAGGTTTCACTTGATAGAGATGAAGCCAAGATGTGTGCATTTGCATGGTTTCTACTAATGCATGTTGTTTTGACCTTTGCTGTAGCTTCCTCTGGCTCGCCTGATCCTGAGCGACCTCTGGGAGGCATGGGAGAGCAGAGTCCTGCCCAGGCTGGCAGAGAGGGGCGGGGCCATCAAGATGGCTGACCAGCGACTGTCCCTCATCGAGGAAACACGAGTGACAAAGGTATTGTGCAATGAAATGAATGTGATTGGTGCTTTGTTTTGCATGTACGCATGTATACATGTTTATGTCATTTAGATTGGCAAGATTTTAAAGAGATGGAGTGAAGTATTGCACAATATTGGTTACTTATTGCATCATGATATTTGCAAAATGATTGACCAAGAAGCACAAGTAAGGATTCATGAAATAGAGCCTAAAGCTGTTGCCATGGCTACCTTGTCATTCTATAGAGTGTTAATATGACTGTAGTTTCAAACAAACTGAGAATTTGTGAAGTTTTACTAATTTTTACCACAAGTTTGTGAGAGATTGGAAAATGTGTTCCAAAGATAACCGCTTGTCTTGTTCCATATAAGGAAATATTGAAAAGGAGAAACAAGTGCACAGAAAATGGACACAGTTGATTAATGAGTGGAGATTATCTGTTAAAGAGCATGCTGGCACCAGCTTTCGGTACCTCACACTCTTCAGTCATGTGACTGTCATGTGACTTGTAATGTGGTACCACTTGCAGTTCTTACATGGAAAGTGATGCTGTTGGCAGTTCTGATCCAGTCAAGACTTTGATGGACCAGTGGAATTCAAAAATGGAGTCACTCAGATCAGATTTTGTTAAACACATTAATTTGTTAAAGTAATTGTTTTGTATTAACCCATTGAGGATGGAGTGACCTTTCTGCCCCTGTCATTAGGAGTCTGGTCCCGCCCACTGCCACAAAGACCCAGTGTTATGATTGGGAGACACACTTTACCAGTTTGATCAGTGACTTGCATTCTGCCTTTGCAGAGCACCTCTCCAGTCTGCAGCTAGCCAATCAGAATGTCGCTCAGCAGTGCATCAGTAAAATGGAGGAGACCAAGGTGTGTCCTCACTGTGAGTGGTACATATGTACACACTCCATGTTATCACTGTAGGACCATCTGGTTATCATTGGTGCTTGTGACGAGGAGGAGGCGTACCAGTTCTGTGTTGAGCACCTCCTTCCACTGATAGAGGCCTTTCAGACAAAGGGCTCTCAATCTCTTTTAAAGATTGAAGAGAAGTGGTCCTACAATGCTGAGGCACTTGGCACCAAGATAAGGAGTCTGTTCAAGTCTTGTCACGGGGCGGTCCATCTGTGGGAGTCACACCTCCAGGGGTTGCATCAGCTTCACAGAGACTACAATGTATGCATCACTTGACCCTCTCCATGTACGCATCACTTAACCCTCTCCATGTACACATCACTTGACCCTCTCCATGTACGCATCACTTGACCCTCTCCATGTACACATCACTTGACCCTCTCCATGTACACATCACTTGACCCTCTCCATGTACACATCACTTGACCCTCTCCATGTACGCATCACTTGACCCTCTCCATGTACGTAGGAGCACTTGCAGAAGTGCAGGCAGTCACATGATTCGGAGAACCAGAAGCTGGAGTCTGATCAAGATGTTCTACTGGACCGCTTGCGACAAGGCTCAACAGAAGAGGTACTCACTCTCTCAGCTGGTTGGCACTACCTTTAAATACCGGTGGCTCTACAGGTCCTCGAAGAGTTATTACAAGAATCCCTCACTAAATTGGACCACATACACGGGAGCTACTTTGCATTTCACAAGTCCATGTTTCAAGAGGTTTCTGAACTTCCCAAGTTGGTCTCCGGCAGTGTTACCAAGTACGACTCCTCACTATGCAGCTACTTTGCTGTGGACCGGACCCCAATCAAGGTAGGATCGGTTGGGTTGAAATAGGACTGGTCGGGTTGAGGTAGGACTGGTCGGGTTGAGGTAGGACTGGTCGGGTTGAGGTAGGACTGGTTGAGTTGAGGTAGGACTGGTCGGGTTGAGGTAGGACTGGTTGAGTTGAGGTAGGACTGGTCGGGTTGAGGTAGGACTGGTTGAGTTGAGGTAGGACTGGTCGGGTTGAGGTAGGACTGACAATATGTACTTTGTATGTGTGTAGAGCAAAGCCAAAAAGGGCCAGCGATTGAGGAGGCAGTCTCGAGCTACTAAGACGATGTCAGAGGTACAGTTCACTTGTAGTTGGCCTTTGTGACTTTGTGACTTTGTGCATCTTCTGAAGCAGACAGCCAATGATGCAGTGGTGAACGCTGTTGAAGATGTCATCAGCACTGCCAGTGGAACTACCTTTTATCTTTTAAGTAGTGTTACAGATGCGCCAAGCAGCACATTCCTGACTCAAAATGAGGGTCAGTTATCCACCACCTCTTTGTTTACCTCAGTCAGCCACACCCACCACCTGTGTATACCTCAGTCAGCCACACCCACCACCTGTGTATACCTCAGTCAGCCACACCCACCACCTCTTTATACCTCAGTCAGCCACACCCACCATCACATATATAAGTGTACATTACTCCAATCCAGACCCAACATCCACCGAATCAAATCTCCTTCAACTCCCCACAAACCTGACTCAGGAGGTTTACCAAAAGTGAGTTGTTTCACAAACATGTACGTACGTACACATGTAGGTGTAGTAATATCGACTCAATATGAGATGTTCTGGACATAGTGTTAGGATGCAGTTTCTGGAACACTTGGAAAAGTGGAAACTCGAACAGGAAGAGCTGGCACAGCAGGCAGTTGCTAGAAAGGTTGATTTTAATGTTTCATAAAGTACAGATGGTCACATGATTGTCATGTGATATTCTTGCAGCACGAGGAGCTGGATACAGAGCTAGATCTGAGGCAGCACTTGCATGAGGCAAGACCAGACCGCATTGAAAGGGACATTCACCACCTGAGGGCTGCAGAGCTGGTGGCCCACAAGGACAGAGTGAGGAGACACATTCAGCAAGTGAGAGAAGAATTGAATGAGATGAAAAAGATTCCACAAAATTTGTCAGAAAATATGAAAATTGCTGTAAGTACATATCATCATTCATTATAAACATGTCACTGCGGGTAAGCTTGACCATTCTGACACTATTACATATGCTGCAAAGTATTCTAGCTGATATACGTATGTACGTATGGTTGAGGTATGCTGAGAGCTTCAAGAGACATTATGTAAAGTTCTATGTACGTATCTGTTGTAGTATGAAAATTTTGTTTCAAAGTTAAACAGTTTGCAAAAATTATCAGAAACCAAGAAGAGGGCGATCGAGTAAGATCCTTTAATAATTACAGTGGATCTACATATTTAACACATGTCTCCTCCCACAGGTTGGATGACATTGCAAGCCAATCTGTCCAGTGCTTTGAGAAGGTACTTAGATAATCCACTCCAGATCTTCACTGCACATAAGAATACTCTTTTGTATTGTTTCACAGTGTAAGACTACAATCCATGAAATGGTACAGGAAGCAGTGACTTCTATAGAGGGGATTTCCCTGTCCCTCTCAGAGTCCACTAGCCAATACAGGCAGTCCCTTTTGTGAGTACAACTACTATTGTGCAACACATCTATGTGGTCGCAACACTCACCATCCAATTTGTGCATAGAACTTTCATTGATGGAGGAAATTATAGTCACGAAGAGGTTGACCAGTATAAGCAGAAAATGGTAAGTACCACCGTCCTTTTCTCCCCCCCCAGCCACTCCCTCCAGCCACTCCCAAGCCCCTCCTCCCTCCAGCCACTCCTTCCTCCAGTCACTCGTCCCTCCAGCCCCTCCTCCCTCCAGCCACTCCCTCCAGCCCCTCCTCCAGCCACTCCCAAGCCCCTCCTCCCTCCAGCCCCTCCTTCCTCCAGTCACTCGTCCCTCCAGCCCCTCCTCCCTCCAGCCACTCCCAAGCCCCTCCTCCCTCCAGCCACTCCCAAGCCCCTCCTCCCTCCAGCCACTCCCAAGCCCCTCCTCCCTCCAGCCACTCCCAAGCCCCTCCTCCCTCCAGCCACTCCCAAGCCCCTCCTCCCTCCAGCCACTCCCAAGCCCCTCCTCCCTCCAGCCACTCCCAAGCCCCTCCTCCCTCCAGCCACTCCCAAGCCCCTCCTCCCTCCAGCCACTCCCAAGCCCCTCCTCCCTCCAGCCACTCCCAAGCCCCTCCTCCCTCCAGCCACTCCCCCAGCCCCTCCTCCCTCCAGCCACTCCCCCAGCCCCTCCTCCCTCCAGCCCCCCTTTCAACTCTTCCCTCTCTAGGACCGACTCACAAGTCGCATAGCTAGCGCACAAGGCCAGGTTTTGAAGGAGTTTGAAGGAAAGGAAGAATATCAAGTGGAAATGATTGTAAAAGGACTCAATCAATTTGATCAGAAGTAAGTGAAACAACTCATTTCTCCACTCTCCCAGTCAGGTACATGGATGTGCACTCTTCTAGGATGGGCCAATGTAAGACGGATGTAGTATTTGCAGAGAAGATGGGACAATTATTACTTAATACACAAATTAAGATTAAAACAGAGGTACGTAACTAGTGTCTTATCTTTTAAAGGCAACCACAACCATTTCTCAAAGTACACATGTAGGTTGTAGCTAGTAACAGTCAAGCAAAGGCCATCACTGCAGCTTTAAAAGAGCTCTCTGAACAGGAAGACCCTGGCAAGATGATCGCTGTCGCTGCCAACTTGTTTGATTTGCTTAAATTGCGAGTAAACTATTTGTACTGTCTGGCTTCACAACCTGGAGCAAGAGTAGGAGAGATGGAAGAGGAGAACCCTGTCATTAACCTATCAGCCATCTCAGCTACTCGTAATATATTGGAGTATGTTATTAATCATTTCCAGAGTGTGTAAAGTTAATCAGCTCAGTTGTTGGTTCCTTCCAATAGTCACACCAAGACTCAGTCTCAAGTCAAAACAACTCGTGTGCCACAAAATCGTCAAGAATCTCGAGTGTAAGTATACATGTATGTACATACATACATATATACTGGTCATGTGATTGTCATGTGATCTTCATGTGCATATCATTGACTAGTACAAAGTCAAGGCAGTCTGACAGAGCTAATGTCATGTTTGGAATTGGAGGAGGGAAGGATGGTTCTAAGTGAGTAACATGTCATATAAGATACTTGTGGTTACCTTATCACTCTGCATATTGGACATGTACGTACGTAGTTGCTTCTTGCCAATTATTCGAAAGATTTTGAAGGAAGTTCACATTGAGTTGCTTACTTTAGCTGATGTAAGTCACTTTTGTTCCTTTATGAATGTCAAGTTTGACTGTACACTCTTACCTGAAAGTGCTACTATCGACAAAAGAGGTCACGCAGTCCGATCAATCCTGAGCTGGTGGAGCCAACTTATGAAAAGTGCATGGAAAAGACTGTCTCTCATCTCCAGTCCTATCGCAAGCAAGCAGATCACTACAGGAACAACTGCATTGATGGTACATGTAGAGCTGTGTGATCATGTGACTGTCATGTGACTCTATTACTTGTACGTATGTAGAACTTCATGAGCAGTTGGCAGCAATCTTGATACAGATATCCAAACTCCCTAAAGAATACTTTGAACACTCCAAAACTATCGTTCTGAAACAGAAAGAGCTTTCCACAGAACAAGACATCAAGACTCACTCGGCAAAGGTGGAGGAACTAATGGTCTACCATTCCCAACTAATGAGCCGTCTGCAGCCTTCCCACGGCCATCCCTCCCGACAGACAGATCTGAGGCAGATGGCTGAGGAGGAACAGGAGCGACACACACAGGCCAACTCTGCCATAGCACTCCATTGGGATGAGCAGGAGGTCAGTTACCATGGCAACTTTCCTTTGTATTGTACTGTGTACATACGTAAAAGCTAATTTCTTTGTAGAAATGTATTAAAACAATTTGTAAACAATTTGTGAAAAGCATTTTGGATGGAACAGAGAAGTTATTGAGTTTGTTGGATCAAATAACCGCTCCAGATGATATTATATCGCCATGTATGTCTCCATATTGTCTTGTGTGCTGACCTGTACATGTACCCATGTACACACATCCCTTGTGTGTGGTAGGCGGAGACAGCTCAAGGAAGAAGAACAGTTTGAGTACAATTTTGTATTTACAAAATAGTTCATCTAAGCAAGGTAAGGACACTGGAGGTGTGGCTTGGGTGGGCCGTGGTTACATTTTACCCTTATATGGTTATAGACTGCCCAGTGTCGTCTTCTAAAGGCAAAGCTAAATGGCCGGGGCTCACAGTTGGAAAGGACTTGATAGCTGATGACAAGAAGCTTGTTCAAAAGAATATCCTTGACTACTCACCACATTCACACATGCTATGAATTTACCAGCTTTGCTTCCTTAACTTTCTGCACTGTCAGCAGGTATAACATCTAACAGAACTTCAAAGATGCATCATCTGGTGGTTGCCCAACGTGACACTACTTGCACGGTAAGTGTCACATACGTACAGTCTATATAACAGCAAATGTGTCATTTTGTGTGCAGGAGTTTGTGGGTCATGTCGGAGAGTGGTGTGACCAAACAGCTAGGGGTAGAGAGAGGGAAATGAACTTGGAAGTGAAGAGACACCAGAACTGGTTAACTTCTGTAGAGAGAATCACAGAACTATATGCGAGCACGTGACCCCAGATGACCCTCTAATTGGACTAATTAATCTGCGGCTGTAATTGTACGTGCAATATGTGATAAAATGGCGCTAAGATTGACTGTTGATTGGAAGGACCTTCGGCTGTGTTAGATGGTTGAGAATGGCCTTCTTGGAGCACCTGCAGGTTTCGAAATCTAATGCATTTGTCAAAGTTTTAGAAGATTTGTAAGTTTGTGTCGCGTACGAATGAACTACGTGTTGGCTATGACTGAACGCACTTTGCAGTAACATTGACGAGTCGCTGTCTCGGAATAGTGCGCACCTCTTGGCTACGACATTCATGTGGTACGTGTACAGCTGTCACGTGCGCATACGCACATGCAGGGAGATCTATACCTCTTTGACATTACGACCTTGCAGCACCTTCCTTGTAAAGTTAACAAAGCTGGCGACCCAACACACTCCTCGGAAGGTATCTACCAGTGCATCAAGACTATGCCATTGTCTTGTTTAAGTCGCTAGCTGAGATAATGTGCCCTTTAGGATTGCGAGCAGTTTCGTGTCGGAATCATCGGATCTGGCGCTAAAGGAACTATCATATCCCAAGCACTATCACTAAGCGGTTAGCCAGCCTATCATGTCACGTGATTTTTTGATCTTGTCACATGACCTAACCCTTTGCAGGTGAAGCTGTTATAGTGTCAACTCGCAGACCTGAAGCACAAGTGACAGATATATCTTATTGTTTTGATAACCACAAGGTCAGGAGTTACTATTCTGAATGACCAATTGTTCCCTCTCCCACCCCACCCCCTCAGGCGGCCTCTTGTTCTGTGCTAATCCTGGCCTGTCTACCCTCACAATTGGAAGTTGTCGCACAAGTTAGCTATTGTCTGTAATGCTGCTGTACCTTGTTGCCATGGCAACCTCATAATCTCTTAGGATCTAAGAGGGTGCGTCCCAGGGACGACTGTTGTAATCAGCCTATTATCAGGTACAGTCTCCTTGTATGTCAGTGTGTAGTACATGAGCTGGTCCTGCCCCTGCAGGTGTCTCAAATGTGAAAGTGAAAGCAAGGCTCGAGTGCTGTCTTGTACTGTCCTGTGACATCGCAGAGGAACTCATAGTATCCTGCTGTACAAGTTACAAGCTGTAATGAGACCTCCGTCTTGTTTGGTAGCACTGGGATGTCTGCAACATTTCCCTTAACTTGTTAGTACTCTAGAGTGGCCCCTTTAGGAGGTAAACCAATTAAGGTAGGAGCACTCTATCTACCACCACTCTATGTATAAAACCAAGTTTGATTCAGGTCCTACAGTCATTAAATGACAGGGATCTACTCTTGGCAGCCTCTCCCTTTAAGATGGATATGCCAGGTAGTGTGTAGCTACCTCCGTGTAATCATGTAAGAGTTATTCATGTTCATTTGACAGGGCTGTGTTCATGGATGGCAGAATTGGTGGATGTGCTATACCATGTCACATGCAAGTCATGTGACAATCCTCTGAGGTACCTGATGAAGCCATGCATTGTCTGAGCAACCTAAGTAGGGCATATTACTTCCCTAAACACAATATATTTCTAGACTAATCTGGCTGGCTTCTGTGTAATAAGCTCATTGTCAAGCATACATCTGGCATCCAATTAACTTATACATTTAGGAAACTCAATCAAGTGCTGTTTCAAGGAAGTACAGTGCTGCGCCAAGATGACCTCCAAAGGTAAGCTCTTTCACATGTACTACTAGTCCTAGGGGACACACACCAATGTCAAGCTCATTGTGCCAGAACTCCTAACTGACTTCCTTTAGAGATGACAAGACTGCACTAAATATGCACTTGGAGGGCACACTCAAGTTGTGGCTGGCAGACATGGACAATTTATACTTGTCACTTTTGACTTTTCGTTAATGTGCACGTATAAAATGAGATAAAGAAATCTTTCAAGAGACATTTATTAGGTTCCTGTAAGTCACCGAGTTCCTCCAAAGATTATCTCACTTCCCTGGCTTATCGCCCTGGAGCAGCTGTTGGGGAAACTGCTACACGCCGCGGACCATCAACCGCCAATTAGAGAGCAGTGTGAAAAGGAGGCGTGACTTACACTTACTGGCGGATTGCTGTGAACCAACGGATACAATAGATTAGATTCACAGAAGAGGAAGAATAATTAACTATCGAAGCCAATTGAAGTCATTGTCTGGGTGTGAACTCGTAGACAGACGTGTTGGCTGATTTCACCACGCGCGAGACCATTAGTTATCTGTAATTTGGTCGAGAAGACATTATTCCCTCTAGTGCTAAATTGAGGATCTTACGTTTTTGTCAGCAAAGGTAGGTTGCCATCGCCTCTCTTACAAGTCGTTATTCAACCTTGTACCGCTGGAAAGGCCAGCTTTCAGTCCCCTGCCACTAGAGACAGATTGTCTATCAAAATGGAGGTCAATCTTCGTATTAGTAGCTTCAAAACGGAAATAATCAGTAGCCAGATTGAAATAGCGATTAGATTCCTTCGAAGATTTAATCATTATTCATTTTGTATAGTTTTTGTTTGCGTATGGAGCGTAGTATTGGAGACGGTGTTCGTGCGATTGTCTCTGAAATGTACTTCGGGATAGTTATTGTTCCGTCTTATAAGTCCTTATTTGTTATAAAAGGACGTCTTTAAAATCTTAATATGTGATAATAAGTCTGTTTCTTATGGTATGTGATCTGGACAGTTGCCCAATATCGATGGTGTACGTGATTGAGCATTCTACGCGCGTCGGTTCGGCCGAGGAGACTGCCGCGGCCGAGTAGTAAAGGTCTGTGTGAGGAGAAGTTGATCTTTGACTGTTAATTCTCAAGTATTTGTTTAATGAGTTTCTAATGACGCGTTTCAGCTATTCTTCCTGACCAACCGACAATGTGGGCACTTTGTTAACTTTCAACACTTTCATTGGCTGCCCCACATCTTGTAGGCCGCCATGTTTATTCACATCTCACTCTCTCCCAGCAGGTGCGCATCCTTTGAAAGGACATGACAATGGCCCTCCCCCCAAATTCATTCATTGCCCAAAACCAGGGCAATGGACCACCATCCAGTGCCATGACAACTGGAGTAGGTAGCCCCACTGGTAAGTATGTGAGGTCTATGAATATCATTACATGCACATTGTGGTTAATAATTGCTTCCTGCTGCTGCAGGTTCCATACCAAGCTGTGCAGGGTGCCACCTGCCAATAATGGATCGCTTCATTCTCAAGGTGCTAGACAAGCCCTGGCACTCCAAGTGTCTGGTCTGTGCAGAGTGCAAGCAACCACTAGTGGACAAGTGCTACTCACGAGATGGGCTGGTGTATTGCAAGAATGATTTTGCCAAGTATGTGCAGTATTACCACAGCTGATCAACTATTGACACATTCCATAACTCCTAACTGTAATCTGTGTACGTAGAAGTCTCCAATATCTTTAGTGTATAGTAGACATCACTGTTTACATGCCTTTCTACTGAATAACTGGTAGTATGACAGTGGGGTACACTTGTTCAGGTTGAGAGGTATAATGAGAGGGTTTGCCTCTATGTAGGCACTTTGGAAGTCGATGTGCTGGCTGTAACCAGCCCATCCCGCCCACACAAGTGGTCCGGCGAGCTCAGGACAACGTCTACCACCTCCCATGTTTTGCTTGCTTCATCTGTGCCAAGCAGCTGTCCACTGGAGATGAGTTTTACTTGATGGACGACCGCAAACTAGTGTGCAAGGCAGACTACGAAGCAGCCAGAGCTAAAGGTAGGCCTAGACCAGAGCTAGAGGTAGGCCTAGACCAGAGCTAGAGGTAGGCCTAGACCAGAGCTAGAGGTAGGCCTAGACCAGAGCTAGAGGAGGCCTAGACCAGAGCTAGAGGTAGGCCTAGACCAGAGCTAGAGGTAGGCCTAGACCAGAGCTAGAGGTAGGCCTAGACCATAGCTAGAGGTAGGCCTAGACCAGAGCTAGAGGTAGGCCTAGACCAGAGCTAGAGGTAGGCCTAGACCAGAGCTAGAGGTAGGCCTAGACCAGAGCTAGAGGTAGGCCTAGACCAGAGCTAGAGGTAGGCCTAGACCAGAGCTAGAGGTAGGCCTAGACCAGAGCTAGAGGTAGGCCCAGACCAGAGCTAGAGAGGCTGTATTCTCTCTCTTGTTAGAGTTGGATGGTGCACCAAAGAGACCTCGAACGACCATTACACCAAAACAGTTAGATGTTCTAATAGGGGCGTACAATGCTGGTCCAAAGCCCACCAGGGTGGTTCGGGAGCAGGTTGCCCAGGAAACAGGATTAGATATGCGAGTTGTCCAAGTGTGGTTTCAAAATAGACGTGCAAAAGAGAAGAGAGTTAAGCGTGAATCAACAGATGGTAGTTCGCTGGATTTTGGTGATGGCATTGGTCTGTGTGGGGAGAGCGAGGGCGACCAGTCCTCTCCAACTTGTGCTTCCAGCATGAACTTGCAACATTGAAGTGAGGTAGCCATCACACGACTATCACATGATTGTCACATGTTTTCTCTTCTGGTCACTTTTAGTAAACTCAAGATGCTGTTTCAGAAGCTTTTTACAGTTCCATACATCTAATGTTTCACATTCCACAAACACCATTACGTATGTACCAATATCTCGCTGTACATGTGACCACCAGCTACCTATCTCATGTATTTCTTCCATAATTACACTATTTTTGGAAACCCTAAATTAATCATTTGGAGACAAATTGTACTATAGTTAGGCAGTCTTTTCGTAGATCCACTCTGCCAAGCTGCTCTTCCATTCAACTATTTCTTCGGGCTTGAACCATAAGCCAATCTCCTTCTTGGCTGTTTCAACGGAATCACTCCCATGGACAATGTTCCTGTACGAACAAGGCAACTCGTTGGGTATAGGCTACGTAGTCCAACAACCTCACAAACCTGCCAATGTCAATACTGTAGTCGCCTCTGATGCTTCCTGGCTTGGAATCAGCCTGCGTGCACACATTAGCAGAAAGTCATGTTCATTTGGCTATAACTTTATATGAAAAACTTACTGGATTAGTCTCTCCTAACATTACTCTACCAGTCTTCACTACATCAAGCCCCTCCCATACCTTATAAGGAAAAGGTGCATGAAAACATGGCAGTGGCTAGCAGATGTGAACCGTCTCACCATGGCAACCACCGGCCCTGAGGCCATGAAGTCGACTAGACCTGGAAAAAATGCTTTGTTTCTGAGGTCATAATAGTGCTGGGTGAGTAGTTCCTTTGTGGGCTACAAGGACAAGAGGCAGTACATTTCAGAGGATGGAGAGAGAGAAATGAAAAATACCTTGATCATTTTCACAGCAACCAACTTAAAGCCCTTTTGCTCAAAGCGCTTAATTATGTCCGCTATCAGTCCTCTCTGGACGCCGTCCGGTTTGATCGCAATGAACGTTCTTTCGTCAGACATTTTTACACGTGCGCGTGACCATTAAAAGGTCAATAAAAAGGTCAATTTGTATTGTTTAGGCCATATAGGAGCGGCAAGAGTCAATCATGTCCCTCGCAACTAAACTGCTTTCTCGTCTCTGTACATACACAAAGGTACGTTACATTGATCGTTTCGTTCACTCGTCAAGTTCTCCGCTATTAGGCCGGCCTGCCCGCAAGACAGTTTTCAAGTGCTCTGGGACTGAACTTTAGTAAGCGCCCACTCTCCTCCTCTGTGCGTCTCTTTAGCGTGTGTCAACCTCTGTAGCTCTGACCGCGGAGCAGCAAACCTACAAGGACATGGCGAGGAAGTTTGCTCGGGAAGAAATAATGCCAGTAGCAGCCGAGTTCGACAGATCGGGCGAGTATCCGATGGATCTGATCAAGAAGGCGTGGTCACTGGGACTGATGAACCCCGCAGTGCCTCAAGACTGTGGTATGCTGCCTGTTAATGTATTCGCAAGCGAAGTTCCTTACGGCTGTCCCCTGGTACAGGTGGACTGGGTCTAGGTGTGCTGGATGAGTGTATCTATGGGGAGGAGCTGGCGTATGCGTGCACGGGAATATCTACTGCTCTGTCGTCTAATTCTCTTGGAGTGAGTGGCAGGTTGTGAGAAGGCCATGTGATAGTCACATGATTGCTGTCCTGCTCGCAATAGGAGATGCCAGTAGTAGTTGCTGGAAACAAGGAGCAGCAGAAAAAGTATTTGGGAAGGATGGTTGAGGAACCGCTGATCTGTGTGAGTACTCCCGACTATAAGCTCTGCCAAATGTGCATAAATTGAATGAGACCCCGCCCACACAGGCCTACTGTGTGACGGAGCCAGTGGCAGGGTCTGATGTAGCAGGAATCAAATCTACTGCTGTGAAACAAGGAGACAAGGTGGGTAAATCCCTGTAATTAGGAATTAACCATGACCCTTACTTAACCTCTTAGTGGATACTCAATGGCAACAAAATGTGGATTACCAATGGAGGCAAGGCTAATTGGTAAGTAAGTGTTGCAACAGGTTCATGATTTGAATGGCATGAATTGTGCTCCCTTCAGGTACTTTGTGCTAGCCTACACTGATAAGGGCGCTGGGTACAGCGGTTTGACAGGATTCATCCTGGATGCGGACACACCTGGCGTCACTCCCGGGCGAAAGGTAGGTTGGTTGGTGAGATGGTTGTCATGTGATGGTCATGTGGTAGTCATGTGATCTGTTTAGGAGTGGAACATGGGTCAGAGGGCATCCGACACCAGAGGCATTACCTTTGAAGACGTAGCCATTCCAGAAGAGGTTTGCAAGCTTTAGTGTTCGTATTAACCTTTAATGCACTAGAGAATGTATCCCTGGTAGAATGTCCTCGGTAGACCAGGAGATGGGTTTAAAATAGCAATGGCAGCCTTTGACAAGACTAGACCACTGGTAAGGCAAGGTACTAGCATCCTCCCCTTGGCATTTCCTAATTTGGTGATGTGTAGGTTGCCATTGGAGCAGTAGGTCTTGCGCAACGTGCTATGGAAGAGTCCTTGAAGTATGCGATGGAGAGAAAGACATTTGGTACACCAATCATTGAAGTGAGTATTGAGTGTAGTATGCTCAGCACATAATGAGTCTCCAGCTGCACTGCTGTGTAGAACCAGGGTGTGTCCTTCATGTTGGCAGAGATGGCCATTGGGATAGAGAACGCTCGGCTGATGTCATGGAGAGGTGCCTGGGAGACAGACCAGGGGAGAAGAAACACATACTATGCCTCCATTGCCAAGGCATACGCTTCTGATGTAGCAAATAAGGCAGCTACAGATGCAGTTCAGGTTGGTACCACTAGCTCGTGTGCATGCGGGGACAGCTCTAGGTATATATCTCTGCCTGTGGGGGCAGCTCTAGGTATATCTCTGCCTGTGGGGGCAGCTCTAGATATATATCTCTGCCTGTGGGGACAGCTCTAGGTATATCTCTCTGCCTGTGGGGACAGCTCTAGGTATATCTCTCTGCCTGTGGGGACAGCTCTAGGTATATCTCTCTGCCTGTGGGAGCAGCTCTAGGTATATCTCTGTGTATGTAGATATTTGGAGGTAACGGCTACAACTCTGAATATCCTGTTGAAAAGTTGATGCGTGATGCCAAGATATTTCAGGTGAATACCCACCACTATATGTCATATGTTTAGTATTGATTGTCTCCTTCCCGTTCATGGCTGTCAGATCTACGAGGGAACCAGTCAGATTCAGAGGAGGATCATTGGAGATCTGCTGCAAGCCAGTGCCAAACAGAAGATGTAATTAACTTCCGCATACATGAAGGACTGAGTGTTTCGCACTGTAGTTAACAGATTATTGTACAAAAGCTGATGTGTCAGTTGGTCTTAATTAAGGGGTATGGACATTTCGTAAAAATGGAGTCAGAAAGATGTGATGTAGCTTTCTTTGCGGAACTTGTTAAAGAAAACGACGTAAAGAATTTGGAATCCACTTTATCCTCCCTGGAGCAGACTCCAGACTTCAGCAAAGAAGCGAGTGATGGATATAGAGTACTTCAGCTGGCGGCAATCTTGGGGAGAAGTGAAATGATAGGTGTTTTAGTCTCGAAAGGCGCTCCAGTAGATGAGACAACTGCTTCAGGTCAGCCTACGATAGTCCCTCTGCGTGCTGTCTCCACTATCTCCGTCCTCGTAGGCCTCACGAGCTTGCACCTCGCAGCCGCCTGGGGTCAGTTGACCGCTCTGAAGGCGCTCGTCCTGGCGGGAGCCAACCCAACGCTGAAGAACGTCTACCGCGAGTCTGCACGAGAGGTCGCTGCGAGATATAAAAAGACTGACTGCGCTTCCTATTTAGAGACTGCGGGTGAGCCAGGCACGCCCGCACACTGCACCTCTGACTGAGTCCCTACGTATATACGCACATGCGTGTAGAGGCGGTCTACTGTTTCAAGGCCATAGTAAGTGGTGCGAGAGATATTTTAAATGATGCAGACAGAATATCTGGCAAGTGGAACAAGGACGATAAAGTTAGTCAGACATCTCTAGCCGCCTGCAGCAAGCAGACAGTATATGGTTTGCATTATCTCTCTCACAGAGTAAGGTTACAAATCTCTGCAAAGAAAAGTGGGAGTGGCTTTTGGTCCATCCTGAAGCACCAGCTGAGGAAATTGATAAACAGAGAGAGAATTTTGATGAAAGATTTTCTGTGTACATGTCTAAACTAAGTTGATATAAATGATATTCATTGTCATTTTCAGTTTCCATAGTAATTGTACTTTTGGTAGGCGGACTACTAGATGAAGGTACGCCCATCTTTAGCTAATAATATGGCAGTCACGAGAGGACAGAGCAGTACTCCGATCGTTTGTCTGGATTGCCAGCGAAGATTTAAACGGAAAGACAAGAGCCGTACTTATCATTTAAGCTCATTTCCCAAATATTTTGTACTCCTTCTGATATGTTTTCAACTCGTTCCTGCTGGCGAGTCTCAGGAACTGGGCCCCTTTCGAGACTGCTACGTGAACGGGCAGTCCAGTAGGTGTACCCCGCAAGGAGTCGATGAGGCGCAGGATGCCCCTGTTGCAGCCAACAGCACTTGCGGAACGCCTCCCAATACCTTCTGCAGAAGAATTAATTTTGCAAGTCTACTGCTGACCGAGGTCGATTGTAGTGGAGTGTGCGATGCCGCAAATGCAAGTCTAAGCCACCCGCCTCGTTACTTAGTGGATTTTGACCTTGGCTCACCCACGTCCTGGCAATCGGAGAACCTGTCTATCGAGAGGGATGTTCTGATAACCTTACCGCTAGGGGATCTGTATGAAATTGAACTCGTTAATATCGAGTTTGACTCTTTTAAAGCGGAATCTCTATACATTGAAAAATCAGAAGATGGTGGTGCGTCCTTTGTTCCTTTCCATTATTTTTCGTCCTCTTGTGAAGACACTTATGGAATACCAGCTAATACATTGGCCAGCGTAGACGATGAAAAGGCGCCCTTGTGTACCTTTATCGAAAATCCGCGACCTGGGGTATTATCGTTCCTCCCGACGTCGCTACGTCCGTCTGCTAATGATTCGATCGCTGGAGTGAGCGAAGATGTCTATCAGTTCCAAACTGCTACTGATCTTCGCTTCATTTTGGACAGACAGTACTCCCAAGAGGGACTTCCTGAGGAAAGCTACTTTTACGCAATCAGAACCATAAATGTTGTGGCATCGCTGCAGTGTTACGGACATGCCGAGGGCCTAATCCAGGGGGAGGGGGGAGGGGCCGTCTGCGACTGCATGCACAACACTACCGGGGATCATTGCGAGCTCTGCAAAGACTTCTATCAAGATGTGCCCTGGTCCCGACACCTTGGTGATGAGTCTTTTGATTGTAAAAGTGAGATAACTCCATTTCCATGCAGTTGCATGCGGTGTAATGTGATTACGCCTCTTTTCTCTTGCAGTGTGTAACTGTTACAACCACTCACAAGAGTGCATCTTCAATGAGACAGTATATTCTCAGACCGGTGAAGTGAGCGGAGGAGTGTGCATCAACTGCTCCCATAACACTGCAGGGAGGCAGTGCCAAACTTGTGTGCAATACTATTATCCAGACCCAGCAAAGCAGCAGTCTGATGTAGATGTATGCATTGGTCAGTTGAAGCATCCAAAACATGTGACTGTCATGTGACTAGCATTTGTCTGATTGCTTAGAATGTGACTGCCATCTTCCTGGTGTGAGAGATGACGGAGATTGCATTCGTGAGGCCAGCCAACCTGGGTCACCAGGTGACTGCTATTGTAAGGACTTTACTGAAGGAAGAAGGTGTGATCGGTGTAGAGCTGGCTATTATAACCTTTCTACTGAAAACACTCAGGGATGTCAAGGTGTGTGTATATTTGTAACATGTGTCTCTCAATAGTCTGCGATCATCTTGCTAATTGACCTTATCTAGCTTGTAGCTGTGATGTTGAGGGAAGTTTTCAAACCGATTGCAACCAAGTCACTGGTCAGTGCATGTGCAAGGAGAACGTGGAAGGGGACATGTGTGATCTCTGTTCAGAAGGATCCTTCAACTTGACATCCTCTGGTTGCCAATTGTGTGGATGTGTTTCTGGTGCATCCTCAAGTATGCAGTGTGATGTGGTCACAGGAGAGTGTCCCTGCAGAGAGGGCACGAGGGGAAGAGACTGCAGCATGGTTACCAGTGGGCGGTTCTTTCCTGCACTAGACTACCTCACCCTAGAGGCTGAGGGAGATCCTTTAGCTGACCCAGTTCTTCGGCCCACAGGAGAGGGGAGACTGTTTACAGGTCAAGGGTTTGCTGCCGTGCAGGCAGGAAGTACTGTCAACTTTGGCAACTTGACGGTACCTCTGAGTACCTTGTATCGTATAGTTGTGAGGTGTGTGGATCTATCTATGTATGAATACATACATAACACAAAAGTAAATATCTTATATATATGATGTATGTAACAGGTTTGGTATAAGTTACATTTCACTCTTTTTTCCGATCGTTTTTTCCTGTAACAGAGTGAATTACTTTGTTGTGTTTATATGTTACAGGTACAGTTTATTTAACATTGACAGCTGGAGGTCGGTGCAACTTGTGATACGTCCATTTGGAACTTCTGTTCCTGAAAGTCAGCCATCTTGTCCTGAGATAAACTCCACTATATCCCTAGCATATAGAAACTGGACAATGGGGATGGCATTAGCCAAGTACCAAGATGGCTGCCTTGGGTCTGGCAGGTCGTACCAGTTTACTTTGGAGGTCCTTGAGAGTGGCGCTATGATTAACACGAGTGGAGTCCAGTTTTGGATCGACTCTCTAGTCCTGATTCCACTAGAGGTGCAGTCACTAGATGTGATGGCTGGTGGACCTTCTCGGTTGTATGAAATGTGTGTAACTGCAAGAACCTCACTTCTAACCAGGAGCATTGAACCGGATGAGTGTCAGTCACTTGTATACTCTGTTTCCACTCAAATTTATAATGGAACACTTGGTAAGTAACACTAAAGAATTGCAGTGCAATATTTATCTTCTATTGTACAATACCCCCCCAGCCTGTAACTGTGGTATTGGTTCTGCTGACGGCTCCTGTGAGGTGTATGGAGGTCAATGTCCCTGTCAGCAGAGTGTAGGTGGCAGAGATTGCTCATTTTGTACACCCTCCACATATGGCCTTGCCTCTACTGGATGCATCCCATGTGACTGTCATGTGACTGGATCTGCTAATGACATTTGTGACAGTACCTCTGGCCAGTGTACTTGTCTTCAAAATGTTGTCGGTAGACAGTGTTCAGAGTGTGGTGTCGGCTACATCAACCTGACTGCTGGAGAGGGGTGTGTCCCTTGTGGGTGTGACCCAGTGGGCTCTGTGAATCCTCAGTGCAACAGCTCTGGTGGGTGTATCTGCAAGGAAGGTGTCACTGGCATAACTTGTGATTCCTGCAGTGACCAGTTTTATAATCTCACCGTGTCTGGCTGTAGGTACGTGGGTACATGTCCTGTGTTTAGAAGTAAAATGTATTAATATTCCCTTCACTAGGTCATGCGACTGTTCAGTAGCTGGTTCCCTTGGCAACACTTGTGATGTTGCAACTGGGCAGTGTGAATGCAAGACACTTACATCAGCACGTGACTGTAGGTCTTGTGTGCCCAACTCCTTCAATCTAATGGCCACCAACCCCCTGGGTTGCCAGCCGTGCTACTGCTCGGGAGTACTGGCTGCATCTTGTGAAGCAGCAGACAACTTCACTGCTGGCCAAGTCACTACACTCTTCTCGGTGGATACCATGGTAACCTGGGGTCTGCTAACCTCCACCTTCATACCTGCCGGCTTGCTGACTCAGGATCCACTCACCGGTCGTGTGGTGTATACACAAGGCTCTGGAACATACCTCTTTGCTCCTGACGAGTATCTCGGCAACAGATTGAGCTCCTATGGGCAAACGCTATCCATCACAATGGGCCTGATCAACACAAACGCATCTTTACCAGATTCAATTCCCCCACCCGATACATTTGATATTATCTTGTCCGGTAACAATGACATATCCATCGGTCGACAGTTCCTCCAAATACCTCAGTCTGAACCAACAACATCATCTGTTAGGATACAAGAGGATAACAGTTGGGTTGTCATAGAAACAGGCTCCCCAGCAACAGCTACTGAGGTGTTGTCTGTGCTGAATGATCTCAGTGAACTTCTCCTTCGAATTGAGTTTGATAATCCAGAAGGATTCAATGTAGCCCTCTACAACGTTTCACTGGAGGTTGTAGTCCCGTCCCAGATGGGGGATGTCCCTGTTATGTGGGTGGAGGAGTGCCTGTGCCCAGACAACTATACTGGTAGGTCATGTGACCTCTGTAACCATGGATACTACCGGATCTCAGATGGTTCATGTCAGCCATGTGATTGCAATGGCTTCTCAGATTCGTGTGACAGTGCTACAGGCGTCTGCTCCAACTGCTCTGGGCTAACTACTGGAGATTCTTGTGAGGCTTGTGTAGAGGGCTCCTTTGGGGATCCTCTGAATGGAATACCTTGTAGGCCCTGCCCCTGCCCTCTGACCACACCCCCAGGGCAGTTTACTCAGGAGTGTGAGATGCTGGGTAATGGGAGCGTTCAGTGTCTGTCCTGTCCGGTAGGGCATGCAGGATTGCGGTGTGAGCGCTGCGAGGACGGATTCTTTGGGGACCCAACTGGTGCTGCTACTGGCAACCCAACCAGGTGTTCCGACTGCCAGTGCAATGGAAATATTAACACTTCTCTTCCCGATAGCTGCAACACTACTTCTGGTGAGTGCCTACTGTGTATCGGGAACACTGGTGGAACACAGTGCGAACAGTGTGCTGATGGTTACTATGGCGATGCTATTAATGCCAAAAACTGTACAGGTGAGACTATATTTTTTGATTATAATTTTTAGTTATGAAATTGCAAATTCGATTTGAGAATGGATACATATTTCTTACCTGCAGATTGCCTATGTAACGGTCAAGGTGCATTATCTTTCATCTGTGATCAAATGACTGGACAATGCGATTGCCATGCCAACGTTGTTGGGAGATCATGTGACACTTGTCAAGTGGACTACTACGGCCTACAGAGTGGAGCTGGTTGTATCTCCTGTGGCTGCCACACTCTTGGGTCGCTGAGCACTCAGTGTGACCTTGTGACTGGAGACTGTCAGTGCAGGCCACTGGTGACTGGCCGGACATGTGACACTTGTGTGTCCGGCTCCTATGGCCTCTCCTCTGCTGCCTCTGGTTGCACCAGTAAGTGTAGCCATTGCTCCCTGCACTGCTGGTCTCACATATCTAGCACTTCAACATGGCTCCTCTCTCCATAGGTTGTGACTGTTTTGTGAACGGAAGTGTGAATGGTGAATGTGACAGTGAAGGACAGTGCTCTTGTGTGAGCGGATTTACAGGTCTCCAGTGCGACATGTGTGAAGATGGCTACCAACAGACTCCCACTGGTTGTGAAGGTAAGCGATATAACACCGACACTGCTCACGTTACATCTCTACTCACCTCTGTCCATGTAGTGTGTCCAAACTGTTACCTTCAAGTCTACCAGTCCATAAACATGAGTCAGGCAGCAGCAATGTCTCTTCAGTCCTCCCTGGATGGTCTAATGGCTAGCTTGTCCTCGGGCACCTTTCAGAACCGGCTGTCTCACATCCAAGGCAACGTGTCCATGCTGACAGCTCTGGCTGGAAACCTCACTGCCAACGATAGCAATCTTCAAGAAATGATAAATGTATTAGAAGGTAACTTGGAAGTATTGAGAAATAGAATATCATCTGCAGTTTTCAATTTGGGTCAAATGAACAATAGCATCACTGCTATATCAGCCAGGAACAGTGCAATTCTAAATCAAATAAATTCACTACAACTTTCTCTGCTGACAGCATTTACCACGTTAGAAGAAATGTCTGTGACTGTAATTGAAATCAACAATATAACCTCTTCCATTATGGACTTGCATGTCTCAGCACAATCAATAGTCCAAGATATCTCACAAACCACAAGTGTTGTATCAATACAGGTGGAACTACTTCTGAACATTACTACTGACATACAGTATACATTGAACAGAGCTTCTGATACAGTGTCACTTGCCCTAGACAAGCAGATGAACGTCACCTCAGACATTACTGATCTATTGGTCTGTGTGTCCCTACTGCAAGAGAGAACTGCTAATTTGACCCTCCTGGTTGTCTCAATTCTCAGCAGAGCAGTAGATGTTCAAACACGTTTAGCTGGGCAGAGGGAAAATCCCTTCTCACCACCTTCTAATGAGACTATTGCAATTGTTTGTAATAGTACATCTGCACTTCAAAATGACATAGATAATCTTGCATTTGATGTGAGAACCTTGAACTCATCCCTTGCTGTGTATGGAAGCATTCTGGAAAGGTCGATTGCTGTTGTGCAAGATTTAGAAGGCAGTGTGGTGGACTCGGAGCCACTCTCCAATAATCTCTCCCAATCAGCCAATCAGATACTGTCTGATGTACTGGCTGTACAAGACTCCACTGGACAGTTACTGGAGACTGCACACAGCATATTGGTAACCTTGCAAGACTTTGATAATCTTTCAAATCAATCCTCCCGGGCTGCCACTGATGCTTTGGAACTAGTTGAGCTGGTACAAGCTGCAACTGAGAAAAGTGTCAGTACGACACTGGAAGTGTTGGAATTGGTCCAGACAGCAGGTTCAGTGATTAGCAGTACCAGAAGTACTGCCAAAAGCACAGAAACAGTCATACTTGAGGTTCAACAGGTACACACATGCAATGATACATTTGGTGTTTTGTGTATGTATCTGAGTGTGGTTCAACCATATGGTTCAACTTTCCCTATCTCTTGTTTTGTAGAATATATCTCTAGTCAACATTACCAATCTACTGGAAGCAGTTGAAAATGCATCTAACAAAAGTGCTTTGCTGTTACTTGAAATCAGTGAATTAACTAACTCTATTGCTGATTTACATGCTAATATTAGCAGAAGGGAGAGCAGTGTCAGTGCTGCCGAGGTCAGGGTGGAGGATGCTAGCTCATCACTGCAAGAGATCAGCAACGAGCATGCACTCCTGCAACAATCACTGCAAAGTACCATTAATTTATTATTACAAACTCCAGATGTGAATGTAACTCTTCTCCAGAAAGTTTCTGAAGAACTTCTTATTCTGTCAACTGCTCTCAATGTGTCAGAGGCTAACAAGATGTCCGCCCAATTAGAGGTTGCACTGGTGTCTCAAGCAATCAGAACAGACCAACTCCAGGTAGAACTAACCGAGATTCAAAGTAACTTTCAAATTCTTTTAAATCTATATGCTTCTTTACCAAAATCATGCAATGAGGATTTGTAGAGACATTTGTTAGTTATGTATGTGTTTTTATTCTATATCATTAATGTAACAACATTTGTAATGTACTAAATTTTTCTGACTAATATATACAAAACGTAGATCCTAACGCATGTACATACGTATGTAATTACATGGTGCTAGCACTGCACCTCATGCCTACAGTAGCATCTACCATATACCGAGAGTGGAGCATCTTGTACACGCGTCACATGCGAGTGCATTTGTTGCAGATCATGATCAATACATATCCCAAATGTATCTATTTACATGCATTTCCACAGGCAGAATGTAATTTTTATCTTGCTGAACAGCATAGAGCTCAATATAGTGTATAGGTGAATACGCAGCTACACCAAAGAACTACAAAAGTATGTTCTACAGTTCAAAGTCTTTCCTATTGCAAACAGTTATAAGTATGCGTCCTAACTTATGCAAATATCTCATAATAAGCCGGATACATCATTGTGGTACCGCATTCAGGATCAGTGCAAAAGATTGCCACTTTTGGTCTGGTATCAGTAATAAAGTCCACATCAGTAAAAGTGTCTCCGCCTTCACCTACGTACCAATATGAAGTGGGAAGAAGTTAGCTAAAGTATATACAAGTGGAGGACCAACTAACAAGGGACTGGCTCGCGTCCTGGCAGCATGCAAGTACAGTTTGCCTGACTGGGACTGACTCTAAAATTAACCGTCAATGTTTGAAGTTCAAATCTATGTTCGACCTCAACACAAGATATCTCAACCCTTTCACAAGAGGAATTACAGGGGATACCAGTTAGTGCTTAATGAGAGAGAAATTATAAAGAGCGGTGAATTAATACAAGTTGAAGCATAATATATATCTTTATATGTACTGTAGATAGATAGATAGGTAAATATAGATATACGTATATACATATATATATATAGAGAGAGAGAGAGAAAGGAACATACGATGAAATATAACAGTTTCCACAGCTTTAGTATCACCAGAACAAACTCCATGCACAGTGAAGGTATGGTTACCATCACAGTATTCTGAAAGATGTTGCATGCTGTCAACAGATCCCAAATGATAACCATCGTCACCTACAATAAATTAGCAATGAATGTAAATATACATATCAATTCCTGCATGTTAGTAAAGAGGTCAATTGAGGCCAACAGACAGGTCCAGGGAGGCAAACAGACAGGTCCAGGGAGGCCAAAAGGTCAATGCATTAAATAAGTTACAACTTACAAGGAAACAGTTCACCTCCATCAATATTACAGCGTGTATTGCCCACAGTACTTGTGGCAAACCAGTTAAATCGAACATCATACCATGGCCAGAGGTAAGTCACTAGAGGAAATGGACAAGAGCACATTTACTGGCTAAAATCACTGATGTCATATGATATATACCACTGCAGCTATTCATACTGTAACCTTGCACATGTATTCATATGATCATTTACTTGTCAAGTCTATTATCATCGCTGAGTCGCAAATTTCAATAACTACATAAACAGAAATAAATAACTGAAGACTGTGCAGCTGTGCCAGAAGGATGTTCACCTTCTGAACTTGCTTCAATCTCAAGGTCCTCATCCAAACCAATCTGATCTCCGTCCAGGAAGGTGGTCAAGGTCAAAGAGGATTGCATAAAGAAAGGGTTAAATAGTGGTGGCAACAGATCGTCTGGAATCAAGTCATTAGGGGCACAGTCAAAGGCTGGTGCATCATTGATTGAACATTTGTAGGTTGCTCCTGGGGGTCCTGTCCACATGACACGTGCACCACCTATTATTCTGTTGGCTACAAGAATGAATATCACAGAGCAACACTATATTATGGGACAGGGTGTGCTGTATGGGACAGGGTGTGCTGTATGGGACAGGGTGTGCTGTATGGGACAGGGTGTGCTGTATGGAACAGGTATTTATAACAATGTTAAAAGCAAGATGAGAGATGGAAACTCAAGAGAGCAGTATATATTTGCAAGTCAGAAACGTACCATTAAAACTGCACCTAGCAGAATATCGGTAAAGCTCCCTTTTGGCCTGAATCACAGCATTGCCAGCCTCATCTTTGAGAGTTACAGTGAGCCTGTTCTTAGGGTTGGATAGCTTATCCTCTGGAACAACAACAGGGTTGTCACCTGTAAAGTCCAGAAAGAAAGGTTCACATTCCAACCTTGATATGACAGACAAATGGACGTACATGTTGGAAATGGTTTCCCATTCAGGATACAGGTTTGAGTGCCAGTGGCAGAGAAGTCAATTGTTACATTTCTGGTATTCCTGTCACAATCAACTTCAACAGTCACTGCAAGATAAACTGTAGTTAAATATATTCAACCAAATGATCACCCAAACTCACCACTACTGTCTCCTAAGCTATCAGGTGCTGTATAAGTTAAAAACATGTTCATTTGAGAGACACTCTTCATACATAGATATGACTGGACTAACGATCATCATCAGAGATGTACACTGTAGTTATTCTAGGTTCTTGCACCTTCACTGGACTGTCAAGATTAGAGTAGACCTTTACTGTGAAACGTTTACGATTAAACTCATGCTTGTCATCATCAAGTATTGGAATAACCAAATTAGCTGATATTGCACCCTTCTGAAAGAGCACGTGTTGAAACTTGTTTGCAATATAGTGTTTGTCAGCTAAATCAACAAAAATACAAAAAGGATAAATAGCAGCCTGGATGGATGGATGGATGGATGGATGGATGGATGGATGGATGGATGGATGGATGGATGGATGGATGGATGGATGGATGGATGGATGGATGGATGGATGGATGGATGGATGGATGGATGGATGGATGGATGGATGGATGGATGGATGGATGGATGGATGGATGGATGGATGGATGGATGGATGGATGGATGGATGGATGGATGGATGGATGGATGGATGGATGGATGGATGGATGGATGGATGGATGGATGGATGGATGGATGGATGGATGGATGGATGGATGGATGGATGGATGGATGGATGGATGGATGGATGGATGGATGGATGGATGGATGGATGGATGGATGGATGGATGGATGGATGGATGGATGGATGGATGGATGGATGGATGGATGGATGGATGGATGGATGGATGGATGGATGGATGGATGGATGGATGGATGGATGGAGGGATGGATGCACACTACTGTGACAGTATATCTCTTACATTCTGCATTTCTTGATTGAATGTGTACTGTGACAAGTGCAGCTTCTGAAAATGGTTTATCTGAAACTAATTCAATTGTCACTTCTCCCGCATTTTCAAATACATTATATTCTGCCCGTTTGAAACTGACAGTCACCTCTATCATATTGAGTAAGCAAAGGAAGTAAATACTGGAGCACAATTGGACGTTGGATGTCTCTTATCTGACCTTCAAGCTGCCTTGGTAATGTTACAGTTTGACTGGAGATAAGATCACCAGTAACTCTGTCAAATCCATTTATTGTAAGTGTGTTGTTCCTGCCTCCAATCAGATCACAGATATTGATAACATACCCAGCACCGCCTGCATATTATTAAAACACTATTAAATCACTCACTAGTTTCTCAGACACAAGTTTCTAAGCCTTACAGTCAGTAAATGATCCTCCATTTAGTGAGCAAAGGAAGCGGAAATCTCCAGTTGTTGCACCAAAGTCAAACATGAGTCCATTTCCTCCAAAAGCAACTAACAGGAGATTAGAGTTTACACACACATCACATGATAATCACATGACTATACTTTGTAGGCCTCTAATAATCAGTCTATTGAAAACGAGTTGTTTAGCAGTCAAGATCACTCCATCTCTGGATACTGTGATTACCAGTCTGTTATTAGTAGCCTTCATTTCATCCTCTTTAATAACCAGAGGGATGCCCGCCTTGCCTGCAGTAGAGAGATGGACAGGGTGACCAAAGAGGCTTAGGGCAATGACTTCACACACATCTCTTGTCTGGCAAGCGGACCATGTTGAGTGTACAGGCAACTGTCACATCCTCTCCCTCTACACCTTCAAGGTTCCAATCAACCATATATGAAAATGTATTTAAATCAAAGTCACCTAAAAAGATATATTAAAACAACTTTGAAACAGAAACTGTTACATGTGTTGAGAATGGTGACACACTTGTACAAACTATATTAGCTGATTCTCTTGCTAAAGAAACGAGAAGAAGAACACAAACGTATATATATATACAGTGCAAGTTATAATATACTAAGGTAATCTAATCTAATATAATATAATATAAATAAATAATTAAATAATTCATATGGCTCCAAATATATATATATATATAGTATATATGTATTGTATTGTTTGGTATTGGAAATTGAAGAGCGGTACCGTAACTAAATGTCACTTTTCCTGCTCCAACCTGTCTCCCTGTGACAGCATCACAGAGCTGTACAGAGAGGGTGTTTGTATCTAGGATGTTTTCACTCAGAAGTGGCACCCTCAATGGACTGTTACAAGGCTTGTATTCCTTTCCGTTTAAGAAGCACTTATAGACAGAATCATTCATATAGGTATTGTCCCATTCAAAGATGAAGTCCCCAGTAACATTGTCTACAGAACACACAACTCTCTATCAACAAGAACCAATTATAATTCAAGAATGTTTACCTCGAGAGCGAGTTATTACAGACACAAGTTCAGTTGCTTCACAAGTATCCCCTGCAATGTCAAGGGAATACAATTTTAACACACAGAAAGGAGTTTACCTAAGTTATGAACCTTCAACTATTGCCTGGTTAACTAGTGCTTCAAACACTCTACCAGAAGCAGTGAATGGCATGATCTCAATATTAGTTAACCGAGGAAGGTCTTTGCATTCGATCTGGATAATACCTGAGCCTGTGTCGTGCACCGTTTGAAGAGCAGCATAATTACACACAACAAGAAATGGATAAAACCTTACAGTTTCCTTGAAAAATGACAGGTTTAGAACCCGGATCTGGAGTGCTTATGTTGCAAATATACCCGTAACTGCAATCATCATTGCTTGACCACATAATTGTGAAGTACCCATCAGGTGTGAAGCGAGCTAAACACAACAAGAAAGGTACACTCTGGTGCTGTGCAAGGTAAGTGAATCTCACCTGACTCTTGAAACATCGGCATAGAAATAATTCTATCTGAGCATCAAAGAGGGCACACACAACCACAAGTTAACAGACACTCTTACAAAAAGGTCATTCACACTTACCAAAAATAAACTCATTACTATCAAGTATTTGTTCATTGAGCAGTGCTGTCACTTCCAGTTTATTGGATCCCAATAGGAGTTCCTCTTGTGGGATACAGAAGTCCGCCTCACCTAACTCACAAACATGAAGAGAATGCTTAGAGAATGAATGACCTACCTGTGCCCTTGGTACCTACAGGGCTGCCCTGATTCATCATTCAAAGAACACTGGAGCATCACCTTTGGGTCAGTAATACCGAGTTTAAAACATAACTCTTCGCAGACTGCTGATACTGTAATGGGACATATATAATAATATATATGTCCATGGCTATTCTTCCATAAATATATATGAAGTGATAAGGGGTGTTGTTGCATTCATAATAAGTATCCTAATTTATTGAGACTCGGTAACTATTGTATTGAAACAAAACTGAACGTTTCGACTAATTAATTGAATCTGTAAAATGAAGAAATAGCTGGTGATTAAATATATTCTTATGATAGGTGAGTTGAACAGTTGCATAACACTTATTATGAGTAGCTATCCATAAATTATGGTGAAGCAGACAGTAGAAAAGCATTGAATATCAAGGTTACCTGAAAATGCTCCTGTTAGGATAGTTTTGTTAAATCTTGCTTCAATAATGCTTCCTGTGCTTACTTCTGTAATGGTAAACACGTTAGTAATGCCAGCCTGCTTTTGGCTTACTGGTATGAAGTGTGGGGAGACACCTGAAGAGGAGATAAGCAGAAGAAGAACCACTTAAATTTGTGATTCTTTGTGATTTTAAGCAAGACATACAATTTCCCAAATCTTCTCCATTCAATGAGCATGTGAATTCCAGACCTGGTGGTGTTGCTTCCCATTTGACCAGACAACTCCCATTGCCAAGAACTAGTTAGAGCAACAGCACTTGGAACAACAGCTTGCAACTGTTTAACCATCACTCACCTTCTAACACTGCTTGTTCTACAATTGGAACAGAAACAGTGCCAGTTACGTGTGTCCATTACAATTTCTATACGAGGAGACAGCTCACCTAGGTTTATTTCTACTCTGAAGTATGCAGTGGCCAGCTGAAAGTTACCCACTGATGCCACCACCGTGAGCACGTCAAAGGTAGCCAGAGGATGGTCCTCCAGAGAGAGCTCATAAGGACTTGTACCTAGATAACAATTAAACTGGTCTATCACACCAGTCTATCAGATGAGGTTGCCAAAGCAACAACTCAAAGTCTCCTGCACTGTTGTTCATCTACTAATGTAATTTTACACAAACAGCATCCCATCCCATCTTCACACACCATTCCATCTTCACACACCATCCCATCTTCACACACCATTCCATCTTCACACACCATCCCATCTTCACACACCATTCCATCTTCACACACCATCCCATCTTCACACACCATCCCATCTTCACACACCATTCCATCTTCACACACCATCCCATCTTCACACACCATTCCATCTTCACATACCATCCCATCTTCACACACCATTCCATCTTCACACACCATCCCATCTTCACACACTATTAACACTTTTCTGACCTCTTGGTTTCAACAATCAGAAATTGTTACTATAATCCTATCAAAATCACCTTACAATCTAGTGGCTAACATCAGCAGGTCAATCAGTGGTGCCTCATTCAAGAGTACCTAGTTACCCATAGTATGATGAGAACTATCTCTCTCAACTCTAAAGCATTCTTATAAAGTGACTTAATTGACCGTTAGTGACTTACATTTGAAAGGCTCTTCATCATTGATTTTACACTGCATGGTAACACCTTTGTCTTCATTGAGTTCCCAAGAGAATATAACCTTTTTGTTTTCAAGATCAATCACAGCTGCAGACGAGAGAATGTGAATACAGTTTACATGGCCAACTGTCCATATTAAAAGAGTGTGCCCAACTCAGTAATACGTACTTTTATTACTGACAAATTGCACTGCAGAGCAAAAGAAATAATTAACAATTACAATGAACAATAAGTTTCCTTGTTAGACAAACAAACATACCTCCTTTAACAGTACCAAACACAAGTGGAAATTCGATTCCAGGTATTCCAGGCACATCAATCCTTATATTGGCCAATATATTGTTCATACCAGGGCTCAGTCTATCCAGTGGTACTTCAAAGGGACTGGAGCCTAGTCAAAGTATAATACAGGGAAGCCACATCTAGTTAACATTATTCATTGGCTGGGCTAGCCAGCACACTGCTTGTGTAAACAACAATTGTACTACACAATAGCAGCAAGGAATATTCCCACAACAAAACCTTTGAACCAGAGCAGCACTCACAGGCCTCCTGGGGATCATCATTCACTCTACATATGGCAGTGGAGAGTCTCTCAATGCCAGGTGGCGTTAGCATCCATTCATAAAAGAAACTGTCGCCTTCTTGATATGCTAAATAATTAGACAGACCATGTAATCACACTAACAAGTTTTGTTGCCAGTATACATACAGTAGCTTTCAATTTATTGCAAAGGTTCATAGTACACATAAAGTCATTAATGGATAGATGAAGACTTACAGCTGGAATTTGCTACTCCTATTCCAAGCTGATTTTCAGGTTGACCCATAGTGTAGCCTGTAGGTATAGACACCATGAATCATAAAAAGACTTGAAGAGTGAGGAAGCCAGCTCAGAATTATTCAGTCAGCAAAGCCAAGCAAAGGTGAAGACTAGATAATGCATATCTGTCACTCTATAGACAGAATGCCTAGCAACAACAAGTACACCAGTGCTCTTAGGAGTAGACCTGCTGCAACTCACCAAATACACCAAGCCATACTAACAAGGCTCCTAGTGAAAATGAAATTTACATTAGAAAGCATAAATATAAGTTTAGCAAGTAACACCAGTGCTAGTCAATACCTCTCAGTTGACCTGCCATCTTGCTTCTCTTTCAGTTGGCCAGCCCCAACTGTGCTTTTATACAAGCCTCTTAATGAGATGAGGTGTGACAGTGTAGGATGTGATTTGTGGTTACTAAACAAACATATGAATATTGTTATGGTAAATATGTGTAGCAGCTGCATATCCCCTATTGGGACTTGCAGACCTATACACATTTCCTCTACTCTACATACCTTATAAACCCTATATATCAGGTAATATATATATGTGTACGTGTATACAGTACGTATGTACGTACGTATACAGAGTATACAGAAATGAACACCCTAGTTAATAAGTCAGTCTTGAGGCTATGCAATTGAGTGTATACATAGTATACGTAGTAAGTCCTGAAAGTATAATGCATTGCAAGCCAGGATCATTTTGTGAGTTGGTGCACTTGTTAGTGAGATGCTCTGGTATGAAGAAGCCATCAAATGGATATAGCAAATTGAAAGTGTGTTGAAACCTTTTTATCTGTAAAGGTATTAGGTGTCATCAGTGGAATAGATGAATGAAATGATGTCTTGGTCATTAGACTTCTTCAATATATGGTTTGGGAAGACAAACAACTTCCTACTTAGAGATCTACACACTGTTTAAGTAGACCTGTGTCCCACTACTAATGTCATTGTTGAGTTGAATCATGAAACCCCAGTCATATCAAGTCAATGTTTAGCACACTATGACCTAGTGTATAGGAGTATCTATATATATCTGAAGAATGAGATTAGAATAAAAGGTGAGCAGACAGAGGAAGGTCCATCTAAGAGTTTGGAGCTGATTTATATTGCATGTATGCATGAAATACAGTGTGTCTGTAGTATAAGTACTGGGGGATGTACCATTATTGCCAGCCCTTACTTGTACTAATTGTTGACTAAGCATTATATCATGTATTAACCTCAGCTATAGAACAGCTGTCAATTACATTATAGTGGGTGGAGTCCCATGGATAATGATATTCATTGATTATAAAGACAATGAATCTCTTATCACACACACACACACACACACACATATATATATATATGCCAGTATAAGAGTTACCTTCCTGTGTTGGCTGCCAGCAATGAAGGCCAAAGAAGGTATGTCAGATGGAAAGCAGTGTTTGGTATGAGGTATAAGAAATTATAGTCTGTCTTTTCTGTAGTGTTCCTTTTCATACTGCCAGCACTCCTGGCAGTAGTTCAGGGACAATGTGAGTTGGTACACACATCTCTTTCAGAGCACGGGGTGTATCCTCATATTTCTGTCTTGTCTGTGACGTGAATACCAAGCTGTGCTCTAGAAGTAAAACTAGAATCTATTTTGGAGTGTATATTAATAGAGGTTTCACTTATTACCTTCAAGTATCCTTATCATGTGTCTCTAATAACAGGTGGATTTAGTAGTAAATCTGAATTTATTGACAGTGATGTACAGTATACATTCAGTGCTACTGCTGACTGTGGTTCTGTGACGTACACGTGCTCACTAAATGGAGCACCTTTCTCCTCATGTGAGTTATTCCCCACCATCCCCTGTGAGTCACTCTCCACTCCTCTGGGAGTCACTCTCCTCCCTCCCCCTGTGAGTCACTCTCCACTCCTCTGGGAGTCACTCTCCTCCCTCCCCCTGTGAGTCACTCTCCACTCCTCTGGGAGTCACTCTCCTCCCTCCCCCTGTGAGTCACTCTCCACTCCTCTGGGAGTCACTCTCCTCCCTCCCCCTGTGAGTCACTCTCCACTCCTCTGTGAGTCACTCTCCTCCCTCCCCCTGTGAGTCACTCTCCACTCCTCTGGGAGTCACTCTCCTCCCTCCCCCTGTGAGTCACTCTCCACTCCTCTGGGAGTCACTCTCCACTCCTCTGTGAGTCACTCTCCTCCCTCCCCCTGTGAGTCACTCTCCACTCCTCTGTGAGTCACTCTCCTCCCTCCCCCTGTGAGTCTCTCTCCACTCCTCTGGGAGTCACTCTCCTCCCTCCCCCTGTGAGTCACTCTCCACTCCCCCTGGGAGTCACTCTCCACCCTCCCCCTGTGAGTCACTCTCCTCCCTCCCCCTGTGAGTCACTCTCCTCCCTCCCCCTGTGAGTCACTCTCCTCCCTCCCCCTGTGAGTCACTCTCCTCCCTCCCCCTGTGAGTCACTCTCCTCCCTCCCCCTGTGAGTCACTCTCCTCCCTTCCCTTTTGATTCCCCTTTGAGTCACTCTCCTCCCTCTCTGCCCCCCTCACCCTCCCTGTGTGAATCACTCCCACATGCAGATCTACCCCTGATACTCCTACAGGTACGTCTCCACATGTTGTTCCGGTAACAGATCACAATTCTGGTACAAACACTTTTATTGTAACTGCCACCTTATCTAGCGGTCAATCTGCAAATTTGACACTAATGGTTGATGTATCAACTGGTAAATCACAATTAGCACTGAGCAAGTAACTTTTGTTCCACTATTAACATTATTTACTACTGTTTTAGTCACTCAACCTCCAACGACTATCAGTTTCAGTGGTAGTGCAATGGTCAGTGGAGACGATGTAGTGTACAGTTGGAGTGCTACTCCATCAGTGGATGGACTAACGTACACATGTTCACTGAATGGAGCTACTGCCACCGCTTGTGAGTGATGGAGAGATGGAGGGATGTTGATTAAAGTGTCTATTAATCTCTTCAAATCTTTTAAGGTACATCTCCTCATAGTGTGGACTTGGATGATCATTTTTGTGGCGACAACTCACTAACTGTCGCTGTGAGCAGGAATGGAGAACCAGCTGGGTCATTTGATATTCCATTTACGGCTGGTGAGTCTCTCCTGCCTAATGATCTCCGCAAGGACTAGTCACACGACTGCACCCTAAAACACATACATGAAAAATCTAAGATACCATTTTCCTACATGCTATATGCCTATTCTGTAAAAAGAGCCTATAGGGGAACTAAACCTAAAGAGAGCTTTAGATGAAGATACAGTAGTCTTTTCTTCCTTCTTTTCCCTTCTTTCATCTTCTTCTCCACTGGGTCAGACAGCCGTTTCTGGGAATTCCACCCTTCATCAGTGATCCTGGGAGTCTTTGTCTTTTTCTTTATCTTGATCTTCTGTGAATCCTTGTATGTATATACAAATTGTCAAACTGGTCCCTGGTCATGCTGTCTGTTCACAGGTCTGCCCTGCTCTTCAAGGCGATACAACTCCTCCGATAGGATGTATGGTGTTTCTTACAGGGTTGATAGAGACTGTTTGGCAACCTTCTCCATGTCAGCCTCAACTAACGGATGGGTTGGAGTGGGTTTCTCTAACGACAAACTGATGGTGAGATCACTCATTGCACATGAGGAGATAGAACTGTCCTTATCAATACCTTCCTCTTTCCTCTGCACCACTCAGACTAACTCAGATGTTGTGATTGGCTTTACTTCCGGTGGAATGTCTCGAGTGTATGATGGGTAAGGTCTAGTTGAGCAGTTGAACCAGCAGCTTGTGCCAACCAATATTTGTCTCCTCCCTCAGATATGCCACACAAAGAATCCAGCCTCCTGTTGACACTACAGAGAACCTGTCTGGTACCAGGGTGATGCAAGCTGATGGAAACACTATAGTAGTCTTCAGTCGGCCTCTGGACACTGGTGACATGCAGGACCTTGACCTAGCAGGAGAGTGTGTCTTTCTCCTCTTTGCCTGGGGCGGTACTGTCACCTCTGTGGATCCTGTAAATATTGGTTACCACCAAGCCAATAGACAAGCAAGTGCAGAGAAGGTGTGCTTTCCACAGTGCCAGCCTCCGGTGAAGATCACTCTCAGTGGTAGTGCAATGGTCAGTGGAGACGATGTAGTGTACAGTTGGAGTGCTACTCCATCAGTGGATGGACTAACGTACACATGTTCACTGAATGGAGCTACTGCCACCGCTTGTGAGTGATGGAGAGTGGAAGGATGTTGATCAAAGTGTCTATTAATCTCTTCAAATCTTTTAAGGTACATCTCCTCACAGTGTGGACTTGGATGATCATTTTTGTGGCGACAACTCACTAACTGTCGCTGTGAGCAGGAATGGAGAACCAGCTGGGTCATTTGATATTCCATTTACGGCTGGTGAGTCTCTCCTGCCTAATGATCTCCGCAAGGACTAGTCACACGACTGCACCCTAAAACACATACATGTATGTATATACAAATTGTCAAACTGGTCCCTGGTCATGCTGTCTGTTCACAGGTCCGCCCTGCTCTTCAAGGCGATACAACTCCACCAATGGGATGTATGGTGTTTCTTACAGGGTTGATAGAGACTGTTTGGCAACCTTCTCCATGTCAGCCTCAACCAACGGATGGGTTGGAGTGGGTTTCTCTAACGACAAACTGATGGTGAGATCACTCATTGCACATGAGGAGATGGAACTGTCCTTATCAATACCTTCCTCTTTCCTCTGCACCACTCAGACTAACTCAGATGTTGTGATTGGCTTTACTTCCGGTGGAATGTCTCGAGTGTATGATGGGTAAGGTCTAGTTGAGCAGTTGAACCAGCAGCTTGTGCCAACCAATATTTGTCTCCTCCCTCAGATATGCCACACAAAGAATCCAGCCTCCTGTTGACACTACAGAGAACCTGTCTGGTACCAGGGTGATGCAAGCTGATGGAAACACTATAGTAGTCTTCAGTCGGCCTCTGGACACTGGTGACATGCAGGACCTTGACCTAGCAGGAGAGTGTGTCTTTCTCCTCTTTGCCTGGGGCGGTACTGTCACCTCTGTGGATCCTGTAAATATTGGTTACCACCAAGCCAATAGACAAGCAAGTGCAGAGAAGGTGTGCTTTCCACAGTGCCAGCCTCCGGTGAAGATCACTCTCAGTGGTAGTACAATGGTCAGTGGAGACGATGTAGTGTACAGTTGGAGTGCTACTCCATCAGTGGATGGACTAACGTACACATGTTCACTGAATGGAGCTACTGCCACCGCTTGTGAGTGATGGAGAGATGGAGGGATGTTGATCAAAATGTCTATTAATCTCTTCAAATCTTTTAAGGCACCTCTCCTCACAGTGTGGACTTGGATGATCATTTTTGTGGCAACAACTCACTAACTGTCGCTGTGAGCAGGAATGGAGAACCAGCTGGGTCATTTGATATTCCATTTACGGCTGGTGAGTCTCTCCTGCCTAATGATCTCCGCAAGTACTAGTCACACGACTGCACCCTAAAACACATACATGTATGTATATACAAATTGTCAAACTGGTCCCTGGTCCTGCTGTCTGTTCACAGGTCCGCCCTGCTCTTCAAGGCGATACAACTCCACCAATGGGATGTATGGTGTTTCTTACAGGGTTGATAGAGACTGTTTGGCAACCTTCTCCATGTCAGCCTCAACTAACGGATGGGTTGGAGTGGGTTTCTCTAACGACAAACTGATGGTGAGATCACTCATTGCACATGAGGAGATGGAACTGTCCTTATCAATACCTTCCTCTTTCCTCTGCACCACTCAGACTAACTCAGATGTTGTGATTGGCTTTACTTCCGGTGGAATGTCTCGAGTGTATGATGGGTAAGGTCTAGTTGAGCAGTTGAACCAGCAGCTTGTGCCAACCAATATTTGTCTCCTCCCTCAGATATGCCACACAAAGAATCCAGCCTCCTGTTGACACTACAGAGAACCTGTCTGGTACCAGGGTGATGCAAGCTGATGGAAACACTATAGTAGTCTTCAGTCGGCCTCTGGACACTGGTGACACACAGGACCTTGACCTAGCAGGAGAGTGTGTCTTTCTCCTCTTTGCCTGGGGCGGTACTGTCACCTCTGTGGATCCTGTGAATATTGGTTACCACCAAGCCAATAGACAAGCAAGTGCAGAGAAGGTGTGCTTTCCACAGTGCCAGCCTCCGGTGAAGATCACTCTCAGTGGTAGTGCAATGGTCAGTGGAGACGATGTAGTGTACAGTTGGAGTGCTACTCCATCAGTGGATGGACTAACGTACACATGTTCACTGAATGGAGCTACTGCCACCGCTTGTGAGTGATGGAGAGATGGAGGGATGTTGATCAAAGTGTCTATTAATCTCTTCAAATCTTTTAAGGCACATCTCCTCACAGTGTGGACTTGGATGATCATTTTTGTGGCGACAACTCACTAACTGTCGCTGTGAGCAGGAATGGAGAACCAGCTGGGTCATTTGATATTCCATTTACGGCTGGTGAGTCTCTCCTGCCTAATGATCTCCGCAAGGACTAGTCACACGACTGCACCCTAAAACACATACATGTATGTATATACAAATTGTCAAACTGGTCCCTGGTCATGCTGTCTGTTCACAGGTCCGCCCTGCTCTTCAAGGCGATACAACTCCACCAATGGGATGTATGGTGTTTCTTACAGGGTTGATAGAGACTGTTTGGCAACCTTCTCCATGTCAGCCTCAACCAACGGATGGGTTGGAGTGGGTTTCTCTAACGACAAACTGATGGTGAGATCACTCATTGCACATGAGGAGATGGAACTGTCCTTATCAATACCTTCCTCTTTCCTCTGCACCACTCAGACTAACTCAGATGTTGTGATTGGCTTTACTTCCGGTGGAATGTCTCGAGTGTATGATGGGTAAGGTCTAGTTGAGCAGTTGAACCAGCAGCTTGTGCCAACCAATATTTGTCTCCTCCCTCAGATATGCCACACAAAGAATCCAGCCTCCTGTTGACACTACAGAGAACCTGTCTGGTACCAGGGTGATGCAAGCTGATGGAAACACTATAGTAGTCTTCAGTCGGCCTCTGGACACTGGTGACATGCAGGACCTTGACCTAGCAGGAGAGTGTGTCTTTCTCCTCTTTGCCTGGGGCGGTACTGTCACCTCTGTGGATCCTGTAAATATTGGTTACCACCAAGCCAATAGACAAGCAAGTGCAGAGAAGGTGTGCTTTCCACAGTGCCAGCCTCCGGTGAAGATCACTCTCAGTGGTAGTGCAATGGTCAGTGGAGACGATGTAGTGTACAGTTGGAGTGCTACTCCATCAGTGGATGGACTAACGTACACATGTTCACTGAATGGAGCTACTGCCACCGCTTGTGAGTGAAGGAGAGATGGAGGAATAAGTAGCAAGATGACCAGTGTGTCATACCTTTGCATTCATGTAGGTACCTCTGCTCAGACAGTCCCTCTGAGCTCCCATCAAATTGGAGGAAACTCTTACACAATAACTGCCTTCAGAAATGGAGAAGCTGTTGGAAGGTTGAGTGTTAATGTGACCAGACGTGAGTTTACATGGAGTAGTCAGGAAGACAATCTAAAATTGGTTCTATATCCACACTTCCTTACAACCATCTCACCTGCAATCACTTCATTTCAGATCACTTCATCTCCGATCACTGCACCTCTGATCACTTCACCTCTGATCACTTCACCTCCGAACACTTTACCTCCTGTAGCTGTCAGTCTCAGTGGTAGTGCCATGGTGAGTGGAGACGATGTAGTGTACAGTTGGAGTGCTACTCCATCAGTGGATGGACTAACGTACACATGTTCACTGAATGGAGCTACTGCCACCGCTTGTGAGTGAAAGAGGGATGGAGTAATAAGTAGCAAGATGACCAGTGTGTCATACCTTTGCATTCATGTAGGTACCTCTGCTCAGACAGTCCCTCTGAGCTCCCATCAAATTGGAGGAAACTCTTACACAATAACTGCCTTCAGAAATGGAGAAGCTGTTGGAAGGTTGAGTGTTAATGTGACCAGACGTGAGTTTACATGGAGTAGTCAGGAAGACAATCTAAAATTGGTTCTATATCCACACTTCCTTACAACCATCTCACCTGCAATCACTTCATTTCAGATCACTTCATCTCCGATCACTGCACCTCTGATCACTTCACCTCCGATCACTTCACCTCCGAACACTTTACCTCCTGTAGCTGTCAGTCTCAGTGGTAGTGCCATGGTGAGTGGAGACGATGTAGTGTACAGTTGGAGTGCTACTCCATCAGTGGATGGACTAACGTACACATGTTCACTGAATGGAGCTACTGCCACCGCTTGTGAGTGAAGGAGAGATGGAGGAATAAGTAGCAAGATGACCAGTGTGTCATACCTTTGCATTCATGTAGGTACCTCTGCTCAGACAGTCCCTCTGAGCTCCCATCAAATTGGAGGAAACTCTTACACAATAACTGCCTTCAGAAATGGAGAAGCTGTTGGAAAGTTGAGTGTTAATGTGACCAGGCGTGAGTTCACATGGAGTAGTCAGGAAGACAATCTAAAATTGCTTCACTCTCAATATACCTATAACCACACTTCCTTACAACCATCTCACCTGCAATCACTTCACCTCCGATCACTTCACCTCCTGTAGCTGTCAGTCTCAGTGGTAGTGCCATGGTGAGTGGAGACGATGTAGTGTACAGTTGGAGTGCTACTCCATCAGTGGATGGACTAACGTACACATGTTCACTGAATGGAGCTACTGCCACCACTTGTGAGTGATGGAGAGATGGAGGAATAAGTAGCAAGATGACCAGTGTGTCATACCTTTGCATTCATGTAGGTACCTCTGCTCAGACAGTCCCTCTGAGCTCCCATCAAATTGGAGGAAACTCTTACATAATAACTGCCTTCAGAAATGGAGAAGCTGTTGGAAGGTTGAGTGTTAATGTGACCAGACGTGAGTTTACATGGAGTAGTCAGGAAGACAATCTAAAATTGGTTCTATATCCACACTTCCTTACAACCATCTCACCTGCAATCACTTCATTTCAGATCACTTCATCTCCGATCACTGCACCTCTGATCACTTCACCTCCGATCACTTCACCTCCGAACACTTTACCTCCTGTAGCTGTCAGTCTCAGTGGTAGTGCCATGGTGAGTGGAGACGATGTAGTGTACAGTTGGAGTGCTACTCCATCAGTGGATGGACTAACGTACACATGTTCACTGAATGGAGCTACTGCCACCGCTTGTGAGTGAAGGAGAGATGGAGGAATAAGTAGCAAGATGACCAGTGTGTCATACCTTTGCATTCATGTAGGTACCTCTGCTCAGACAGTCCCTCTGAGCTCCCATCAAATTGGAGGAAACTCTTATACAATAACTGCCCTCAGAAATGGAGAAGCTGTTGGAAGGTTGAGTGTTAATGTGACCAGATGTGAGTTCACATAGATTAGGCTGGTATTTCAGGAAGATAACTTGACATTACTTGACAATATATAGCCACTCCAACTACTCCAACTACTCCAGCTACTCCAACTACTCCAACTACTCCAACTACTCCAACTACTCCAACTACTCCAACTACTCCAACTACTCCAACTCCACTTCCGACACCTACATGTTCTTTTGCAAGTGATGTTTTTGAAGTTGCTGAAGTGGATGGTCTATTCAGGATTAGAGTGCTCTGCTCAGAGCCTTTTAAGACTGATCAAGACATTTCTATTGACATCACTGGTGGAACAGCAGAAAGTGGTCAGTTGAGAATACCTTTCTCCATTTTCCTTTGATTTGACATGGCAGGAATATTCTACAGATGTTGACTTTTCACCATCTGGGAGAGTTGTACTGACGGTGAAGGCTGGAGAGACTCTCTCCCAATCATTTGATGTGTCCATCAACATGGAGGACATCAATGAGGACGATGAAGACTTTACCATTGAAATTCTTTCCTCTGATGAATATGAATTAGGGAAGTTTCCTTCAACTACAGTAACCATATTAGGAAATGCCATTTCATTGAATAGTAAGTGTCTGCTTATAGGACACACATGTCAGCTGACAGCATATCTTGCAGAACCATGTACATATACATAGTAGGTACACAAAGTATATCTTTGCTAAAGCTTGTGTATTTCTGTGATAAAGGAGTGTGTCTGTATGGTTCACTATGACTTAGGTGAACCTACCCCCAGCGGTGGAGGCACTGTTACTTGGGATGAACTGCCAGGTATAACTTATTCATGTACTCTGAATGGACAGGAAATTACCCCTTGTAAGGATCACATGTGTATGTGAATGTGTGTGACATTGTGTAAATGGACAAATATTACGTTGCTATGAAGGTACATCTCCACTGATGATTCCTAAGATTGCTCTGACTGAAGCTTTTAACGAGGTTGTGATTAGAGCCTTTCAAATGGGCAGACCCGCTGGCATGGGAACAGTTGCCATAGCAACCTGCAGTAAAACAGCAACTTCCCCTCTTGAAAGTAAGAAAATGGCACTAAGGTGTAGCACTCGTAGTGTAGAGCTGAAGTGAATGCAATGAGTAATTACCTATCATTAGTTTGTTTTCTCTGTGGGATGCAGTTTTGAAGGTTAAATATCTTTGAGTCTGAATACTTGTCATTCCAGTTAGATTGTACCAGTTCAGTTAGGGACTAGTTAGAATTTCATTGCCCTAATCATACTGTAAATACCACAGACCTTTACTATGGCAACAGTGTGGGAACACATAAGTAACACTATATGTACTGACTCTTGTTTTACTCCCTTCTGTCTCCTCCAATTTTAAGGGGACTACTTGTGGCCGGAAGGATTTGCACAGTTTACATGGAGCTCTAAAGGAAATGTAGAAATGTTGCGGTGTAGCCTGGATGGAATAGAACTGGCAAACTGTAGGTCTTGTTAAGTTATAGCTGATTAGAAATGACAGTTTACACTCACCAACCACTTTCAGGTTCCAGTGGAATAAAGTTTCTTCTTTCTGAGCTGCACTTTGGCCAACATGTCATTACTGTACAGGCCTTTTGCAATGGTCAACGGGTGTCAACTGAGTCTAGAAGATTTAGAGGTATTAATGAATCTCAAATCAGTCCTTTGTCCTGTTTATCAGCCACTTCTTCCATTCCTTTGTTGTAGCTTTGAGTGGCATTCCACAGGATGAAGAGAATTGTGATCGCATGACCATCCAATCTCCTGTGGCAACCTACAATGGAACCGACCAATCTGTAACCATTACATTTGGTCTGAGCACTGCAGTGTCTCAATGTGTTTGCAAGCTACCTAGGCTTGACAAAAATATAAGGCCATGTAAGTGTATAACCTTTGTCCTCCAGAGGCTATCATGATTACATGACTTAGTTATTTTTCCTATGGAAGGTAACTTTATTGCCATGGTAACAATAACTATAGCAACCACTTTGTTTTTATAAAGGTGAATCTGGTTCGAAGTTTAATAATGTGATCGTGAAGAAAAGATCTAAAGTTGGGGTGTTCTGTCGTGCACTAGACTGTGGCACAAAGCACATGGTTCCTGTATACTTTGATGTCGTGTGACTCCAGAAGAGCTTACCTGTAGATCTTGTATACCAAAGAAACTATATCATGAACAGTAGTAGATTTCACCAATCTTAGATACAACTGCATTGACAATACATTTATTCCCTATTTGGTAGTAGCTGAATAGTTGCTAAATTTAATGAATTCCTTCTGCATTCCTGGTGCTCTGAAATCTGGTGAAGGTATAGAATAATCATTACACTACCAGATCTCTAGTTGTAGGTCTCCTTAGTGTAGTTGAGAGGAGGCATTTCAAGTTGGAGTTAAGTAACCTGGCCAATAGTTATAGTGAGGTGACAGGGAAATATGACCTCATTGACCAATATTTGCCTTCTAGCAGGTATGTATGTACGTATGTATGTCTAGAAGAGAAGCTGTAACTACAAATTGCAAGATTACTGGAATATATTTTAGGTTGACCTCTCTCTTCCCCTCTCCCTCTCCCCCTCTCTTCCCCTCTCCCTCTCTCCCTCTCCCTCTCTCCCTCTCTTCTCCCTCTCCCTCTCTCCCTCTCTTTCACTCTCTTCCCCTCTCTTTCACTCTCTTCCCCTCTCTTTCACTCTCTTCCCCAACTCTTCTCCTCTCTCCCCCTCTCTTCCACTGTCTCCCCTCTCTTCCTCCCTCTCCTCTCTCTTCCACTCTCTCCACCTTTCTTCCCCAACTCTTCTCCTCTCTCCCCCTCTCCCCTCTCTCTTCCCCCCTCTCCTCCCTCTTGGGTACCCAATAAGGAACTCTATGTGTCGTTCATGCTGGCGTGTTTGACCAAGGTAAGCAAAACCAATGGCCATGCACCCATATCAGACTGTGATCTCCATGTCACATGTGTTAGGCTGTTCTCTTGAGGTGGGGGAGTTTATACTTCGTCCCTTGAAAATTGCATTTGTTTTGAAGACTGAAGGTGTAATGGATGTGAATGTCACAGTTGATGGAGAACTATATCCAAGCTGTAAGTATTATAGGGTGAAAAGTATGTACATACGTACATGTTTAGAAGCTGATATACTGTGAATGGTCCTTTTAGATGAAAGTGAAACGTTTCTAGTGTTTGAAGAAGGTGGACGCAAACAAGTAAGCCTAAAAGGTACATGTGCTGGTGATGTGGAAGTGGATGGAGGCCGATATGAGATTGATGTACCAGATGCTGAAGCTTGCGGAAGTGGAGAAATTCAAAACTTTATGAGTAGGTTTCTCTATTTGTATGCTATGGTAAAAATAATACACATATCACTGCTTGTACTTCCTCAGAGATCTGCTGAATGCACTAAGGGGTATCAATTGACTTGTACTTACATATTATGTATAAATGTAGGGAGCTCGCAGGCCATAAGTGGAACCCTATTTTGCACTAGCACCTGGAAAGAGTATGGAGATGTGACACACACAACTTGCAGCTTTGATGGAAAGGATCCCGTCCCTTGTGAGAGTCCCGTAACCTTGAGCAGTCTGAATGAACAGTTCTGTAATGGTTACCACAATGTTGCTATCCAGGCCTATTGTGGAGATAGGAAACAGTCTGGACCTCGAATAATGAAATTCATAGGTGAGTCCCTAATCATTAGAAACATTCAGTAGACACAGGTAGAGTTAATAGGACCAACCATTGAGGTATATGTGCATATGTATCTATACTGAGAGAAACATTTAGAGAATGTCCATGTGATGGATGTCATAGCAAAGGGTATGGGAAACATTTTGGGTTTGCTATATGATCTGGTCAAACAACCAAAACAGTTGCATTTTTTGAATGTCTGTTGGTAGACGATTACAATAGCATTGATCTCAACAGCCACTTACTCAAAGAGATAACTGCCTTTCTTCATTTCAGTAACATATATTGTTGTATTGCAAAACTTATATTTTACATGGTATTATTGTTTGTTAAATAGTTCGGCTGAATTATGTACACATTTATAAATCTGTTCTTTTCACTATATGACATGTTTTTGCAGTATTTAATGGAAAGCCTTGTCCTTTGGGGAATGGCTGCAATAATTTGACCTTTATAAAGCCTCCAGAGTTGACTCCTAGTTGGAAGAATACAGCTATCATTGACTTTGAAGCATCTGAGGAAGTTGTGTGTCGTTGTTTCATTAGGAATGGAAAATCCAGGAAGAAAAAGATATGTAAGTCTAGTATTATTGCATTATAAGTCTAGTGCTATTGCATAACTACTGTATTAACTCCTGATTTGTTAATAGGTAAAAATGGGAGGAGACTGCATAATATATTTGAAGATACAAAAGTGGCAGTCAGGTGTTACCAGTCGGGGTGCAATAATGGCATCCAGTACTTCCTGTAGTATGGCAGGATCCTGTTAGAATAGAATATTATTACATGAATTACCAGACAAAAATTATCTGTACTTTGCAATATCAATCAAGAATGTTCTCAATACACTAAACGTACACAATCCATGCACACACATATATAAGGAAACATGAAATATAGTGAGCCCAAATGATATACAAACTGCAAAACAAAAGGTGATTCAGAAACTCAATTTATGGTGTGACATGTACATATAGATAGGGCAAAGTTTGCTTTTCAGCAAACTCTCCAAAACTCATAACATACATATATATATATGAGTGAGTGCTGTCTTACCTTCATGCATATATATAATTCACCACTTGAATACCAAATGTACATCAAACTCTAACAAAAACAGTATGTATATTATAAATATTTGAATGTGGCAAGAACTGATAAAGCTACTGATCTGATCCTTAAAGACAAAGTTATGTCTTAGCAAACAGTCTATATTAACAGTCTATCTACGTATATTCCAAGTATATATAAAACATTTCTAAGAGTTCTAAAGAGTTTTTGAAATCTTAATTTAAGTTCATATTTGCCCTATATCTCACCATACATAAGCACCTTTATAAAGAGTAGATCCTATGCGAGATTTTAATGTACATTTAGTGATGTAACTCTATCAAACACCATCATATGAAGCTAATACTTGTTGTCAGCATTCACAGGCATGTATGAAACATGTCCAAAGAGTTTTTGAAATTTTAATTTATGACCATATTTGCCCCATGTAGGGCAAATTTGAGAAGATATCAAAATTTGCGAAACTTATTGGATGCCTTTCATACATCTCTGTGAATACTGAGATAGAGTTTCAGATTCATCTCTCTTCATTTGGAAGAGTTACAGCTCTATAATGTATATTAAATTTCTACTATACGACCTTTGATTGTGTAGCATTTATATCGTTCGATACTATTATGGAAATTATCGGTATACCAAGTTAAAATGATTTGACATGAATGGGCAACTAGAAACACGCAAGGACAGTCCAGAACGCAGCTATCAGAAGGTCTTTATATAGAGGCAGGTAGCCATTATACTATTACAGCAATTGAGATTGAGTGTGGCTGGTTATACTAGTTTACGTTCATATCGGAACACCTCTCGCTAAAATCGTTTCTACATGGGACCAGAAAAGTAGTTCTCCTCCGCCAATCAAGACACTTACAGGATTCTATCCATTTTTCCCAGTTTCTAGATGAACCACAAATACTGGATATACCTTTAAAATGGCTTGGAACGATGCACTGATCCCGAATTAACTTGGTATAATTTGACTACATTTTTCTCGCAAATACCCTATTCTTAAGTATGGAATAGCGCCAACCACAATCGTTTCCTTTTGAAATTTTGTTGTTTAAATAGAAGCGCAAAACCTTATAAAGTAGGCCTACCTGGACACATCTCTATGGTGGTAGCGGTTCCCATAGAGGTTGGTAGCGCTTAGACTCTGAAGCTGTCTCCTAATCGGTTGGTGCCATAGAGACGTGCTCACCAATAATCCGGATTTCGGGGGGGTTCCACGTAATGTGGGATTGGCATCTGATATCTTAGGATTCATATGAGTCGGCCATATCGAGAAGAACTGGTTCTTCTCACGCAAGTGACACCCAAAGCTCAACTCGGCAGAGCGTTACCACCGATCCCGGCCTCTGAGCGTCGTGGATGGTAGCGTTCGATATGGTCCAACTTTTTTTCTTTGGAGTTTCGTTGGCCGTCGATTGGCAAAATTTCACTTTAACGACATCCATATAATATATGTGGATAAATACTGCTTCAGCAACAATCAAGTACTACACAGTGCATATACATGTGCATAAGAAATCTTTCAAAGAGTTCTAATTTTCAGAAATATATGAAGCACCGTATTTCACTCTTATACCTACTCAAGGTCGGCCATTTATAGTATTACGCAATGAGGGTTAGTTAATGCATGGTGAGAGATAGGGCAAATTTGAGTGGATATCAAAATTTGCAGAATTCATTGGACGCCTTTCATACATCACTGTATACTGAGATAGAGTTTCAGATTTATATCTCTTCATTTGGAAGAGTTACAGCACTTAATGTACTTTAGATTAATGCTATACCAAGTTAATGTATGGTGAGAGATAGGGCAAATTTGAGTAGATATCAAAATTTGCAAAACTCATTGGATACCTTTCATACATATCTGTGAATACTGAGATAGAGTTTAAGATTAATATCTAGTAATTTGGCAGAGTTACAGCACTTAATGTACTTTAAATTACTGCTATACCAAGTTAATGTATGGTGAGAGATTGGGCAAATTTGAGTAGATATCAAAATTTGCAAAACTCAATGAAAACCTTTCATACATATCTGTGAATACTGAGATAGAGTTTAAGATTAATATCTAGTAATTTGGCAGAGTTACAGCACTTAATGTACTTTAAATTACTGCTATACCAAGTTAATGTATGGTGAGAGATTGGGCAAATTTGAGTAGATATCAAAATTTGCAAAACTCAATGAAAACCTTTCGTACATCTCTGTGAATACTGAGATAGAGTTTCAGATTCATATCTCTTTATATCAAAGAGTTACAGCACTTAATGTACTTTAAATTACTGCTATACAAAGTTAATGTATGTACATTAATTTCGTATGCCAGATTTTAGTCTACATTTAGTGATGTAACTCAATCAAACAGCAACATATGAAGCTAATACTTGATGTGAGCATTCACAGGCATGTATATATTTTCCTTAATCTTAGTATTGATGTTAACCGTAAGAGTTAAGATAAGGTCCTCTGGATTACACATGAAGCGCTCTGTGAATTAATTATAGAATTTTAAAATTTAACAAGAGAAAGCAAAATTTACTGAGAGCAATCAGTTTTTTATAACTTCAGAATGGATAAATGAAGTGTAGTTTAAAGCTTTCAAGAGCCATCCCATCAATGTATATTGTAACAATTAACCAGACGTCATCTCCTACCGGTACATTGAATGTGAAGCCTCGTCTATTTCGATGATCTGAACAAAGGGAAATATTGAAAAGCAGTTTACTCTAATACAGTAGATATGAAGTGAGATTGACAAACCACAATATTTTTTCTTATCTTTTCCCACTTTTTGGCACATGTATTTGATGCGATGATTTGGATTGGGATAATTAAGTGTATAAAATACAGTTTCTGTATTTGTTAGTTCTGGAACTGATACCAATGAAAAATTACTAGCTGTCAGGAAATCTACAAACACACAAATATGTAAGTAAATGGCAATTGCTACAGCAAATTTGTATCAATTTAAATACACTTCTTATAATCATGAATCATGAAGGTTGAGTTTATACATATATGAAAGTATTCCAACATGTTATTAACATTTACAAACCTGATGGATCTATACAGTTCTTTGGTTCAGTAGCTCTTGTAACTGCAAAGAGGAAACAGTCACAGACAAGAGACACATACTAGATATATGTACTGCCAGGACATAGTATTAATCTAATACATGTACATACATCATATATATTATATATATGTTACATTGTTTGTGCACACTTACAGCTAATCACCACGGATACATTTCCTACAAGTAGTTGACTATCTTCCTGACAAGTAGCATTGAGATTAAATGTATACTGTCCATTACACAAAGAAGTAGAATTTACTATTACAGGACTTGTACCTGATGAATAGAAACAGATGTACAACTGACCTGTTACCCAGTGTATATATATAGCAGTTGACCAAACTATACCTACGTATATACGTACATACAGTATATATGTACGTATATATATACGTATATATAGCCATATTTGTATAGGTATATATATATATATATATATATATATATATATACGTATATACATATATCGGAGACCTAAATAAAAAATCCCTTAATTTAAAAATATAAACCGATTCTGTTTCTAGGTCCTTTCTTGGAGCCATATGAATTATTTAATTAATTACATTAAATTACTATGGTATTTTGTAACTTACACTGTATATAACAGATAGTGTATTTTCAGCATGTATTTGAAATGTTTATACTCTCTTCCATAATCAGATTAGACTCAAACACAACTCTTGATCATATGAGCTGCCTATTGACTAGGTCTAAGGTAGCAAAGTATTGTCTCTTTGTTCTGATCATAACAGGGTCCAGTTTGTATAATCAATTACAATTGTCTGATATGCTCGTACAATTGTATGCACACTCTGATGAGACTGAATGTGTTAAAGGCTTACAAGGTTCTATAGCAGTGCCCCGAAATGAGCAAGTGACATCCAAACCATCGTCCACATCAAACTGGAAAGTGATTATGTTCCCCTCTCCAACAGTATTGGCTATTGTAAATATTATTATCATTTAATAAATTATTAATTACAAAATGCTTCCATTACCTTTCTATAGATTGTATATATTCATATGTTTTATATATGTATATATTAATTACAGTACCTACTGTAAGTATTAATATATATTTGCTGAATGTCAATGTCTTCTCACCATTTACGTTCCCCACTGTTTTGTTGGCACAAGGTCCCAAGGTAACCTCAAATGTTTCATTTGCTGTACAATTGGTATCATTCCCTATAATCTTAACATTAAAAACATGGCTGCCAGTACCCAACCCACTGAACTGTGTTCCTTTGGGGCCTATAAGTGAGAGAGGAACGCAATGCGTGATATACTGCAATGAAACACAAGCGGCCATGTATTACACGAGTGACTCACAGGAAATCAATTCTCCTTCATCTACAGAGCACTGAAGTCCTTCTATGTTGGCTACCACTGTAGCTGTGTCGTCATTTAGATCCAGTTGGATGGACCTGTTGCATGTTGGTTCTATACATGCACAACAGAGAGGAATTGTACTACGTATATACACTTGAAGTTGTCCTCCACAGAGCACACTTATATACCTGCAGTAGACACTGGTCCACTAGATATGGTGATTATAAGGTTTGCAGAAGAACATTCAATTGAAGTGTCAGAAATAGGCATAATCACTATGGAATGGTTGCCAGTGTTCAATCCAGTGGTGCTGACAATGTATGGAGAAGTACCTGCAGTGGGTGCAGATATACAGTATTTCAACATCTGTTTCTTAAATTTGAATGGAGTTTAAGTAACTAACATAGCTGCACTGGTCTTGCATCAAATTGACAGAGAAAAGTGACATTTGGGTGAGTTCCACGGAATGTGACACTTAACATATTATCCACCAGTTCTCCTGTTATACAACATGTCAATGAATACAATTACCACAAGAAGAAAAGGAATAATAATATTTGAGAAGATCAGCTATATAATTAAGAGTGGGGCCTATAAGGATGCTGTTAACTGTATTACGTATTACATTATCCCTTTTCTTAATTGTAGAAATTATTGGCTGTAGACATACCTTTTAGGTTTTCTACTGAACACTCTGGGAAAGGGATGAGTATTAATTGATCCTCCCCCAAAAGAGTTGTATATGCTTCCTCCTGACTGTTAGGTGGTATGTAGGTTACATTGATCAGATATTGCCCAGGTGGTAAACCATAATATGTGATGGATCCAGGACCTAAAGGTCAAAGGTCAAAGTAGTGGGGTGGTTGGCTTATTCTGGCCCATATATACTTACATTCCTCAGGTCCTCTCAGTACCATAAGAGCACTGTTGTCCAGTTTCCTCAGCAATGTACAGCTATACATGACTCCTCTTAGTGCACTGATTAAAGTGACTGCAATGTCCTTCCCAATGACCTTGACACTCCCCAGCAATGCCACTGACCTTACTGATCCAGTTATATGAAAAGGATGCCTTACCTCTTCAGTACACACATCAGTACGATCCTTCCAGCAGCACTTGATATAAATGTTATGACTGCCTTCAGATAGCTTTGTATATGTAACAGAACCATTACCTGTAGGAGGCATGTACAGTATGTCAAACACTCACTGAATGCATGCTTATTATTATGGTTGCAACTTACACAATTCAAAGGAGTTGCTATCAAGTCTACATTTGTGAATTATTGACTCTGAAGGAGTTCCAAGTTGGGAAACTGTAAAGGTGATATTCTCATCATCACCTCTCCCTTGTATTTGTGCTTTACAAGGCGGAGGAGACATGGCTTGCGTTATATTAACTTCAAATGTCTCCACTAGTGTCATTGGACCATTTATTCCAAACCTTACATAGACCTTAATGTTATGTAAGCCTTCACTCAAGGAGTACATAGTTGGACTGGGACCTTCATACAACAGACAAAACAAGATGGTCAGTGCATGTGCTCTAGTGAATTATGATTAATCCTTACATTGAGCCTTCACTCCATCATCTACCATGCAGTAGAAGGTAGCTGGATTGCAAGATGTGCTGCATCTCAACGTGGTCTTGTTTCCGCTGATTTGAAGACTGCAGTTTACTGTACAACGTGTTGGAGGTGTAGGTGGTTCGGGGCAAGGTAGAGTGATGGCACTTGAAAAATTTGCTTGAATAGTTCTTCCATGTGGACTGCACCTGGCCTGCATAGCATGCTTACCACATGGTACTTGGAATATGGTTCCAGTTTCACCTATTTAAGACAATCATATTTAGCTATACACATAGAGTCCTGGTAGGCCCAATAGGGAGAGGTACAGTGGGTCATGTGGTGAACCAGTGCACTGACAAACTTACAGGATTGAAAAGTGCTTCCATTTATACTACACATGCAAGAGCCTGGTAGAGAAGTTGTAAATGTGGTTCTAATGCTTTGCATATCTCCACTGCTAGTTCCTGTTAGCTGCAGTGATACTGAATAACTGCAATCTACATGTGCAAACATAGATAAAGTGGTTAGCAAACGTATGTATATAACCATATCCTCAGCATTGTTAACAGACTGGTAGTGTGTTGTATGTATATAGTTCACTTAGACCCCATATGGAGGAGGACACTGAGGGTGCACTATATACCTACAATATTGTACATGTGAAAGATTCACAAACCTCCTGGATCTGTGAGATTTACAATAAAAGGTCGTTTAATTGCATCAGTACACACATCAGGACGATCCTTCCAGCAGCACTTGATGTAAAAGTTATGACTGCCTTCAGATAGCTTTGTATATGTAACAGAACCATTACCTGTAGGAGGCATGTAGAGTATATCAAACACTCACTGAATGCATGCATGCTATTTTAATGGTTGCAACTTACACAATTCAAAGGAGTTGCTATCAAGTCTACATTTGTGAATTATTGACTCTAAAGGAGTTCCAAGTTGGGAAACTGTAAAGGTGATATTCTCAGCATCATTCCCCTGTTGCAAATGGACTTTACAAGGCGGAGGAGATGTGGCTTGCGTTATATTAACTACAAACATCTTTATTAGTGTCATTGGACCATTTATTCCAAACCTTACATAGACCTTAATGTTATGTAAGCCTTCACTCAAGGAGTACATAGTTGGACTGGGACCTTCATACAACAGACAAAACAAGATGGTCAGTGCATGTGCTCTAGTGAATTAAGAATAATCCTTACATTGAGCCTTCACTCCATCATCTACCATGCAGTAGAAGGTAGCTGGGTTGCAAGATGTACTGCATCTCAGTGTGGTCTTGTTTCCACTAATTTGAAGATTACAGTTCACTGAACAACGTGTTGGAGGTGTAGGTGGTTTGGGGCAAGGTAGAGTGATGGCACTTGAAAGGTCTGCTTGAATATTTCTACCATGTGGACTGCACTTGGCCTGTATGTCATGATAGCCACATGATACACGGAATACAGTGCCAGTTTCACCTATATATTTTAAAGATATTTAACTAGAGTCCAGGCAGGCCAGGGCCAATAGGGAGAGGTACAGTCGGTCATGTGGTGAACCAGTGCACTGACAAACTTACAGGATTGAAAAGTGCTTCCATTTATACTACACATGCAAGAACTTTGCACAGAAGTTGTAAATGTGGTTCTAATGGTTCCAGTTCCAGTATTTCCACGAAGAGTACCTGATAACTGTAATGACACTCTGTACTGGGTCTGCTGAGCAGCAGTGAACTGTATTAAAACTAATTAAGTTGGTTTAGAGAAGATTAACATAATTGCATACAATCTTCTCTCCAGAGTTGTACCTGCCATGACTGCAGCCACCACGAGTAGTCCTTTGCTCTTTGTCATTTTGTTCTATCCAAAGTTTAGTATATTATATACTGAGAACAATTCTTCACTGCTACACAATCTGACACTAGACAATATTTATTTATATATATACTATGTACAACTGTCTGCTGGTTTACGTTCTATATACTGTAGCTATAGGAGCTGCTAGTGTTTATATATTCTGCCTGATGATCTCAGAGGAAGTAAGCCATACACTTATACTATGTTGGTGAAGAGATATGTAATTTGATTAATCTCTCAAAGCAACATCTTAGGAGTATTTGTAAGATATATCATGCTTTTATAAGGTACATTGATAAAAGGACTTCACATTAAACTCAAATTACAAGTTTTAATTTGACACATAAAAAGAGTTTCAAGCTTTTAACAGAAGCAAAACGAGTGTAATTACACTACAAGTGTTTTATGTGAATATTGCCAATCCAATTTAGCAATCCTTCAAGATGATGAGATTATAATTGGAGTCATCCTAAATGGAATGATGAGATTAGATAGGCTGGAACAGCGATAATTTGTTTCCATAGTAACATGCATGACATGATTGCCACTGGTGACATTCACAGTCTGCATACCATCATAGCCTGATGACAAGAGAGAGAGAGAGAGAGAGCAAATGTACTGTTTGTTAGTAATGGCAGGTACTATATAGTATAGACATTCACATTAGCGCATACAACAATTCTGAATTTAACTGAATTGAAAACTTACACTTTTGCCAAGGATGGTCATCGAGATGACACCTATATAACTGGTTCACTGGTTGGGATTGTATTCGTAGGGTAACCTTCCCCTGACTAGCCACTATGTAGGCTGCCAACCTGCAGGATCCTGTGGTGGTAACTCTACCCACCTGGACAGGGCCTATGATGAAGGAATTGGACCTGTCTCCCTCACTGTTGACAGCTTTGACTGTGAACTTGTGCAGGCCAGGAGGCAAGTCCTCGTAGACAAATCCATTCTGACCTAAGTACGTATGTATGAAATCATCAAATAAGTCTATATTTAGATGGCAAGCTGATTAACATATCTATCTAAAATTTAATTGTACTTTGCGGTTGCAATGTGTTATACGATAATTATTGGATAAGTATGTTTCACTTTAAGTAATTAAGAACAGGGTTAAGTACTAGACTTGAAAGGAATATATAATAGATATATATACTCACATGGCTGCCATGGCAATGAATCCATTCTGCAGATAAAGGTAGCTTCCGGATCTGAAGCTTTCAAGATCAATGTGACCTTGTTTCCTGTGACTATGGCACTGCCACTCCCCTTGAAGCGAGACGGGAGTATGTAGAAAGGTCCAAGCCTCCTTCGGGTCATCTTGTAATCAAAGGACAAAGATTCCATGTGGAGTACATAACTTCCTGTTTCCAAGTTATCAAACAGGAAGTCATTATAACCTATGCAGAGTGTACCATTTATACAGTATGTGCAGTATTGTAACTCATTGCCTTGTATAATACTTTAGCCACTCAAAGAACCTAAAATGCCAACAAAGTGGACACTTTAGCTTACATTCCTGCCACTTTCCATGCTCTCCGTTGTCAAGGCGGCATCTGAAAGTGACTCCGGGTGTTGCCAAGTATATCCGAAGCCGCATTGTGTTACCATTCAGTCTTACAGTTGCTATAAAACCAAGTTCCTTACAGCTACCCTCATTCAGCCAACTGACTTGATTCTCAGAGATCACAGAGGAATTGACAGTGGCCACAACTCTCAAAGTGTGGTTGCCCTCAGAAAGACCTTTGTAAGCAATACCTTCACTACCTATTGGATGGGACATGCACCATTAACCACTCAACCCCTACCTAATAGCTATTATTGGATGGGACTGGAAATCATGCAAGTTGGACATTTGTAGGACTTTCATGAAAACAACAGATGGTCAATTTAGATTGTTATAAAGTAATTAGTTTTAGTAATTAGTAGTTAGTATTTAATTAATTAAGAAATACCTCCAAATTTAGAGCATTTTACCAATAGGAATCTCTACACTACATCAAATGGTTAAGATGCCCTTACATAAAGCTCCTTTTTCACTGCCATCAAGATAACACAGACACACTACAAGATCCTCTTCCTCTGCTCCGCTCACTGAGATGTTGACCACAGCTCCACAGGCCTTAGTGCTGACAATAGCACTCAGAGATACTGAAGGACCACCACATGTGTCTGGTGTCAGCCAGGTTAGGCTGGTGTTGGTGAAGATGGCTGGGTTTTGCACAAGAGTGGCAGAGACCTCCAGCGTGTGGATACCAGGAGCAAGGTCGACCATGATATACCCGTCCATACCTGTGCAATAAGGAGGAGCAAGCAAGTGGTGGATGCTGATCATACGTACGTCCATGTACACAATGGGATATTTAATATAGACTGTAACAACACACTGCCATGTATGTGCTAACATTCAAATGTTTCTGCCTCGTTGTCAAGGCGACACAGATAAGATACAATTTCTGTAGAGTTCAATTGGAGTTTGGCTTCACATCCGTGTATCTCAACAGACCCCAGGACGTTGGCTGTCTTCTGATCAGCTACGTAAGAGACAGCAGCATTATGAATTACGCATTATTATTGCTGCTATGTGGTTACTATGGTTACCAAAGCAATCTTCAACTCTTTCAAAACATTGTGAATCTATTTCAATAGTCCCTTCACTGCAGAAGCAGCCATGAGTGCACGAGTCACAGGGCTGACTAGTGCATGCAAGATCACAGGTGGGATGACAGAGCTGAAACTCTCTTCCTTGTGGACACAGTGGAACTACACAAATACATTCAGTACCACAATTAATACATGTATGCTGCACATATGAATTTATATAAATAATGTTTTGAACACTCATCAAGTTCACATGCAAGGAATGTAAACTTTTGAAGTTTCTGGTCTAGGGAGGCCTTGCAAGGTGCCCAACTGTCTGAAGCTAATGACATAACAGCTTGTAAGAGGATGTAGGATCTATATACCTACCACAAGAGCTCTGTTGTGACAGGTCCAGCTCCACGCCATATATAGCACAGGCCTTGGCATACTCGAGTTGCTGTGTGCAGGAGCAGCTGTCAAGGGCTCCCTCGGAGCAGTGACATGTGTCGTACATGCAGCGTTGGAAGTATGGACCAGGATCCACTTTTGAATGACATGCTGTATAGGGACCATGAGGGGTGAAGACACTGCATTGTGCCAACACCTCTGAACTGGAGCAAGTTGAAATATCGGTCACTGCACATTCTCCTGAGAGGTAATCCTCCATTCTATCGACTGTACTGTTAAACTGACACACTCCTGCTACATCTGGTAGCACTTGGGGTTGAACAGATACTCGCAAATTATTCTTCCCATTCCACTCCAATGAGAGGGTTATGCCTTCAAAATTGTACAATATGAGTGTGTTCAGCCGTCCCATCTTGTTTACTGTAAGAGCATCTGGTGATGGAACACTGTCCTCAAAGGTGACTATTCCTCCATTGGAACCTGATGACATAATTACTGTTGTGTCCAAACGATGGGCCATAAACTTGACCTCTGCAATGCATGCCAAACTTCCATTGTGGCACAGTTCTGTCAGCACTTCAATAGTCAGTACATCTCTCAGAGATAGCAGCTCCACGTGACAGGTTGTAGAGAAGTCCATGCTTTCATCAGTGAAGGAGACAAGATGGAGGCCATTTGTGAGACTGCAAATTGGAGGTTCTAGAGAACAGTGAGAGATGTAGAGAGAGATCATTCAGTAATAGTCAGTTTAGAGGGTGCATTTTGAACATGCACTTAACTAACTCTCTATTTCAAAGGACACTACATTTGATGCCAGTATGGTCCCATGCAGTTTAGCTACCACCTCAACAGTGTGGTTGCCAGGTTTCAGATTGCTTGGGAGGATAACGGGCGATTGGCCTGGAAAATGGGAAGACAAACAATGACAGGTCATCCAGAACAGCTGGATTGCTACAATGAAGCATACTAACATCTCTCCTCTTCCTGGTTGTCTAGGCGACAGAAGTACTCTGTGAGTGAGCAGGTCTCAAAAACAACATTCCTCTGGCCCCCAACATCCATTTCAACTGCATTCAGAGGATATAATTGGTTGTGACTGCAAGTATAGACATACTCACTGAAAATAGCCGTACCTTTTGGAATAAGGTTAATGTGATTAGGTGCAACAATGCTAAGTCTCCTCTGAACAGTCACCTCAGGAGCACATTCAAGCTTAGATTCTATCTCAATGGGATTGATTCCTGCTACCAGACCATTCAATACTGTCCCATTTTCACCTACAGTTGGAGAGCAAGGCCCTATAAAGTGGTTCAATTTGAAGTATCATAAGATCTTACATTCCATCCAATTTGTTGATCCAACTCTGCATTGGGTGAGGGACGGATGACTTGTCTCTAAAATGAGCATTCCAATGTCACATTCCACTTTCAGTTCAACTTTAGTTATTCTGAAATTGGATTGGATCTGGAACTCCTCCCTAGCTGATCCACTAACATTCCTGCACTCATCAGACACTCCCCTCACTTCAACAACATGTCCTCCGTGACACAGCTCGCCGTAGCCCTTACAGCTGGTGCCTAGCAGCAATGGAATAGCACAACTTTGACAGACACACTCCACTCACTGATGTGTGTGTTAAGTGGAACTCTACACTTACAGGAGGTCCATTCTCCTCCGTCCAGCCTGCACTCAAAGGAGGCACTTCTGTCCACAGAGAAGCACACATCTGCCCCCTCACTGCTCACATTGGATGATGTGCTGATGGCGAGGCCTAGAAGGAGGTGCAGCCAGTGGATGCGGACATGCAAAGGATTTGCTCACAGACTTCACTCACTGTAGCTGCTAAGGGTGAAGTCTCTTCTCACTGTCAACTGCTCGCTTGGGTTCTCAACTGATGTCACCTCCAGTCGGATCACGTGGTTGCCGGGACACAGCCCTTTGTACACATGGCAGGAGGTGCCTATATACAGGAAGCAATGAGATGGATATAGTATAAAGACACAGTTTAGAAGTGAGAGAGAACTCAGCTGGCTTACAGGATTCCCATTCTGAATTATCAACTTTGCATCTGAAGCTGGAATTATGAGAGGCTGGAAAGCAATATGTCACAGTATCTCCTTCCATACTGAGACTGCCACTGACGGTTAAATCTGTTTATTTATATGCATATATAATCTCATGTGAAGGGACTTTAAGTGAAGCATATAGCATGCAAGGCACTCACCAACTTCAAAGCCACTAACAGTTTCTGCAAGTTGTCGAGTGGAGGAGGCTCCGTAAGTTCTCTCAGCCTGCACTGACAACATGTGTCTCCCTGGTGTCAGGTCCCTGATGCTCCTCACAAAAGGGGATGTACCTGTAATTAGCCATTGGGAGAGAGAGTTGAGCATCATAAGCTGTATTCCACAACTTGACAAGTGAAGACTCACATTTCTCCCGTGTAAGACTGTCTATCTGGCAGTAGTAGTCAGCCACACTACATGTACTGAATGTGGCAGTCACTTCTGTGCGGCTTGTCTCAACTGTGGAACAGGAGAACATGCTATTGGTACTAAAGTAGAGGTTCAACTCAATTTCCACTCATACCCTTAATGTCTCCTAGATCAACATTGGCCGGAACAGATATTGAGAAAGACCTTCTAATTTTAATGGATGGATTACACAAGAGAGTGGCTTCTACTTGAATGGTAAAGTCACCAGCAGCCAGACCATTCACTTCTCCTCCATTCCGACATCTTCTCCACCTCCCATTGAGGTGACATCGGAAAGAGGCTGGTTCAGAGGCCTCAAGAATGTACCTTCCACTGTTACAAGAAATGTTCATTTGTGCTGTAGTTATTCTGAAATTGGATTGGATCTGGAACTCCTCCCTAGCTGATCCACTGACATTCCTGCACTCATCAGACACTCCCCTCACTTCAACAACATGTCCTCCGTGACACAGCTCGCCGTAGCCCTTACAGCTGGTGCCTAGCAGCAATGGAATAGCACAACTTTGACAGACACACTCCACTCACTGATGTGTGTGTTAAGTGGAACTCTACACTTACAGGAGGTCCATTCTCCTCCGTCCAGCCTGCACTCTAAGGAGGCACTTCTGTCCACAGAGAAGCACACATCTGCCCCCTCACTGCTCACATTGGATGATGTGCTGATGGCGAGGCCTAGAAGGAGGTGCAGCCAGTGGATGTGGACATGCAAAGGATTTGCTCACAGACTTCACTCACTGTAGCTGCTAAGGGTGAAGTCTCTTCTCACTGTCAACTGCTCGCTTGGGTTCTCAACTGATGTCACCTCCAGTTGGATCACGTGGTTGCCGGGACACAGCCCTTTGTACACATGGCAGGAGGTGCCTATATACAGGAAGCAATGAGATGGATATAGTATAAAGACACAGTTTAGGAGTGAGAGAGAACTCAGCTGGCTTACAGGATTCCCATTCTGAATTATCAACTTTGCATCTGAAGCTGGAATTATGAGAGGCTGGAAAGCAATATGTCACAGTATCTCCTTCCATACTGAGACTGCCACTGACGGTTAAATCTGTTTATTTATATGCATATATAATCTCATGTGAAGGGACTTCAAGTGAAGCATATAGCATGCAAGGGACTCACCAACTTCAAAGCCACTAACAGTTTCTGCAAGTTGTCGAGTGGAGGAGGCTCCGTAAGTTCTCTCAGCCTGCACTGACAACATGTGTCTCCCTGGTGTCAGGTCCCTGATGCTCCTCACAAAAGGGGATGTACCTGTAATTAGCCATTGGGAGAGAGAGTTGAGCATCATAAGCCGTATTCCACAACTTGACAAGTGAAGACTCACATTTCTCCCGTGTAAGACTGTCTATCTGGCAGTAGTAGTCAGCCACACTACATGTACTGAATGTGGCAGTCACTTCTGTGCGGCTTGTCTCAACTGTGGAACAGGAGAACATGCTATTGGTACTAAAGTAGAGGTTCAACTCAATTTCCACTCATACCCTTAATGTCTCCTAGATCAACATTGGCCGGAACAGATATTGAGAAAGACCTTCTAATTTTAATGGATGGATTACACAAGAGAGTGGCTTCTACTTGAATGGTAAAGTCACCAGCAGCCAGACCATTCACTTCTCCTCCATTCCGACATCTTCTCCACCTCCCATTGAGGTGACATCGGAAAGAGGCTGGTTCAGAGGCCTCAAGAATGTACCTTCCACTGTTACAGGAAATGTTCATTTGTGCTGTAGTTATTCTGAAATTGGATTGGATCTGGAACTCCTCCCTAGCTGATCCACTAACATTCCTGCACTCATCAGACACTCCCCTCACTTCAACAACATGTCCTCCGTGACACAGCTCGCCGTAGCCCTTACAGCTGGTGCCTAGCAGCAATGGAATAGCACAACTTTGACAGACACACTCCACTCACTGATGTGTGTTAAGTGGAACTCTACACTTACAGGAGGTCCATTCTCCTCCGTCCAGCCTGCACTCTAAGGAGGCACTTCTGTCCACAGAGAAGCACACATCTGCCCCCTCACTGCTCACATTGGATGATGTGCTGATGGCGAGGCCTAGAAGGAGGTGCAGCCAGTGGATGTGGACATGCAAAGGATTTGCTCACAGACTTCACTCACTGTAGCTGCTAAGGGTGAAGTCTCTTCTCACTGTCAACTGCTCGCTTGGGTTCTCAACTGATGTCACCTCCAGTCGGATCACGTGGTTGCCGGGACACAGCCCTTTGTACACATGGCAGGAGGTGCCTATATACAGGAAGCAATAAGATGGATATAGTATAAAGACACAGTTTAGAAGTGAGAGAGAACTCAGCTGGCTTACAGGATTCCCATTCTGAATTATCCAGTTTGCATCTGAAGCTGGAATTATGAGAGGCTGGAAAGCAATATGTCACAGTATCTCCTTCCATACTGAGACTGCCACTGACGGTTAAATCTGTTTATTTATATGCATATATAATCTCATGTGAAGGGACTTTAAGTGAAGCATATAGCATGCAAGGCACTCACCAACTTCAAAGCCACTAACAGTTTCTGCAAGTTGTCGAGTGGAGGAGGCTCCGTAAGTTCTCTCAGCCTGCACTGACAACATATGTCTCCCTGGTGTCAGGTTCCTGATGCTCCTCACAAAAGGGGATGTACCTGTAATTAGCCATTGGGAGAGAGAGTTGAGCATCATAAGCCGTATTCACAACTTGACAAGTGAAGACTCACATTTCTCCCGTGTAAGACTGTCTATCTGGCAGTAGTAGTCAGCCACACTACATGTACTGAATGTGGCAGTCACTTCTGTGCTGCTTGTCTCAACTGTGGAACAGGAGAACATGCTATTGGTACTAAAGTAGAGGTCCAACTCAATCTCCACTCATACCCTTAATGTCTCCTAGATCAACATTGGCTGGAACAGATATTGAGAAAGACCTTCTAATTTTAATGGATGGATTACACAAGAGAGTGGCTTCTACTTGAATGGTAAAGTCACCAGCAGCCAGACCATTCACTTCTCCTCCATTCCGACATCTTCTCCACCTCCCATTGAGGTGACATCGGAAAGAGGCTGGTTCAGAGGCCTCAAGAATGTACCTTCCACTGTTACAGGAAATGTTCATTTGTGCTGTAGTTATTCTGAAATTGGATTGGATCTGGAACTCCTCCCTAGCTGATCCACTGACATTCCTGCACTCATCAGACACTCCCCTCACTTCAACAACATGTCCTCCGTGACACAGCTCGCCGTAGCCCTTACAGCTGGTGCCTAGCAGCAATGGAATAGCACAACTTTGACAGACACACTCCACTCACTGATGTGTGTTAAGTGGAACTCTACACTTACAGGAGGTCCATTCTCCTCCGTCCAGCCTGCACTCAAAGGAGGCACTTCTGTCCACAGAGAAGCACACATCTGCCCCCTCACTGCTCACATTGGATGATGTGCTGATGGCGAGGCCTAGAAGGAGGTGCAGCCAGTGGATGCAGACATGCAAAGGATTTGCTCACAGACTTCACTCACTGTAGCTGCTAAGGGTGAAGTCTCTTCTCACTGTCAACTGCTCGCTTGGGTTCTCAACTGATGTCACCTCCAGTCGGATCACGTGGTTGCCGGGACACAGCCCTTTGTACACATGGCAGGATGTGCCTATATACAGGAAGCAATGAGATGGATATAGTATAAAGACACAGTTTAGGAGTGAGAGAGAACTCAGCTGGCTTACAGGATTCCCATTCTGAATTATCAACTTTGCATCTGAAGCTGGAATTATGAGAGGCTGGAAAGCAATATGTCACAGTATCTCCTTCCATACTGAGACTGCCACTGACGGTTAAATCTGTTTATTTATATGCATATATAATCTCATGTGAAGGGACTTTAAGTGAAGCATATAGCATGCAAGGCACTCACCAACTTCAAAGCCACTAACAGTTTTTGCAAGTTGTCGAGTGGAGGAGGCTCCGTAAGTTCTCTCAGCCTGCACCGACAACATGTGTCTCCCTGGTGTCAGGTCCCTGATGCTCCTCACAAAAGGGGATGTGCCTGTAATTAGCCATTGGGAGAGAGAGTTGAGCATCATAAGCCGTATTCCACAACTTGACAAGTGAAGACTCACATTTCTCCCGTGTAAGACTGTCTATCTGGCAGTAGTAGTCAGCCACACTACATGTACTGAATGTGGCAGTCACTTCTGTGCGGCTTGTCTCAACTGTGGAACAGGAGAACATGCTATTGGTACTAAAGTAGAGGTCCAACTCAATCTCCACTCATACCCTTAATGTCTCCTAGATCAACATTGGCCGGAACAGATATTGAGAAAGACCTTCTAATTTTAATGGATGGATTACACAAGAGAGTGGCTTCTACTTGAATGGTAAAGTCACCAGCAGCCAGACCATTCACTTCTCCTCCATTCCGACATCTTCTCCACCTCCCATTGAGGTGACATCGGAAAGAGGCTGGTTCAGAGGCCTCAAGAATGTACCTTCCACTGTTACAGGAAATGTTCATTTGTGCTGTAGTTATTCTGAAATTGGATTGGATCTGGAACTCCTCCCTAGCTGATCCACTGACATTCCTGCACTCATCAGACACTCCCCTCACTTCAACAACATGTCCTCCGTGACACAGCTCGCCGTAGCCCTTACAGCTGGTGCCTAGCAGCAATGGAATAGCACAACTTTGACAGACACACTCCACTCACTGATGTGTGTTAAGTGGAACTCTACACTTACAGGAGGTCCATTCTCCTCCGTCCAGCCTGCACTCAAAGGAGGCACTTCTGTCGACAGAGAAGCACACATCTGCCCCCTCACTGCTCACATTGGATGATGTGCTGATGGCGAGGCCTAGAAGGAGGTGCAGCCAGTGGATGCGGACATGCAAAGGATTTGCTCACAGACTTCACTCACTGTAGCTGCTAAGGGTGAAGTCTCTTCTCACTGTCAACTGCTCGCTTGGGTTCTCAACTGATGTCACCTCCAGTCGGATCACGTGGTTGCCGGGACACAGCCCTTTGTACACATGGCAGGAGGTGCCTATATACAGGAAGCAATGAGATGGATATAGTATAAAGACACAGTTTAGGAGTGAGAGAGAACTCAGCTGGCTTACAGGATTCCCATTCTGAATTATCCAGTTTGCATCTGAAGCTGGAATTATGAGAGGCTGGAAAGCAATATGTCACAGTATCTCCTTCCATACTGAGACTGCCACTGACGGTTAAATCTGTTTATTTATATGCATATATAATCTCATGTGAAGGGACTTCAAGTGAAGCATATAGCATGCAAGGCACTCACCAACTTCAAAGCCACTAACAGTTTCTGCAAGTTGTCGAGTGGAGGAGGCTCCGTAAGTTCTCTCAGCCTGCACTGACAACATGTGTCTCCCTGGTGTCAGGTCCCTGATGCTCCTCACAAAAGGGGATGTACCTGTAATTAGCCATTGGGAGAGAGAGTTGAGCATCATAAGCCGTATTCCACAACTTGACAAGTGAAGACTCACATTTCTCCCGTGTAAGACTGTCTATCTGGCAGTAGTAGTCAGCCACACTACATGTACTGAATGTGGCAGTCACTTCTGTGCGGCTTGTCTCAACTGTGGAACAGGAGAACATGCTATTGGTACTAAAGTAGAGGTCCAACTCAATCTCCAGTCATACCCTTAATGTCTCCTAGATCAACATTGGCTGGAACAGATATTGAGAAAGACCTTCTAATTTTAATGGATGGATTACACAAGAGAGTGGCTTCTACTTGAATGGTAAAGTTACCAGCAGCCAGACCATTTACTCTACCTCCATTCCGACATCTTCTCCACCTCCCATTGATGTGACATCGGAAAGAGGCTGGTTCAGAGGCCTCAAGAATGTACCTTCCACTGTTGCAGGAAATGTTCATTTGTGCTGTAGTTATTCTGAAATTGGATTGGATCTGGAACTGGTGAGTCCTTGATCCAGCTACTCCTCTGCACAAATCAGACTGTGCAGCCACTTGAACAGTGTGGTCTCCTGCACACAAGTTCTTGTATGTTACACAAGATTCACCTACAGTATGTATCAGGAGAGGTTAAATCTAAGAGGGAGAGGGCTCAAATATTGGTGTAGGGAGAATTGTCTAATAATGAACTGGTTTTAGTGACACAGTGTGCTACAGGTCTCACATATAGATGGTGATTCTCCATCTCTTGCGCAAGTAAATGTTGAAGATCTTGAAGACACAAAGCATACCCTAGCATTCTTGCCACTGACTTGACTGCTAACATTCACAATTATGTCTGCAGCATACAGTAATTAGATACACGATGTTAGTGAACATGTAGGTATGCTATATAACTATCACTATAGATACTGGCTCACTTCTATCAGTTATTCTGAAAGGCATCTGCTTTGTTACCATCACACTTTTGTTCTGTGACGCTGTAGCTCTCACCCAAAAGACTTTTCTGCCGGGACATAACTCCCTCCTAGTTATGCAACTGGAACCTGAAGTAGGTGTTTCCAATAGTACATTTTGGGGACAGAGCTTAGGAAGTGTGGCAGGACTTACATTTCTCCCAATTCTCACTTCCAATTTTACATTCAAAAGTGGCACTGTAGGTTGTTGTACCAAAGCAAGCCCTCAATGTAGAACCAGAAACAGATACATTTCCATTAACCTTCAAAATCAGTTCTAAATATGGAAGCAGAGTGCAAGATGTAATTAATACTGATGTATAATCTTTCCCTCTCCCTTTAAGTAGTAATTGCTATTACTTAAGAAGTAAGATATATGCAACCTTGACATATGTAATTGATTAAATATACATACATACTGTATCTAGTTGTAGATATTATCACTAAATTTTGTGTCTTCATTGATATATACACACACACTTGCACGCAGTAAATCATAGTCTTTAACCTATACCTATTTTATTACTATTTCTATGTACACTATACTTCTCTTTAAGCATTATACTGTTAACACGAAATACTTTTAACACGAAATTTGTAAGCAGTCCCTTGGATTTCGTGTTAAAGAGATTCTACTGTACATATTTACTAGCCTTTGAAAAAATTTATTGCCTTTGAAGCATAAACTGTTCCATCAAATTCGGAAGTGACACGAAGCACATGAGTTCCTGGTCGAAGAGCCCCCGGAATGGCATAAGGTGAGGTACCTGGACAGTCAATATTATGTATTAAGCTCAAAAATGTAATACATATATATAAGTAAAGTTATTTGATCATTATGAGGTTAAGATCAATGATGTAATTATAATTCAACTAACTAAGATGACACACTTACATAATAATTTAGATCTTTGATCAATTTGACAGTAATGACTGGTTACTGGACATCCATTAAAAGTGGATCTTAGCGAGTCTCTTCTACTCTGGGATGCAACATTCACTATGTACAGGTTAATTGATAGCATCATACACACACATGGCTGCTATAGAAGGTGACATGGACAACCTACCGGCCAGGTTACTGATTTTCACATTGCTGGGAACACTTATGGTTGTGGCTTCTTGCACCTTTTCAGATTGATTGCATCTTGAGCGAGCCTCCATGAGGACTAGATGGTTCCCAACAGGAAGACTAGCCACCTTCCTTCCACTGATACCTGAGCAGTGAAGGGGGTGAAACAGAATCAATATACACTTTAGGAGAGGTTGCGGTTGTGGCAACATACAGTTTCTCCATGCATTATCTCCAATCTTGCATCTCCACTGAGCAGGTATATTAGTGCTCAACAGATACTCTCCACTGTTACACTCCACATTTAGAGAAGCTGCAGTAATATCCAAACTAGGTCCAACCTTCACTAGTCTACTTAACGTCTTGACCAGCTGAGGACAGTGGGTGGACGCAACCCGAACCTCAGCCAAGTAGTATCCTGGACAGAGATCTTTGTAGTCTTTGCAGGAGGAACCTGTGGAACATATGTAAGCAATTGATGACAGTAACATCTCTTAATAGTTCACCGGCTTACATGTCTCCCACGGGCCACCATTTAATCTGCACTCAAACTTTGCTGCTCTCTCAGCATCAAAACACACAGTCATGTCATTTCCCTCTGAAACTGCCGACATGTTTGCATCGATACCTGGAGAAAGAATGAAACAAAAAATACAATAATTTTTACAAGGGCATATGTATGTACCTTTAGCAAGTACCACGTAACCCAAGTATTGTGCAATGCCAGTGCCACATAACCCAAGTATTGTGCAATGCCAGTACCACGTAACCCAAGTATTGTGCAATGCCAGTACCACGTAATCCAAGTATTGTGCAATGTCAGTACCACGTAATCCAAGTATTGTGCAATGCCAGTACCACGTAACCCAAGTATTGTGCTACTCAAATACCTTTGTTCTTTATGTTAAAGGTTTCCATTTCTTCCACGTTGCTACTTGTATTTCTTGCAGAGGTCGCCATTACTGTTACAGTGTACTCTCCAGGGCAGAGTTCCTCATACCTCTTACAGCTAGTGCCTGTTGCAGTCAGTAGGTGTAGGGGTGTTACAGCATTCAGGAGTGGCACCATTCACTACTTTATATACTTACAAGGTGCCCATGCACTGTTGTCCAAACGACAAGTGAAAGTTGCTTCTCTGCCAGTTTGAAAACAGACATCTGAAGAAAACTTAGTTGCTGTTACTTTAACTTTCAAATTCAGTGTTAGTCCTGTTATGAAGGTATTTAAGGTGAAAATAGGATTTGCTAAATTAGTCATGCACTCCCATTGTAACAATTACTAGATTATATAGAGGCTCTATATCTGTTCATACTACACATGATATCGTACATGTATATATACTAGTATCTATAACTAATTATATGAGTTGTGACTTCATATATATGTGTGGCACTATATCTGCATACTATGCATGACCAATTAGAATGTCTTATCAGCCCATGCATCAATCAACTATACTTTTTTCAATGTTGAAAAACACTGTCACTTGTCCAATTTGATTGGCTGTTCCCTTCTCAAAAGCCTTGACATCCACCACATGCCTTCCTGGCTTAAATATCTCTGCATTAAGCTTATAGCTTCCAGTACCTGTAAAAAGAGAAATCATTTGTTATATTTAGCACTCCAGCTATTATTCACTCAAAACATAAAAGAGGAAGGATGCATGAAATTAGAAACCTTTAAACAGCGACTCCCTTCATTTCATGGCCTACTCCCAGACACTTGTAAGGCACTCTCTAACATTACTAATGTTGATGAACTATTTTACTAATATGCATATCTCTTCAAGCAGTCTTTACACATACTGCATTTGGGCGTGTGGGTATCATTTACAGTGCATTGCAGAGTGCATGATTTAAATATGTGTACTTTTGAAAGAGGAAACTAGGTTTGTAAACACACTACATAAGACATAAGTGTACATGTATGTAACAAACAGGCACTTCCTGCATATGGTGTTGTATGTTTGGACTCACAATTTACATTTTCAGGTCCATGCTGAAAGTTACAACGCAACTCAAGTCCTTCTATCAGCTCAAAATCAAAACAGATTAATCCCTTAACTTGATCAGTGGTAACTGTAACGTTAGCAGGTAAAGTGACAGTAGACATTTAGCAGAGACGAGTCAGATGAGATATTATTATAAGATTATAAAAATGATATATATAACAATTATTGAAGATAGATTATGTAAAAACTGTAAAAATCTTTTCTTACTGTCAGGCTGTAACTTTTGCTGCAATCCCTGAGCTCTAGTTTGGGCCACACAGCAGCCAAACAGGCAGAGAATACCTAGTACTGGAAATGGTGACATGCTGTAACAAACTTAGCAAACAAAACTTTGACTGTTACAATCAACTCACACTTGAAGGCCACCATGAGTGATCTAAAGCTCTTAGGAATCCTCTCTGAAATAGACTGTAGTTGAAACCAGCCAACTACACCAGTGAGAACTGCTAACAGGATATACTCCTTTTGAGGTTAACAGTATTCTCACTTGTTCCCTACTTATATGTGCATCAAGCCCGATGAAGCCACAGGAATCCTATCTATGTGTACTTGAAAGTAATTGAATTTGGTAGGGTTGGGCTTGATTCAGTACAATTGTATATATATAGCTTTACATTCACCTCTGCACCAACATGTAGTAGTGGCTTGTAAGTTTACCATGATTTCATTTCTACTACCTGAAATCCCTTTAATGTACATACTATAGTTGATTGCTGGTCGCTGATGTTGAACTGTTGATAGGTGTAGTTAAGGAGACCTGATATCATAGGTGATGTCACACAGATCCAGTTGCCAGAATCCAGTGAAGAAGCTCTGCAGTGTAGGAAATGTGAAAAGAACTCTGCAGATGTGTGTCCAAACTCATGCCAGCTTTTCCTTACTAGTAGGTTTGCTTGTAATAAGCAACTCAAGATCCAATTAAATACAATTACATATAAATTACACTTGTAACATCTTACCCTTGACTGTTATACATTGATAGAAAACAGAGCTTCATGTTTCAATCAAGTACACAATCATAACACACTCGAAGTACAATTGTTATGCTCAATTTTCACTTAAAATCTGTTGTATATACATTAAAATTCAACAACCTATAAACAAATTATATTAATATACTTTAAATACCTGCTACAATACACTAAATCGATCATCATATTAATGTGTATGTATAGATTTATAATATATTATATAATTACATGAAGCACCATCTGGAAAGCTGTTTTAAGACAATGCAGCCTACAATCAATTAAATGCAGACAATTTGGCCTCTATAGGAACATATACCATAGCAAATCTTATAGAGCTATTATTGATTTAATTAAGGTATAACAAATGTTCAATTTTAGAAATGAAACACAATCTTTAATTTAACAATGATTCTATTATTCCTAATTCAATTCTGAAGAAACATTTCTTTTACAGCCAAAAGTATTACATGTTGAAAGCTCTTGAAAAGACTGACCGTTAGCAAGAGGTCATACAAGCATTGGAATCACATTACTAGAAGGAGACTTTATGCTGCTCAGATAATTAAATTATTAAAGCCAATTAATGTCATACCTTAAAATGGGGCTTCAATTTACACCAAATCCATGGCCAGTTTTTCAATTAAAAACATGTCAGGTTAACAGGTATAAATTAGCCCTTACTATACTAACCAGTGATATCCACCTTCAGAATGGTAAGAATGTAGCTTTATTTCATAAAGTATGGTAACTATTAGTGGGCCCTGGTGAACTTCCTTTGCTAGAATAAGGATGGCATGGACAAGTGATTGTGTTACAAACATGCACATCGCGCTTCATTGGCTAACTTTTTTTCAAAGAATTGCAGAAAATATTTTGTCTACTACATCTGCCTCTATGCTAGAGACATACAAGTACGTATGTCACTACACCACACGATTAATACAGAGGTTAGTAAAATAGATCTCGACTTCTTTTAAGGAAGAGAGAGTAATCGATATACATGTACTGTAATTATATTCAATTATTGAAAACTGTGATCACATCGATAAGCAACTAAATCATAAATGGTATTTCGTCAATTAACTCCCAATGCAAATATGGTTAGATCTGATAATCGTTTTCAATAGAATCAAGGTGATTGCTTTCACAGAAAAATGTATTTTCCTAACAATCCGCTAGTATTGCCTAGTTTAGAATAATCTTGTGGCCAAATCTATGGTTAAGTTACTTAAATTATGCAACTTCTGTATGGTTAGCCTTAACACATAATCACTGTCACTGGTGCACACTGCCATTCCATTTTTTTATATACAGAATGTAGGATGCTATTAAAATGGCGACTGAAGGAGTTGTCTCCGATGTCGTATCAGACCAAAGTTCGCTTCAAGTTTCTGAGAGGTCAAATGACGAGATTCTGATGGATAAATTAGCGGAAGGACTGCTAGGCGTATTGGGTCCTTCGGTTAATGAGATTGATGAGAGGGTTAGCGAAGTAAAGTAAGTTAATAAACAGAGGCACTTCACGTAAATAATCACATACAATCTTCACTTCCTCTCCTTGTAGGAAAAGCCAAGTGGAACTTAAAGAAAGAATTGATCGCTTGCACGAAGGTACTATGTATAGATGTATTGTTGTTTGTCACGATTGAAGTGTTTTCGTGCATTATGTTTGCAGAACTGAAACAGATAGCGGAACAGAAGGAGGTTCCGCCTACTTTGGAGAGTTACATAAAGACTTTGGTCAATTGCAGGAGGCGGGTGTATCTAGTCAATGTGCTACTGAAATCCATCCAGGTTAGCCAGTAGTACTTGTTGCTCCATCAGCACTCACTCACTGAATCTCTGCAGGACCGGCTCCAGAAGTTGCAACAGAATGTTCAGAAAGAGACAAACAGAAGAAAGGTTTCCCTTGAATCAACATCTTATTTAACCAATTAAAATTATATGTGCTAGCTCCCTTCATGCACAACCACTTGACTACCAATTACTGATACATTATGTTGGTCAATTATACCAATTTAAAAATAACAGTGTTACAGAGAGGACGATAAGAATAAACAAAATGACAGCTCTATAAGTGGCTCTGTTTTGAATAGCCTACAAATATAGAAGAGTATATTCATTGTGACCCGACAACTTGTATACACATGTACAAAGTACTTCTCTCAACTGCTCATTTCCCATTCTGACATTTTCGGTTGATGTAATAGTGTTATCCACAATCAGATCAACATTCCTTGCCTACAACAATAAAGGGATAGAACAACTGCACTTGTAGCAACTAACCAAGTCATGTGACTGTCATGTGACCAGGGTCATGTGACTGATAGCTGCTCTCTTTAGACTAACTTGCTCCATGACTTTCTCTGTAAACAAGCTCTGAAGTTCAGAAATCCTCACAACTTTATCTTCTATTGATCTTACTTCATCGGAAAGGTCATTAAGTTTTTGAGTCAACTGAATATTCTCTTCATGAAACTGAACAAATTTGAAAACACAGCATTTTGATCTTCCTGCCCCTCCCCTGCCCCTCCCCCACCTCTTTACTCTCTTCAGAAGTTAACTCGTCCACTGTGCTTGGGTCGGCCATTCTTTGCTCATTAACTGATGAACCATCACTGACTGCTGAAAGTGGCTCAGAAATGTCATCCTCAGAATTTAGCCTTCTCTGTACTTTTTGAGTGTGCTTATGCAATCTTGACCTGCAAGATAGACAAATGATGTCATGTGACCTTGTCATGTGACTATGATCATACAACTGACAGCTGCTTTCTCTCTACTGTTCTCTTCAATCGAATAGCCTTCTGTTCACTATGTATTCGACAAACCTCTTTGGAGAGTATAGACATGACAAGAGTCAGTTTTCTGACTAACAAGAATCATCCAACTTACGTTTCAGATACATCTTCACCAGTTCCAAAACGGCTTCACGATGACTTGTTACTTGTGAACTTCCACTGCCATCTGCATACACTGTAAAAGGGGTAGCCAATGATTGTGCAATTTCCATCAAATATGACGCAATCTTGCCTTCTTTCTGTAGCTTCCCAATGTTCTCTGTACAGTTTTGTATAAAGGCAGCTGTGTTCTTATCAATGGCATCTCTCTCCTCGTCAGACATAGAGTCAGTCTTTGTCCAATACCTATACAGTAACAGACCTAGAATACATACAGGGTACGGTTTTAAAAATTGCGCAATACCCAGCAGAGTTAATGTAATCGCTTCTATTTTTGAGGAGAAACTGCTGCATTTTCGATACATCATTCACCTAGTTACAGGTTAGATAAACATGATTAAGTGCCCCAGAACAGATCTCTGTGACGCTTACCACATCGTGGGCTAATTGAGAAAACTTTGATGACTTTTTCCCTTTAACTTGAGAAAAGATTGCATCTTTAGAGGTATCCTCCCCGAGGTGGATCCTCAGACTTCTGGCAGCCTTGACTGTTGCCTTGAATAGCTCCGTCCTGTCTACGCACGCAGCCATATGATCAGAACTTTGTGCGTAACATATTCGGTCTTCGAGTCGCGGACGGGGTACGGGGTCGTGTCCAATATTTATTTTGTATTCTCTATTCGCCCGATTGATCTACCGTATATGTCCGAATAGAGGGTCGGGCTTGGCCCCTATATGGACATATGCGGTACTTTGAAATCTGCGGATACAAACTAGCTAGGAAGAATTGGACTGCGAAACTGAAGAAGACGACAGTAGGACCAAATCACCAACCTAATCGAAGGATCGCAAAAGTTCTAAAGTTTTCAATCTCAGAGACATTCTGACACGTAAATGGTTGAGAAGGAGATTATTGCAAAAGCTAGCCTTTAATATGAATAAATGGAGAAAGCTGACAGTACTATTTTTCGCTATAGCCGTATATTGTGTTTATAAATGGACAACCACTTCTGAGCCTTTGAGTACCAGTAATCAGTCACATCATAGACTTTGGTCATACTCTGGTACAATACTCGGAGCTGAATCCGATCAGGTTGCCATGGTAACAAGTAGCCAATCACTTCCAGAGAGCAGGTATTTGGTAGAGCATGTCCGCAAGTTGTTGCCAAGTGATGAGCTCCATCAGCGCCTTTTAAGGATAGACAGGTACATAGCTTCAATCAGGAGCCATTTTCCTGAAGAGTATCTCCCAAAGTACAAGAATCCATGTTGGTTCGATGACTACAAGATTCCTAGACACATTACAAAACTATCTTTCACTGGGAAATCACTAGCTGGAAAAAGTGTAATTGAAGAAGCTTTGTTGAAGGAGAAGCTGTATATACCAGTAGAGCTGTTTGGCAGATCTGCTATAGCTAAACAGATGGCTTACTCTAATAAGGGAAGACAGAGACATCCACAGCACAAGGGAGCATTGCCACCATTTGATGGGAATATTAGGGGAAATGACCTTCAGGCTACCAAACGTAACCTGTTTTGCTTGCCCTATTTCTTCCTACTGGGGTATGCTAAAACTGGTACAACTGCAGTATATGATCTGTTAGCCCAATCCAAGGAGTTTGCCAGGCCACTTTCCAAGGAGATACAGTGGTGGGCGTGGTATCCCTATTCAACCAGTGAACCTCTTAGTACACTGTACTTTACCCGCTACCTAACACACTTCATCCCAGCTGCTCTATATAGCTACCACTCACCTGATATGGTAACAGGAGATTGCAGTGTTCTCTCTGCCTTTCGCCTGCCATTCCAATTGAACACCTCCTCCGTACTGCCAGGATCTATGCCTTACATGTATTCAGAACTCTTTAAGCAACAAAAGTTTATAATAATAATGAGAAATCCGGTATATCATGTCAGGTCCGGGTTTTATTACTACAATCAAGTATGTTTGAAGAAATTACAAGAGCAAGGTGTTGTGAATAGAGGTCAACTAAGTCAGTTGGCACATCTTACAGTGCTGCAACACACAGCAGCATTTCGCAAGTGCATGGAAGTGACAGGCTTTGATGGAAGTATATGTATCTATGACTACTACAGTTATCTTCAACCTAGTAAAAACATCCCCAAATGTATTTTTATGCCCTTGGGTCATTCAATATATTACTATACAATGTTCTACTGGCTGCATTACATCCCCCGGGAGAGGTTCCTACTTCTCCTCACAGAGGAACTGGATGACCAAGTGTCTTTAATTCGATCACTGGCCAACTTTCTTGACATTTCAGAAACTACCTTTCCCAGAGAGAGATTTCGAAAAACAATCCACCGCAATCAAGGGATATCTCACAAAATAAACATGTCCTACTACATGCAGCCAGAGACAGAAGAATTGCTATCAGAATTTTTTAAACCTTACAATGCAAAGCTTGCTAAACTACTCAATGACAACCGTTTCTTGTGGAAATAATTTATATAATCATGATTTAACTTTGATAGTATTTTTTGAATAATTTAGCTATATACTCAATTCATTTGTTCAATAAAACTAATATATATACCTATAATATGTTATTTGAGAGCTTTGAAACCTGTTAAAGCTCTTTGAAGATTTGCTATTTCAACTTCAAATTCTTCCTTCTTGTTTGAGTTAGCATCTCTCACTTCAACAGGTACCTATGGGATAGAGGAGGGAGGGGCAACTAGTAAGGAGGGTGGGTAGGGAGGGAGGGGCAACTAGTAAGGAGGGTGTGTAGGGAGGGAGGGGCAACTAGTAAGGAGGAGATTGTGTAGGGAGGGAGGGGCAACTAGTAAGGAGGGTGTGTAGGGAGGGAGGGGCAACTAGTAAGGAGGGTGTGTAGGGAGGGAGGGGCAACTAGTAAGGAGGGTGTGTAGGGAGGGAGGGGTAACTAGTAAGGAGGGTGTGTAGGGAGGGAGGGGCAACTAGTAAGGAGGAGGGTGTGTAGGGAGGGAGGGGCAACTAGTAAGGAGGGTGTGTAGGGAGGGAGGGGCAACTAGTAAGGAGGGTGTGTAGGGAGGGAGGGGCAACTAGTAAGGAGGAGGGTGTGTAGGGAGGGAGGGGCAACTAGTAAGGAGGAGGGTGTGTAGGGAGGGAGGGGCAACTAGTAAGGAGGGTGTGTAGGGAGGGAGGGGCAACTAGTAAGGAGGGTGTGTAGGGAGGGAGGGGCAACTAGTAAGGAGGGTGTGTAGGGAGGGAGGGGCAACTAGTAAGGAGGGTGTGTAGGGAGGGAGGGGCAACTAGTAAGGAGGGTGTGTAGGGAGGGAGGGGTAACTAGTAAGGAGGGTGTGTAGGGAGGGAGGGGCAACTAGTAAGGAGGGTGTGTAGGGAGGGAGGGGCAACTAGTAAGGAGGGTGGGTAGGGAGGGAGGGGCAACTAGTAAGGAGGGTGTGTAGGGAGGGAGGGGCAACTAGTAAGGAGGGTGTGTAGGGAGGGAGGGGCAACTAGTAAGGAGGGTGTGTAGGGAGGGAGGGGCAACTAGTAAGGAGGGTGTGTAGGGAGGAGGGGTAACTAGTAAGGAGGGTGTGTAGGGAGGGAGGGGTAACTAGTAAGGAGGGTGTGTAGGGAGGGAGGGGCAACTAGTAAGGAGGGTGTGTAGGGAGGGAGGGGTAACTAGTAAGGAGGGTGTGTAGGGAGGGAGGGGCAACTAGTAAGGAGGGTGTGTAGGGAGGGAGGGGTAACTAGTAAGGAGGGTGTGTAGGGAGGGAGGGGTAACTAGTAAGGAGGGTGTGTAGGGAGGGAGGGGCAACTAGTAAGGAGGGTGTGTAGGGAGGGAGGGGTAACTAGTAAGGAGGGTGTGTAGGGAGGGAGGGGCAACTAGTAAGGAGGGTGTGTAGGGAGGGAGGGGTAACTAGTAAGGAGGGTGTGTAGGGAGGGAGGGGTAACTAGTAAGGAGGGTGTGTAGGGAGGGAGGGGCAACTAGTAAGGAGGGTGTGTAGGGAGGGAGGGGTAACTAGTAAGGAGGGTGTGTAGGGAGGGAGGGGCAACTAGTAAGGAGATTGTGTAGGGAGGGAGGGGCAACTAGTAAGGAGATTGTGTAGGGAGGGAGGGGCAACTAGTAAGGAGGGTGTGTAGGGAGGGAGGGGCAACTAGTAAGGAGATTGTGTAGGGAGGGAGGGGCAACTAGTAAGGAGGGTGTGTAGGGAGGGAGGGGCAACTAGTAAGGAGGGTGTGTAGGGAGGGAGGGGCAACTAGTAAGGAGGGTGTGTAGGGAGGGAGGGGCAACTAGTAAGGAGGGTGTGTAGGGAGGGAGGGGCAACTAGTAAGGAGGGTGTGTAGGGAGGGAGGGGCAACAAGTGGGAGGTAAAGCTAATAGAGGGTTACCAACCTTTTTCTCATAATCTGGGATATTCATACTTGAGATGAGCTTATCAATTTGAGTTTTCAACTTTTTGATCCTCTCCTCAATACGTTCCACTTCTCTAGGCACATCAACGAGACCTTTCAACAGTATATAGACTTGACACTTGTTTCCTACAGTCTGCATGGTACACCCTTCCGGTACAGCTAGCTTCACTCCAATACTAACCCTACAAAGGTTGGTACAGACAGAAAGATACACTTACACTGATGCTAAGACTGCTGTCTTATGCCTACTTTTGTACGGAGCTTAATGTAGCAATAATGGACTCATAAAGTTTCAAAAGGTCCTCCACTTCTGCAGTTGAACAACTTATGAATACTGTACAAATGGAAGGACACAGTGCAACACTCAACCAATTGCAACTCTGCCATCTTACCTTCTGGCCTAACTTTTGGAGGGAGATAATCCTGCTTCGCTGATCGTAGAGTTCGGACCACGTCTTGAACCAGTTTTATGTCTACTTCTATGTCTTCATTTCGCCAGGGCAACTATAACGTACAGACAGAAGGAAAAAAACAAAAAGCGCTGCGAGCAGGATTCGAACCTGCGCGGGCAGAGCCCATTGGATTTCAAGTCCAACGCCTTAACCACTCGGCCATCGCAGCACGCTGCCAGCTGGTCGATTGGAACACATTTAAATGCCTACCTTTTCAGGAAACGACGCCACAGTAATGGACGCAGCCGACCGTTCATTAGTTGGTCTGGGAGGCAGTCTCTGAAAGAGCTCCTCCGTTAGATAAGGCATAAAAGGACTCAGGATCTTCAAACCATTCTCAATGCACGTGTATAGTACATTTCTAGCAGTTGTTTTCTTCTCCTCATCTTCTCCGTAAATAATTGGTTTAATGGACTCCTATCACAAGTATGTATACAATATACCAGTTGACACATCAAACAGTAGCTGTTGGAGAATGCTTGATACTCACAAGGTACACATCACAGAGCTCGTACAGCCAGAAATTATAAATAGCCGTAGTGGCAGCTTGAAACTCATACTCTTCAAACCCTCTGTTGCTCTCATCAACAGCAAAACTGCAGCGACTGAGGATCCACTTGTCAATGACTGTTTCCTTTCCAGTTTCCTACATTATTGGGACAGACATGTAGTACACACGCAGTATGCAAAGCACTGCACTTGTACCTCAGATGTTGCATTTGGTGTAAATCCATCTCCAAAGGCAGAGAAGGCAAATCGTGTGGCATTCCAAATCTTGTTGCAAAAGTTCCTATAGCCCACAATTCTCTTTACATCCAAGTTGATGTCACGTCCTTGAGCAGTGTAGGCACACAGTGCAAACCGGAGCGCATCCGTCCCACACTCAGGAATACCATTGGGATAGTCTGCCCGCTACAATACACACACATATATTGTCTGGTTGCTTAGCAACTGGTATTACCCTTACCTGACCAGCCTTAGCCCTCTCAATCTCTTTTGGGTCCAAATTGGCTTCAACCAGCATTTTGTAAAGTCCCTATGGAAATACAGTTATGTTTAGTATCAGTTCCAGCAGCACTGTTTACTGTATAAAAGAGTATAACCTCCAGTGTCACTCCATAGATCACATCCAAGGGATCTATGACGTTGCCTAGTGACTTGCTCATCTTCCTCCCGTGGGCATCCCTCACAAGGGAATGCAAATAGACCTGTAAGGAGGCACAAGAGTCAGCAAGCCAGACAGTCTCTGTACTTGACTAACCGACCTCTGTAAAGGGTAGTTTGCCCATAAGCCTTTGTCCAAAGAAGATCATTCTAGCCACCCAGAAGAAGAGAATGTCATGGCCTGTTTCAAGGAGGTTCCCAGGATAGAAGCACTCTAAATCTTCTGTCTAGAGGTAAATAAAGTAAACACCTCACAACGCACTACTTACAGTGTCCACAGAGCTACCTTATCGGGCCATCCAAATATGGAAAAGGGAAATAGAGCAGAGGAGAACCACGTATCCAGCACATCTTCATCTGCAAAAAAATGGCTGACGACATAAATATGGCTCCCAGGTGAGAGTTGACACCCACCTTGGTCCAGCCTGATCTTTGACTTGTCGGTATTGAACTTCTTAGCCGCTTTCTCTAGTGCTTCTTCTTCAGTTCTTGCTACAATCCATCTTCCCTCCTCGTCCTCCCCAGGAAGTACAATTGAAGGATCACTCACAGACACCTTGTAGGCAGGAATACGATGTCCCCACCATAACTGGCGGGATATACACCAGTCTCTATAATAGGAACATACTGGAGTGAGGTCATGTGATAGTCATGTGACTATTGCACTGTACCTAATGTTTTCTAGCCAATTGAACCAAGTCTTTTCATGTAGTTTAGGAATTATCTTCAATTCTCCTGATTTAACAACCTACCAGAACAACAAAGGTACTGTGATGTATATAGCATTGGCTGCTACAGCTTGTAGGAATGCTACCATGGGTACCTTGATAGCATTGCTTGCCATCTCCCCACACCCCACGTACCACTGTGGCTTAATGAGCGGCTCCACAATGTCCTTTGAGCGACTGCAAGTATTGAATGCTTTTAACATCACACGAGAGTCACATGATGATCACATGACAGACTCCACCACTCACCTGCAGATGGGGACAATCATGGGGTTTTCCTTGGTCCCTCGATAGAGTCCCTTCTCCTTAAGGGCATCAAGTACAGCTGGACGAGCATCAAACCTTTTCATACCCTTCAATTGTACAACAAGGAAAAATCAACCTATACATGCCATATAAGGAAAGGCCCTTACATCAAATCCAGTGCTGGTGTTGGCTATGATTCCATCATCAGTGATAATACCGATGAAGAGAAGATTGTTACGCTTGCCACAATCATAGTCATTAAAGTCATGCGCTGGAGTTATCTTGACAGCTCCTATAGATCAAGAGGACATATAGGACTTGAGAGTCCTAAATAATACCGATAGACTTGTTACCTGTTCCAAAGTCTCGCTCAACAAAGTCATCAGCAACAATGGGCAACTTGCGATCACAAAATGGATGCAGAGCATGCCTGCCCACAAACCTCTTGTACCTCTCATCCTCAGGGTGTACAGCTATTCCTGTGTCTCCTAACATGGTCTCAATTCGAGTGGTAGCTACAACAATCTCATCATCTGAGCCTTCTATCTTGTATGCAAAGGAGACAAGGACACCAAACTCCACCTCCTTCTGGTAACCCGGGACTTTGAGGAACTTCCTCCCAGGGATCTCTTCTTTGTTCACCTAACAGAGGAGCCACCAGTACAGCAGGCTACAGCGTGGGACCCGCCCACCTACCTCCATATCTGAGATGGCAGACTTTAGAGTGCAGGACCAGTTAACAAGGCGGTTGCTGCGATAAATATCCCCTTCCTCATGCAGCCTTACAAATGCTTCTGTCACTGCTTTACACATTTTCTACATAAAATTGATAAGTCAAATGATGTCATGTGACTGCAGCCATATGCAATGGGTGTATCTTACAGGGTCCATGGTGAAGCAGGCCCTGTCCCAGTCGTAGGAGGACCCCATAATCTTGAGCTGGTGGTAGATACGGTCTCCTTTCCTTAACCAGATCAAAGTAAACACTAACAGAACTGCAGCCACACAATTTTGAGAAACTCACTCATTCTTCCACTTCCAGACTTCTTCTATAAACTTTTCCCTTCCCAGATCGTGTCTACTCAATCCCTTTTCTCTCTTCAGCCTCTTCTCCACAACCACTTGGGTGGCTATCCCTGCGTGGTCACATCCTGGGTTCCACAGGGTGGTCCTGCCCTTCATACGATGCCTGAACACAAGGTACTAGATCAGGTGACCATCATGTGACGAGTGGGAGCACTCACCATCTAGTAATAGCATCCTGAATGGAGTTAAACAGTGCATGTCCGAGATGGCAGGAGCCAGTTACGTTGGGTGGTGGAATAACCATCATAAACTTCCCTCTGGGGTTGTCCTCATAAGCACTCTTTCTCTGCAGAGGCATATTTCACATAATAAGAGGAATCCAGCGCTTAACCAACGACAACCTCACCCCATATTCAGGCTTGAAAAATCCCTGCACACAAAGTGAAATATTGAGCATGATAGACATCTTGTTATCTCAGATTTATCAGGGCTTACCTCTTTCTCCCACCAAGAATACCAAGCAGCCTCGACATACTGAGGGCTGTAGGCAGAGGGCATCGCACACTCCACATCTGGAAACGCACAGACATGCATATGGGAAGTAACACACCATTAGATCAGAGACTGTGAATTTTGTAGTACCTTATAAAATGCAACACAAATATGTGAATCAAGAGAGATATAACAAGAAGGCAAACCTTTCTTTTCGCCCGCTGGCGTGGGGATAGTGTATTTAACAATCTCCTTTACTTTCTGCTTCTTTTCAACTTTTGGCTCCTCCTACACAAACGTAAAGTACTCATTAGCTCGAAATCACATAGAGTGAGCAGTGCTGATCAAACTATCCACATAGACTACCACTGACCAACTCAAAAATCTGCTGACGTGAAAATAGGTAATCGATGCTTACTTGACCAGATGCCTTTGCTTCTTGCTTCTTTTTAAACTTTTCCAACTTGTCCTGTTTCTTCGCTTCCTTTTTCAGCTGTTTTTCGGTTTTAACCACGGTGCCATCATTCTCGGCCTGCACGTCGCTCGGAGTTAGTGAGGCCATTCGTATTGACTGAATGCAAGGCGCCTGACAGTGAAAAGAACTTGTGTAGTGATAAACGATCTCTCGATTTATTCGTCTGAGGTTTCTTATGAAACAACCTAAGAGCATTACAAAGAACTGACACGTGGTTCTCACGTGTTGACATACCGCAGACCGATGTATGTATCCGTGAGTTTACTGGAAGATTATGTTGGTATATCACTACAATTTAATTACAGATTTATGCACAATGATGAGAAATGAATTAACATTTTTAATTAAAGTTTTGTTTAACAATTCTTTGAAAATAAAAAATGAAAGTTCTAAAAACCAGTTCTAGTCAAGATGATATGTTCTTCTCTTTTGAGTGATTGATGGACTTTTGCATGCTGCAGTACTTCACTTCGCATCACTTTACTGAGTGTAAAGGTGACCCCAGGGCACACCACGAGGAGGTGGAAGTACTTCGTGCCCCAAAAAATGTTTACAACTCTGTTTGACACTTCCACTACTGGCGTCGTAAGAGAAGCTGCTCGGGAGCGATCCGGCGTACCTGACCGTCCTGTGACCAGTTACTAGTCCTGCTCTGCCTCACGCTACGGACAGAACAAGCCCGACCCTGGCGGACCACAAACTCCCACCAATGAGAATCATCATGTGCACACAACGCAGCTTGAGAGCACTGTACACAGACTTTAGCTCATTGGGATCGGCCAGGTTGCTTTAGAGTAGGGACCCATCGATGAACTACAAGAAAAGAAGTAGAGAATACATAATAACACGGACATAAACATTGAGTAAAATTCCAATTGTAATTGTCTTGCAACCAACCTGATGTGGCAGCCTACAATAGCTTCCTGACCGACTACGTAGTGGCACTGGATCCACGCAACCTCCAGGTACGGGTCGTATAGCAAGAATCCCGCAAGTGCCAATTTAACACACAAGCAGGATTAATAGTGAGATACATCTCCAGGCACTAACCCATGATAGAGAGACCACCCCACTATACGAACACCGATGACCCTTCGGATAGACGTGTACCATGGTCGTGCTCCTACCACGGTTTTCGCGTCGATCTACGCAAGCATAGACCTCCAGAGTTGAAGGCTCGTAAGCCGTACAACTGAAAATTTTCAAGATCTTTTATAGATACTTTGGGCGGGATTGTCGGACCCTGTTGTAGTTTCGTTCTGAAGTGACGTCATTTTTGTCTTAGCCTTCGAAAGCCTCAAGCTAGAGGAGCAGTTTGTCAATTATTCAGTAAAGCACGGACGTATATATGCATGCATGTCAATGAGACAAGATGTTAATACAAACATTCTACAATTGAACTAGCTACTGATTATATATAGCCCATACACAATCAACCAACCTTTATCAAAGAAATCCCCATATATCAATCAACTTTTGAAGACTGAAGCTGCCTTCCAAGAGATATTATTTTCCTCATTCACCGAACTGTTATAACTTGACAATAACTTTCTATTAACCCAATTTGTCCCACCATGTGTGCATATTTTATGTTGTATTAGTAAATCAGGACCTGCATGAAAAGCTGCAGCTACTGCAGATGCAGTATCTCCTGCTGCAAAATAAAAGGAATGACTGAATGAATGAGATCACAATTGACACCACAATCTGCCAAAGAAGAGATGAATCATGTGGCCTCATTTATGTAAGCTTGGAGATTTATTAAAATGGCAGCCGCCAGGTAAATTTTTTGCAAATTGGATATGATTTATTATGTTTTTTTTCTTCTTTAGATTGAAATTGTTTCATTACATTCTACTTGTCTTACACTTGCAACAGTTGAACTTGTGTTTGCCTTGGTGTTACATAAACATTAGTTTCTTTTTGTGCTTATAGCAATCTTTTCAGAATACTCATTGGGGTGGATGAACAATGTTTGTTTGATCGAAAAGATTGTGCATGAATCAATGCCTACATGTTCAGATGTGAGATAATCAGACAGATGTTTAAAAAGGCAGCCATCAAGTGAAGTTGTTTGCTATTTGAAAACAATAATTTACTATAATATAGGGTTTAATTAAAATTGTTTAATTCCCTTCTTGTTCACTTTAAGGTATGTCCACATTCCCAGCTTTGTATATGCTTGTTTGTCTTGCCTAAGTGTTGACAACTTTGATTGTTATTCCTATAATACTAGTGCACTTATCAGAATGTACTGCACATTATAGATGACTAAGAAATTGGCAACAGCTGTAATACAGACAACTTCATAAATTAAGACATTGTAATAAAATAGACAGTTTATAAGCCTATAATGTAATTATTGAGGTGTTACCATGGCAATTTCTACTTGTAGTAACTTATTGTATTATTATTATAATGATCACAATTTTCCTTCAAGCAGAGTATACAGAAGCATTTGAATTGTTCTTAGAATTGTTCATACTAGTCCATACAGGCCTATGAAACATACATTTTCAAGGGTACTGACCAAAGGAATTACAGTTGGCTATAGTCTATAGCTCTCAGCTAAACTATTCTACACTAAACCAGAAAAGTGACATTACCTTAATAGGTCAGTTATCAGTTAGTCCAAGTGTCTCTATACCCAGGTATCTGGCTGCATGTTCCTGGTCATACATGCAGTCATTTAAGTTTGAGTAACTTTGCTACCATGCACCGGTTGAAATACATCATATATTCAGTGTTGAAACTCTAAATGAATGAGTATAGACAATGCATGAATGGGCTATAGACGATTTGAATTGTATGCAGTACAGGCAAGCTAATTAATGGATCCAAGTCAAACATTCTATATAATCATCCTTTTGCATGTTGTCTAGTATTCATTCCTACTGTAAGTAATGAGCCTCACTAGAATGAAAGTTTGCTGACTGTATTGCATCAACTGTTGAATGTCTTTTCATTCCTAGCTTATACCTTCAAGACGTTCTAATTGGCATGTCAGTTTGTATTCTTTGTGTGATAACCATTTTGTATATGATTATTTGTGGTAGCCTATTAATTAGAGAATGTTCTAGCTGAGATTAATTGTTATGAATTGCTTTTTGGGCCAATAACAAGGAACAATAGCAGGGTCCAGCTCAATAACTGTCATTGACAGAGAATGACATTCTTTTACAATAGCAACAGTTCAATAACAACTTTGACAATAACAGCCAAGCAAATAAAGAATCAAATAGAAGATTTTGGCCAATTGACCAACTGGCTCTAGCAAAATGTTTAACACTAATTTCTACTGCAACTAATTTACTGCATAGTTGTATATTAAAATTCATACCTTTAGTTTTTGCAAAGAAGACTAATTATAAGTGCTTCTCTTTATTCACATTTCTTTCTTCTCAGGTACATCAGCTTGGAGAAGTACGTAGATTTGCCTTTGAAAAGAGGATTAGGATGTTCTAGCTGTCTCTGGTTTTGGGGACTCTCAGTCTATTGTACAAGTGGAATTAAAAAATTTTATAACATCTAAAAATAATTATAAACGTACATGTGTAAATGTTCAGATATTGCATACAATATTGTCATGCATCTTTGCAGGATAAAAGGTATAGATATACACTTAAAACTTTACCAATCTTAATAGAGGTAACTGGTCATGGCAACTTGTTCCCAACTAATGACTGAAGCTTGAGGTATAGCCTCCGATCCCTTCATTATACGTACTATCCAATTCATTGTAATCATCACCTTTATCAAAATGTTAATATGTGTATTTACATAAAATGCATGCAATTCAGTTTCATGAGTCATGATTGTCTTCATCTTCACTTGCACTAGTTAAAGGCTTTCCTTGTAAAATGGCATTGACTTTGTGTTCTGGGATATGTGCCCAAGTTGATCCCACTACAAAGCCCAGTTGTAGCCTTCGCTCCCTCTCCAGTCTTGCTGCCTCATAGTCGGCCCATCTCACCTACAAAGTGGAGTACTCTAATTAAAGGGCACTTCCATAGCATTCTAGTTAACTTACCCTTTTAGCCTTTGAGTTACTGTTTGTATTATAGCTTGGAGGTATTGCTTCATCAGTGAGTGGTATTGCATCATCAATACCAAATACATCTTCGTCATGTTTCCTTTTTTTCTTAGAAATTCCATCAAGCTTTTCTATAAGCACAGCACTTGCCATAAAACAGGTGCCATTACTGAAGGGATGAGGTCCTTACCTAGCTCTTCAACAGTAGCAGTCTCCCATTTGCTCTTCTCCTACAACACAAGTGGAGTGACAACTAGTGAGATGTCATGAAATACATATGTGACCAAACTTACTACTTTGTTGGTAAGAGGCTTTTCATCCAACGGTTCAGTATCATCACCCATTTCAATCTATAAACAGGGAACAATTGGATGGATGGATGGATTGACTTAAGAGTGGATGGATGGATGGATTGACTTAAGAGTGGATGGATGGGGGTATGCAAGGCAAATACCTCTTCAATTCCAGTGTCATGTAATAGAGATTCTACTTCAATCATATTATAGTGACTGGGTGTCTCCTCCCACTCACTCATCAACTACAAGAAATAGTGGGAGGGGCAGGGTTGTGGGAGGGCAGGGTTGTGGGAGGGCAGGGTTGTGGGAGGGGCAGGGTTGTGGGAGGGGCAGGGTTGTGGGAGGGCAGGGTTGTGGGAGGGGCAGGGTTGTGGGAGGGCAGGGTTGTGGGAGGGGCAGGGTTGTGGGAGGGGCAGGGTTGTGGGAGGGGCAGGGTTGTGGGAGGGGCAGGGTTGTGGGAGAAGGCAAGGTTGTGAGAGGGGCAGGCACTGAAAACTTACTCTTTCCATGGTATCTCTGCTAAAGCCAAACTTGTTCTTGGCTGCACACTCCTCCAGAGGAGCCTTCATTTCTGCTACATAAACTTCAAACCCTCTAGTCTTGGCTTCTTGCCAGAACCTTTCAAAATGGCTGACCTTTAACAACATAAATCATCAGAGAAGTGTAACATGTGACATGTAGGTCCCTCTACAGTCCCACCTTGCTATGCACAGCTTCTACAATTATGAAGGGAAAGAAGCCATCAGAGAGAGTTTTGATGAAACTCTTTAACATGCTCTGTCTATAACTGTCCTCCAACTCCTTTTGGTAGATGCCTCTCTCCTCCTCCTCCTCCTCCTCCTCGTGGTCCATAGTCAGGAAGTAGTCTAGCGAGAGAACTCTAGTGGCCCGGGCCTTTAGCTCAGACTCCTTCTCCTTATTTGGAAAGGACACATGCATGGTATGCAGCATATTGTGGCAGTCAAAGAGGGTGTGACAATCAGGAGAGGGTGTGGCATTAGGTAGACCCACCTTTAACATCTTGGCAGCTTGACTCTTCCCGCTACCAGGAAGTCCCCGTAGAATCACAACCACCTACGTACGTATGTACAAGAGCACAAAAGGTTTTACATTAACTTGACAGCATTACAAGAGCATTCATCTGCTCACGTGAGAAGGACTCTCCAAAGTGTCTGGACCCAGCACGTCCTCCACACTGTACACCTTTCTGGGCATCTTGGGCTGCCTTGGACCACTTTCCATCAGAGGAGGCGGATGGCTGAGGTAGTGGAGGGGAGAGATTCCTTGGGCAACCAGGGAGTGCGGCGCTGACTGAAGAAGGGGCGATGGCCACTCAACTCGTGAATGGGGAGGATCAAAGGTCATAACAACAGATGGTGATTGGCGACCTTCTGTTACTGGGCTAACCCTGCTGGTTGGCACTGGAGGTCTGGTTGGCACTGGAGGTCTAGTTGGCACTGGAGGTCTAGTTGGCACTGGAGGTCTGGTTGACACTGGAGGTCTAACATAAGAGGAGCCTCCCTAGAGAAAGGCAACCAAATTATTCAAACACCTCACAGGATTGGAGTAATCAGTAATACATGTCTTAGTGAGGAGTGATAGTGCATGCAAGGAACGCACCTTCGATGAAGGCATAGAGGAACCTGCACTAGGAAAGCGACTGTAAGAAGAACACACAATATGATTACCATGGACTCCTGCCTGGTGGCAAGGCTCTCTGTCTGATTGCTGCTCCCTGCTGCCTGTATGCAATGCCTCCTGCCTGCCTAGCAACTGGGCACAAAGTATGACTGTAGATTAGCGGTGTCTGCTCTTCAACCTGACTTACTTGATCAGTGAAGCGCTGTTGTTCTGGAAAAAGTGGCTTTATCTGCCAATCATGCTCCGGCTGGTCCATTAGAGGTTGAATTGGGGGCTGGTCCATCTGATGACGATTTGGGGGCTTGTCCATCTGATATCGATTTGGGGGCTGGTCCATTTGATATCGATTTGGGGGCTGGTCCATCTGATGCCGATTTGGGGGCTCGTTCATCTGATATCGATCTGGGGGCTTGTCCATCTGATATCGATTTGGGGGCTGGTCCATCTGATGCCGATTTGGGGACTCGTCCATCTGATGCCGATTTGGGGGCTGGTCCATCTGATGCCGATTTGGGGGCTCATCCATCCGATATCGATTTGGGGGCTCATCCATCTGATATTGATTTGGGGGCTGGTCCATCTGATATCGATTTGGGGGCTGGTCCATCTGATATCGATTTGGGGGCTGGTCCATCTGATGACGATTTGGGGGCTCATCCATCTGATGCCGATTTGGGGGCTCATCCATCTGATATCGATTTGAGGGCTCGTCCATCTGATATCGATTTGGGGGCTCGTCCATCTGATACCGATTTGGGGGCTCATCCATCTGATATCGATTTGGGGGCTCGTTCATCTGATATCGATCTGGGGGCTGGTCCATCTGATGCCGATTTGGGGGCTCGTCCATCTGATGCCGATTTGGGGGCTCGTCCATCTGATGCCGATTTGGGGGCTGGTCCATCTGATGCCGATTTGGGGGCTCATCCATCAGATATCGATTTGGGGGCTCATCCATCTGATATCGATTTGGGGGCTGGTCCATCTGATATCGATTTGGGGGCTGGTCCATCTGATATCGATTTGGGGGCTGGTCCATCTGATATCGATTTGGGGGCTGGTCCATCTGATATCGATTTGGGGGCTGGTCCATCTGATATCGATTTGGGGGCTGGTCCATCTGATATCGATTTGAGGGCTGGTCCATCTGATATCGATTTGGGGGCTCGTCCATCTGATGCCGATTTGGGGGCTGGTCCATCTGATATTGATTTGGGGGCTGGTCCATCTGATGCCGATTTGGGGGCTGGTCCATCTGATATCGATTTGGGGGCTGGTCCATCTGATGCCGATTTGGGGGCTGGTCCATCTGATGCCGATTTGGGGGCTGGTCCATCTGATGCCGATTTGGGGGCTCGTCCATCTGATGTGATGTCCTCAAGCTCATAAGTGAAGGGATTCTATCTTCAGAGGCTGGAAAGTTGGTAGTGTGGCAGCTTTGAGGTGTTGGTCCAGGTGGGAGGGGCGGGGGACATGGAGACCATTCCCTTGGGGGCGGAGGAGGAGGAATTTGCTCCTGTTGCCATGGCGATCTAGGAAGTGGTGGTCTGGGTGAAGGTTTTTGAATTGTTCGCCACATTTCTTCCGAAAACCTCACATGCACACAGCTAACGAGATATGAATAAAGGCGAAGTCGAAATTAGTAGTGTACAAGGAAAGGCGGAATAGATTACGAACTGAACTCAGCTTCTTTAGGCGGCCATTTTAACTCGACCTAACACTTACAATTATGTGGGCGAGTGAAACCACAGTATGCTCGTCTCGACACATTACAGATTCAAATTGTGAAACAAGAACACTCGGCTCTTGCAATGGAAACTCCGTTAATGTACTATATTTAAATTAAAGTAAATACATCAAATATGTGTTAGAAGTCATCAGTACTGTCATTCTGGACCATTTCACTATCAATATCGTCGTCATCATCGTCATCCAAATCTCCTCCATCGTCCTGTAAATCTTCATTTGTAGCTGTACTGAGTGAATCATCCTACGTACATGCACAAAGAGTGAAGAGAGCCATGTAGATTGAAAGCCTAAAGGTACGTATCAGAGTACCTCACTGTCTCCGTCCCCACCAGCCATGCTACCATAGACATGACCTGCAATTGAGAACACCTGATCACAAGTGCTTTGCAGACCTTTGGAGATGGTAACCTACGACTTGCATCCTCGTCACCTCCCACCATCAGATCAGGGACATGTACAACATCATCTTCCATCATCCTCCTCTCCTCCTCTCTCAGTCGGAGCTGCACGCGACGCAGTGCCGTCTCTGTCTCCTATCAGCAGATTACCTGTTATAAGTGACCATACAGTATTGACCAAGGAGCACGCACCTCAATTTGGTCTAGTTCTGTCCTATTTAGCTCCTCCAACTGCTGCTCCAAGTAATGAAGGTTCCGATATCTCTCAATGTATACCTATATAACAGGAAGTCACACTTACGTACATAGCTAAATAAGGTATATATTCCACGGCAGACATCTTTAAACTACCTCATATTGCTTCTGTAGCTCCTTTTCTATTTTGTCATACTCATCCATATAAGAAGGTCTGGTCAGAGGAAATGTACGTACAACAGACACACCACGAAGCTCAAAGAAACATACTTGACTGTCTGTAAACTTTTAAGTCTCTTTTTTCTTCTTTCAAGTTCCTGTTTCCTCTTTTCAATCTTTGCTTCCAAGTTGGCTTCATCACTGGCAGTATTATCCAGCATCTGCTTCATGCGGGTTATCTCATTCTAAGTACCACAAGTGTTTAAAGTAGATAAATATTGTAAAAAAGGAAATTGAGCATTACATTACGTACATTAACAGCAGAAATGCTCTTTTTCAGTCCATGATCAATTTCCTCAATGTCAATAGCTTTGGACAGTGCATCCACCCTTTGAGACTAGAAATCAACATGCCATATAAGGGCATAAGGGAGGGACTATTTCAGTGTTCTAGAACTCACTCGTAAATCGACCTCTCTACTCAAAAGGTCATACAAGGCTGCTCCTTTGGAGGTTATTTCTGAGGCTAGTTGACGACATTTTTTCAAGTCTGCAACTTTACTATTAATCTCCATTGGTGTGGGTACCACTTCTGGTACAATTGGATCCTTTACAAAAATTGATGAGAAGAGGTCACGTGACAATAAGTCTTTTAACTAGTGGGCCTTTCATGCGCTCACCTCCACCCTACTCTTGTCCATTGTTCGCATTGCATTATATAGAAGAGTGGACACCTTCAAAAGCTCTTTGACTGCATAGCCGTCCGCACCGTATAGCTTCTTCGGATTCAACTTGAGTTGGGCTTTGCTGGCCATAAATTGGGTGACTGCTTTGATGAAAATGACTCGGTCTTCAGTGGTCTCGTAGTCTGAAGGCAGTCCAGAAGAGGGGTCGTACCTGCAGTTGTTGAGGCGTATACCACAGTAGTGACGCAGTACTAGCTAGTATAGCAAGTCCGTACCTGTTGACCAGCCAAAGAAGAATTTCCGCGACCAAGTCAAAGTTGGGTTCCCGAAAGTTCTCCAACGAGATCATTCTGGAGTACCCCAGCGATCGCATCATGTCTGTAAAGTCTAAAAGTTAAAATATAAAGTAACGGATTCGCAATTTGAAATTTCTTACTTCTGAGATCTCTGTACGACATTTTGTTATTGCCCAAGAATTGCTTAGCAACGTATATAGAGGATGATATCGGCAATTAAAAATCTACCAATTTTCCAACCTCCTGAGGAGTCATTAGAGAAGAAAATGGAAGACAATCCTACATATCCCTTCACGCCCATCCTCCTGACACCTTATGACCAATATCCAGGTTTATAGGCCTAAATATTCAGTCATGCATAAATTAATCTTTATACATCATTCACTGTAGTATTTCAATACAAGAGGTATTTACCAAGATTTTATTATTCAGTTGCCACTGCCTTGACAATGGTTGCAATGTCACTGATTTGGGTATTCTGTAATGGCAACAAGGTCAGTAACACCAGGTGTGTGCTATACAGCAGGTTCATTTCTCAAAGGTTCTGTTTGTTGGAATGTGTAGGAATTGCTATACTTTCCAGTAGTCCTGTTTGCGATATCTCTGTATGTGTGTCTGGATGGTGCAGCCCCGCAGATGTTGGTAGTAGACCCAGGAAATGAGCAGTACTCGCTGACACTGGGCAGCACCCACATAGCAACACACCACCTTCACAACATGTACATAAGAGTGCAGTCCCGACCAGGTTGGGTAGGCCTGTACAGGCTGTACTGGTACATACATTACATAACCATCTCCTTTAGACTCAGCGCGCTCTTGGGCAGTTTTGAATGGAGTGGGATTTGAGGCTCCAATTAGATTGTCTTTCGAGACAGTCAACCGGAAGGTGAGGGATTACACGTGATCCTATATACGTAGTATACAGATAGTCTCACGTATCCAGCCCGCTATCCCACCTCCATATTGCTGTCTGGTTGTGAGATATTAATTCTCATCCACGTGTCTGATTGAAAAGATATTGCATAATTTGTATATATTTGTAGAAGTTGAGGATTCTCTGCAAACGACTTGCAAGCAAACTACAGTTGAATTACTTTGATCCTCACAATCACTCCAAACACCGTATCCTAGCTACCGCTGTGTGCTCATGCAATATCTGCACAGCACTCGGGAAATACATAATATGCATGCAAGTACGTGTTGCCATTGCTGCACCTGTGAAAGGTTCCTTAATTCAAAGCCAGACATTGTTCGTCATAAAAAAATTGAAGTGATAGGTCCTGATTAAAATAAATAGTCTATCAGCTGAACAATTCATTTGACAATTATCATGATTCTTTATTCCATGTAAAGTAAGACAAACCGTTGACATCACAGTCAATCTCGACCATTGGCAGTCTGTGAACATCTGCCGACTTGGCATCTGGGGGGAGGGGGAGAGCCAGTGAAATGGAAGGGAAGGTTGTGTCACTGAGTTGCTCACCTCTATGGGGCATGATGATGGACAGCCTGGGGGCAGAGTTGTTGTGTTTTGGTGCGTCCAACATCACATGATCCTGTATGCACAGAGAGGTGGCACTAATTAGAACAATCCCCACCCAGGAGATGGAGGAGCTTACATTAAAAGAGATGATGTAATATCGGGATAAGTCTCTTTGGAAAGTCTTCATAAACTGGTTCAACTTTCTAAAGTGAGGAAGATGGGAGAGTATGAGACTGACATACTTGACCAGTCATTTTGGGGGCTCACCGATGTGGATCAAACATATTGGCAAGAACGGAGGTGTACTCAACCACTGAGCTGTTTTTCTTAGTCTAAACCAACAAGAAGAATCTCACAGGACGAGGACAGTGACTACGGTAACGAGTCCATACCTCTGCCAGAAGCAACTTGCAGGTCTCTATGACTGACTGGTTGTACAGCATTTCCTCTGTTTTGTTCTGAAGAGGACTCAACAGGTGGGAGCACTTTTCAATTTCCTTTAGAGTATTGTACCTGTGTAGGTATGCATAGAGCGGGCAGTTGAATGGTAGGGGAGACTGGGAGAGGAGGAGAGTACCTCAACTGAGCTGATTTGTGGGCTCTAGAGATGGACTGAGTGACCACTCCTGTACTGGTCCCTTGAGAATCCCCCCGAATGACCTCAGTGCGTCTGACAGCTAGAGCTCTACTGGATGGAATGACAACGGGTGACATGTTCTGGTTGGTGGAGAGCAGTCTTCTTCCCACCGCTGGAGGCCCTCTTGCCACTGCACCACTTGTTGGCAGATTAGAGTACCTGTAGCAAAGTATGTGTATTACCTTAAATGTGTTTGTAAGACGTGTGCTTATCAATCTTATTCATTTGTGTAGATTTGTTCAAAGTAGTTCTTACATGTTGGGAAAGTAGCCAACTCCAAGTACTAGCACCACACCCAGTGCAAGGAGAGCGGCAGGTCTACTGGCAACAAGTCTACCTTGAGACAGAGAGGCCTTCAAAACTTTGTTTTCATTCTCTAAAGACACCAACGTCTTCCTAAGAAGATTGTTTTCTTCAATCAACTTTGTGTTTTTGGTAGCTGCCTCCTTCAACTGTTCTTCCATTGACTCCAAATACTGCAATACAATTTGAATAGCTTAGCTCAAAAGGTTGTGAAAATGAATGTCACACTACTACAGTACTACTTTCACTTGGCACCGACTGACCTGCTTTTTGCGCTTCCTTGAGATGCAAGAGGATTCTCTGTTCTTTCTCAGTCTCTCTTGTCGCTTCAGAGTTGCCTTCAACTGAAAGAAGTAGGAAGTGGAAAGATCTCTCACATGCTGTCTCAATTGAAGCAGTTTATTAGGAATGCATCCAAGGTGATCCATGCACTTGTAACTCACTACTTCAAGGCTTGTTGCAGTCAGAGATGTCAAGTCCTATAGTCAAAGACATACGTATAGCAATGCTTGTGTGTAGTACGTAATTAGAATCAGTTCACTGACCATGTGCTGAGTTGGAAACTTGCTTGACGGCTTCTGAGGAGAGCCATTTCTTTCAACTTCTAATAAAATGGGAAATAGAAAAATGAATAATTTTGTAGGAGCTAGTTCAAGTGTACGTACTGATAGTGTCTCCTTGTAGAGAGGCTGGGGGCGAGGGGTGGGGGACGTTAGCCAATAAGGTACCTGGTGGATCATGGGGGATTTCCCCTGATGATGCTAACAGGCTCCTTAACCATTCCATGCTGTCCTCATTCTGCTGAAGACATTGCTGATGAAGAGGAGATTCCGCTTTGATTGAAAGAGGTGGAGCCACAGAATGGCTCTGGTCAATACCCTGGGCCAGTACTGGTCTATCAGATGCCATTAACAGGGGCAGCTTTGCCTCGTTCTCCGCTTGTGTTGACGTGCAACTCTCAGGTGAATAAGGTGGAGTACAGAAAGGCACCGCCTCTGATAAGACCTAGAGAGAGAGGAAGTACAAAGACTCACTCGATCACACGGGGTACCTACCAACTATCAATCAGTATTTCAGGTGGAATGGTCCTATTATTTCAAGGGACCCAAAACCCATCTAGTTGCAAACCTTACCTCCGACTGGTTGTCCGTCAGAAGACCTGTGATGTCGTGGTTATCCAATCCTGGAAGCTTGTAAAGATCATTGAGCACAGTGTCAGAAAATAGCTCATCCTAATAACAAATACAATACATCAGGTAAATAAAACTTCAAGGACCTACAACCATAGATAGAGTAAAGTCTTTACTCTATCTATGCTACAACTGAAGAGCGACGTCCTAAATTAAGAGGAATAGTGATCCTGGGCGTTAGTTAAACGTACCACATTGAATTCCTGGCTCTTTAATGAGTGGTCAAATTCAGATATTCCTGGGAGAAGGTCTTGTAGTTCGCACATAGTTGATCTTGAAAAGTAGACAAAGGATCGAGATTGTTCCGCAATTAGGAAAGTTAAAATTTCTTTTCATTAAAATCAGAATAGGAATGGAAACAGGACATAGGTTTCTATGGCAATACAAAATGGCGTATTAGAGACAACTTAAAAGTTTCCTTCAAAAGTGACATGGAGCCATTTCAAGAAGATTCAATTGAACGGACATGTCTTACCACAAAACCAAAGTGTTTCATACTTGTCGGAAAACCAGTAAGTGGTCAAAGAAGGCCTGCGATTGTTGTGATGTTGCTTCTTGGAATTGTACGAAGGGATCGGGAAAGACGTCGTTAGCGACCAGGCTGGCAGCTACTTGGAATTGTCAGCTAATTAACGGAGCCAGTTCCGTAGAGCAAGCAATAAGAGATGAAACTGAACTTGGAAATGAGGTTTGTTTTAGAGTGCAGCTGTTAATGAGAACGAGCAGACACTTCCTTTCTCTGCAGGCGCGGGAGTTGCTTTTGAAGGGAGAAGCAGTGCCTTCTTCATTGGTCGCGGAAATCATTGAAGAAAAGATTCAGTCACCAGAAGTTGAACATTACGGTATGTGTAATATAAGAATGCTAAAATGCTTGAATGTAAACACTTGTGGTTTCTTATCACCATATGTGTAGGATATGTATTGGATGGGCTACCTTGTCAAGACCCAGAATGGATGTCGCCAGTGCAGCAGATGGAATGGATCTTCAAATGGAAGCCTGACATTATAGTCAATATAAAGGTAAATGGTTTTTAAAAGTCACTGAAAATCTCTCAATCTCTCTTCCACCTCGCTCCTTCTGCTCCCTCCTCCTTCTCTGCCTCCTTACTGTAGGTTCCTGATAAAGATCTGGTCAAGCGGATGGAGGGACAAAAGGTAGATCCTTTGAGTGGCAAGCTGTACTCGGAGGTGGACCTGCAGCCAAGGAAACTACTCTCCAAAGGGGACCAGGAGGAGGAAGAGGGTGAAGAGGAGGATGATGAAGAACAACCAACTGTGAGTAACTAAAACCCTACAACAATTGTGTGGCAAGTCCTCCCCAGCACCTAGCAGTCCTCCCAGCACCTAGCAGTCCCCCCAGCACCTAGCAGTCCCCCCCAGCACCTAGCAGTCCCCCCAGCACCTAGCAGTCCCCCCAGCACCTAGCAGTCCCCCCCAGCACCTAGCAGTCCCCCCAGCACCTAGCAGTCCCCCCAGCACCTAGCAGTCCCCCCAGCACCTAGCAGTCCCCCCCAGCACCTAGCAGTCCCCCCAGCACCTAGCAGTCCCCCCAGCACCTAGCAGTCCCCCCAGCACCTAGCAGTCCCCCCCAGCACCTAGCAGTCCCCCCCAGCACCTAGCAGTCCCCCTAGCACCTAGCAGTCCCCCCCAGCACCTAGCAGTCCCCCCAGCACCTAGCAGTCCCCCCCAGCACCTAGCAGTCCTTTGCTGTACCATTCTGTAGGAATCTGTTCCTCCTGCTGTGCTGGAGAGATTGGTGAGGAGAACAGAAGATACAACGGAGAAGGCCAAGGAAAGGATCTCTGCATACAAACATGACCTTTTGAAGCCAATAGAAGTAAGTCTGGCAACTTGATGTCTGCCCTCTGTTGCTGATGTTGTGCGTATCATTTAGGGCTATATAGCTGTCCATCGCAAAGATTTTGTAGTTGAATTGGATGGCAATCTAAAGCCAGATGACCTGTTCAAGGTAGATGACAGGGAAAGATGTAGTGCTGGCCCATTTAGGTTTGTGTATTTCACTCTGTAGGCTCTGGCAGTGAAACTGACTGCCCTGCTGGTGATCAAGTCTCCAGCCCCCAAGCGCCTGGTGAATGATCCCGAAGAGATGGAGGACATGGGAGGACTGGACGAAGACAGCTTCATTGAGGCCCTTGCCCACCGGGAGATGGTGGCCCCCAGACACCGCTGGAGGCGGTCCCTCTGGGGAGTGTACTGTCCAGTTGAGCTGGCCAAGGGAAACATGGTGCAGGGGAGACTGGAGTTCTCAGTTGGGTGAGTGTAGCCACGAGTAGGCAGGCCTTGTGGTAGCAGCCGTCTTCATATAGGGTCCTAGTACATACCTTCTACACTGGTGTGGATATGCCCTCTACTTTTATAGGTTTTTGGATAAGATTTACAGTCTCTCTTCCCCTGAGGCACTAGTGGCATTCACTCGCTGTCCAAGATCCTATCTGCTGCCTCCTCAGCCGGAGATCCCTTTTAAGGTCTGCGTAGTTGGACCTCCTACCTCGGGAAAGACTGCTCTCTCCAAAGCACTAGCTCTGCACTACAGTGCTCAGGTAGGCTCTCTGGAGCACTCAACTGCATTTGAGGAGCTGTACATGTTCTGTCTCTTACCAAGGTCATATCTGTGCAAGATCTAGTCCTACCTCTGAGGGAGAAGGCAAAAGCAGAAAGAATTGAGAAACTCAAGGCTGAGGAGATTGCCAAAGCTATTTCTCTAGTCTCCAACAAGCTGAAAGGTAACTCTGGTAATCTCTACTGATCTCTTGTCACTTCCAACTGCCGACTCCCTTCCCCACATTACACAGAGCAGGAGCTAGGGGAGGCCACGCCCACTGTTACTGAGGAGCATCCTGAAGTGTTGGCCTATGTCTCTGCCGCCGTTGACAAGTTGCCTCCCGGTCTGCCCCCGGCAACCAATGAGATGCTGGTGGAGGTGATCTGCAGCAAGGTGAAGGAACTGGATGCAGCAAAGGAGGAGATGGGAAGCACTAAACAGTAAGTCCCTTGTTCCAGTGAGCCCTGGTCTCCCTGTGAAGGATGTGTATACTGTTGAGAGTGTGTCTGTAGGCATGGCGGGTGGATTGTGGATGGGTTCCCGGAGACGAGGGAGCAGTGGAGTGTTATGCTGGAGAGGCAAACAGTGCCTGATCAGGTCCTTGTTCTCAGTGAAGTGGATGGAGAAGAAGGTACTCTTTTAAACAGAATATCTGAAGAGCTGAAGGACCAGGATAAAATTGATAAATGGTCCAAAAGGTTTCAGGAGTTTAAGCAGCACTGGACGCACCTTTCAGCTGCCATTAAAGGTTCTGCAGTTGAACCTTCAAATATCAACTGCAATTTAAACTCAGATCAAGTGACCTCTTCTGCCATCCGAATCCTATCATGTACGTATGATCAATTGATCCTTCCCATCTAATTGGGTCTGTTCTACTGTTAACGTTGATTGTGGCTGTCTACCTGCTCTGCAGCTGTGTTCCAGCATCGGCCTGTACAGTTCTCTGCTCTTGAAGAAGATGCTGACGCCGATGATGACCCTCCCCCAGGAGGTGGGGAGGAGGAGGAGGATGAAGAGCCGGTCCAAGAGACAGAGTTGCAGCGTCTCTCCCGCAAGCCCTGGGGAGCCTCCCTACACTACTGCCCAGTGGTGCTCACAGAGCAGGGGGTCCTGTGGCCTGGGAACTCTGACCATGCCATCAAGTTTAGAGACAAGCTTTACTTTTGCAGCTCAGAAGATGCAAAGGACAAGTTTGAGAGAAATCCTGCCTCATACACTGAATTAGTTCAAGTGAGTGCTTCACTTTGCATGTCCCGCATGACGTGATGCTAGTCGCTAGCCAGTGCTGCTGTCTGTCCCAGGTGCCTCCTTTTCGCGTGTACCTGCTGGGGCCCAGTGGAGCGGGGAAGTCCCTAGCTGGTAGGAGACTGTCTGAAGAGAAGGGATTGTTTCACATTTCATTCAAGCAACATCTCCACGAGTTGTTACTCCCTAAATTGAAGCAACCTTTCTTTGGAGAAGATAATTATCGCGATGACACTGTACCCGGTTAGCTCAATACAGTATATGTACGTACATTAATATACAATACAGTATATGTACGTACATTAATATACACATACGTACCTATGTACGTACCTGTGTTCAATGCTTTCTGTTCAGAGGTCCCCAATGATGATAAAGAAGATGAAGATGCAGAGAATGAAGAGGAAGTGGACTTGGAGTTCAAGGAGCCTCTTTCTGCAGATGAGAAGGCCATCCATCAGTATCTAAAGGAAGACATTCCCCTGCCTGAGGAGTTGCTCTGCAGCATTACAGAGAGGTTCTGGAAGGAGGAACCGTACAAGTCAACCGGCTTTGTATTGGAAGGTTTTCCCACAACTGCTGAAGAAGTTAGGAGCGTATCAGAGCGTGGTAATTAGACAGACATGCCCACCTACCTTTAGTACACACCCCTACCTTTAGTACACCCCCCTCCCTGTTAGTACACCCCCCTCCCTGTTAGTACACACCCCTCCCTGTTAGTACACACCCCTCCCTGTTAGTACACACCCTCCCTGTTAGTACACACCCCTCCCTGTTAGTAGACACCCCTCCCTGTTAGTACACACCCCTCCCTGTTAGTACGTACATACCCCTCCCTGTTAGTACACACCCCTCCCTGTTAGTAGACACCCCTCCCTGTTAGTACACACCCCTCCCTGTTAGTACACACCCTCCCTGTTAGTACACACCCTCCCTGTTAGTACACACCCCTCCCTGTTAGTACACACCCTCCCTGTTAGTACACACCCCTCCCTCATACAAACATAATGTAATGTATTGGAATACTGTGTGTCTGAAGGTATGTTTCCCGATGCTGTTGTTATAATGGAAGTGACAAGTCAAAATGTGGTCAAAAGATTTGGTCCAGGAAGACTGAGGATTTGGAGGGAGAAGAAAGACAACTACCTGAAAACAATGAAAGAGAGAAAGGATTGTCGATTCAAGATTTGGGTCAGTGAAGTGATTGTAAATGCCACTGTGTTGTAAAATTCTGTTTTTGTCTTTAGAGTGAAGATCGAAACAAGAGAAGGTCAGAACTGATTGAGGAACATGAAAGAATCAAGGCTGAGAAGGAGCAGCAGACAGCTGACTCTGATACAGAAGAGGAGAGGGGAGAAGAAGATGGAGAGGAAGAAGAGTTTCAAGAGAAGTTGAAAGAGATTGATGACGAAGTCTTTGAAGATGAAGAAGAGATCGAAGAAGTAGAAGAAGAGCTTGCAGCAAAAGAGCGAATCAACATGGCCATCTTGGAGATGGCAGAAGAGCAAATGGAGTCTGTTTTGGGACTCATGGTAAGTCTCACAGACCCTCTGTAAGGTGCAAGTATACATTTAGTGATTCTTACTTGCTAAGGATGTCTTTGAGGAGCTGCTGGTACCAGTGTTCAAGGTGGACGGTAACCGCATGAGAGATGTAGCGTTCTACTGCCTCTCCAAATCACTGAGACACTTCTTGGAAGGTAGAGCAGGGATGCTATTGAAGAATACACCAGTAAACGAGGAGACAGCGCAGGCACTAGTTGACTCGGGCTACAAGTACATGAGTCAGTTTGGGTACTCGTGTCCTGTTCAGGTACGTACGTACGTACTTGACTTTGCTCCATTTTCAAGAACTAGTGTACAACATACGTATGTGGCATAATTGTAGTGAAAAGTGATAAGAAAATAGATGATTCCTGTTATCTGATATTCAAAGGTGACAGATGGTGGAGATATATTTTCAGCTAATAGGAATACTGGAAGGTGTCCTGTGGTGCTTGGCCAAAGGGTGTACTACTTCTCGTCTGAAGCTAATCGGAAACACTTTCTTGAGAATCCTGAACCTTACATCCATCAGCCAGCCCCTCTCCCCTTCCTCCCACCCCACCTGTCCATACAGGGGCCACCCAACTCGGGCAAGACCACAGGTAAGGCAATGCACGTCACAAGTAGACACTCTGACAGCCCTCCCTTTTCTTGTGTTTAGTTGCAGAGCAGTTGGCAGCTGAGTGTGGTTTAGTACGTGCGTCAGTCGGGGATGCCCTGAGGTACCACTTGGAGCAGTTCCCCGAGAGTCACCTCTCAACACAGGTCAAGGGCTACTTGAGAGAGGGAGAAGAGGTACCAGATGAACTTGCAGTTAGCGCTCTGGAGAGATACATGTTGCAGGCTGATTGCAACACCAGAGGGTGAGATTGGGCAATACCTTTATGGGTCATACTGTGGAGTAGATGCTGTGATATATGGGTGGATGTAGTCTACGTACTCTTTGTGTGTAGTGTTGTGTTGGATGGATGGCCTGTAACTAAGAAACAAGTTGACTTGCTGAACCAGCATCACATTCTTCCACTCTTGTTCATCGAACTGAAAGTGTCAGAACAGGCCTGTATGGCAAGAGCTCAACTGCAGTGCACTCAACTAATCAGGTACGTATCTATGTACGTATATGTACATATTCTACATTTTTATTATTATTAAGAGCTTCACAAAAATTTCATTTGTGCATCCTTTTGAGTGTGTGGTGTTACTCTTGTCTCTCCAGAGGGGAGCCACTTCACAACAGTCCCACAGTCACAAGGCTGAAGCTGCAGACATATGCCAAGCATGCACCTGATGTCAAGGAGTGGTATTCAGGTAACCATAGAAACTGGCACTCTGTTGATGGTGAGCTATCAAGATGGATGATTTGGAGTCAAGTTCAATCTCTCATCAGAGCACCGCTCAAGGAAGTGCAGAACTACATTAATTGTATACCACAAGGTACGTTTGTCTGAATGGACACGACATGTGTACGAGGGTCTTCTCCATCTGCATCAGGCAAGGCAGCTTCAGTAAAGTGTCTGTGTATCACACCTGAACAGTTTAGCAAGCACCTGGGGGAGTTTGAATCTTATTGTCCAGTTAGCTGGTCCTCGAGGGGGGAGCTGGTGGATTGCTCAGTCGATGAACAGTACAATTTTGCAGCGGAATACAAAAGCAAATATTATCGATTTGCCTCGGAAACTGAGTTACAGAAGTTCTTGGAGAACCCGGAGTCTTTCATTCCTCCCGCCTGCAAGAGGCTCCTACCAGCAAGGGAGAACCGTCCAAGGTGTCTAACAGAGGCAGAAGTGAAGGCTCTCTTTCCAAAGCAAATGGAGTTGCAAGGCTTCTGTCCTGTCACATATGTCGATGGAGACTCAAGGTAACACAACCTTACCACCTTGGCCTCTCTATATACGTATGTACCTGCCCATACCACCTTGGCCTCTCTATATACGTATGTACCTGTCCATACCACCTTGGCCTCTCTATATACGTATGTACCTGTCCATACCACCTTGGCCTCTCTATATACGTATGTACCTGTCCATACCACCTTGGCCTCTCTATATACGTATGTACCTGCCCATACCACCTTGGCCTCTCTATATACGTATGTACCTGTCCATACCACCTTGGCCTGTCTATATACGTATGTACCTGCCCATACCACCTTGGCCTCTCTATATACGTATGTACCTGTCCATACCACCTTGGCCTGTCTATATACGTATGTACCTGCCCATACCACCTTGGCCTCTCTATATACGTATGTACCTGTCCATACCACCTTGGCCTGTCTATATACGTATGTACCTGTCCATACCACCTTGGCCTCTCTATATACGTACGTACATATGTGTATATGTATTACAGGTACGAGTGTCTGGTGGCTGGTAGTGCTGAGGTAGCTGTGCAGTATAATGAAAAACTGTATTGTTTTCGAGGAGAACCAGAAAGACAGAAGTTCCTAAAGTTAGTTTAATGGAAAGCTTAACCAGAAAGACTTACAATGCATAGCCACAATCTAATCTACAGGCTACCAGAGAAGTACTCAAGCGTGAAGGTACCAGCCAAGCTCCCTCCTCTCAAGCAGCCACTTGTTGTGAACAGTCTGCCCATTCTCGGCTACCTGGAACAGAAGGTAGCCACTTGCATTACCAACTCGCTCACAGCAGCCGGGTGCTTCAAACCGAAACTGCCCTTCACAGACCCTTACACTTCTGCTCTGACTTATGTGGCATATCATCTCAAGGGTGAGCCATATCCTTATTCGGACATACTCCTTATTAGGACATTCTCCTTATTTGGATAGTTTTATTACATAATTGTGATATACTTCTGTAGCCTACAATCCAGCAAGCCCAAGGTATTTGAGAGATAAGTATAGAAAGAAATTAGTTGAGATGGAGGAAAAGTGCCTGCTTGTCAAAGACATCTCCAGTGGCTTGCTACCAGAGTATCAGAACCCGCAGACGCAACCAGCCATCTTTAAGACTAATCTCAATTCATTTCTACAACTGAAGACTGTAAACATAGTTCAAGTAGACTCATAACTGATACGTTGTAAATCTTTGATAATAACAAAAGTATTAAATATTCTGCAGATAAAATTCATAATTGACAGCTTGAAGCTGGCTATATAAAAATGCTTTTGAATGTAGTGATGCAAGTTTCCACACTACACAACTATGTACAATGTTATTCCACATCTTCTTGTCCCTCCTTTTCTCTTTCAACTAAATATCCTAAAAGATCAAAATATACTTTCACAAGAGTGTCATGAGAGCAAAGTGAGGATCATCTCACCTCCCAGTCTGTCCAGTGACTGCTGCCACACTAGAAGCAGCCACATCAAAACGCTGCACACTGCTCTGATAGTGGAGACTGCAAGCCAACCCGACACTAGAGTGTCTGACTGTCCTGTGTACACATAAGTGGCTCCATTGGCCAGTCTGTGGGTAACCAGCTCAGCTGCTGCACCTGTTCCATTCACAACTATCCCACTCCTATTAGACAGAGGTACAGACATAGGGTAAGTGTACCTCTTACTGTTGCCATGGCAACACCATGTGCCTACCATAAGTCAGGTTGTGATGGAAAGAGAGACATTCTCTCGTAAATAAAGGCTACACTAAACGTGGCAATCAGTGACACCATCATAAGTACAAGACCTGGCAGAGAGGGACACAATCATTGTCACAAAGAAACCATTTGAGGTGTTTCACCTTACAAACAAAAAGTAGTATATATTGAAGGGAGTTGCAGTACAACTTCAGGCACTCCTTACTCCAGTTGGATGGATCAATTCTACAAGATGAAATAGGAAATATCATCACATGACTATCATGTGATGTTGTCACAACTATCATGTGACTCACCTGTCAATTATAGAGACTGCCACTAGAGGATATATGCACACATACACTGCCAGTACAGGTAGACAGAGTAGACTGTAGTACTGTAGTAGCCCTGCTTGGCCCAAAACCTGAAGAGTTAGGACGTAGGAGACAGCGACGTCCAGCAATGCAAATCCTGCCAGAAGTCCGCAGAGAAATACTGCCACTTGTTGAAGAGCTTGATGTGTGCTCTGCAGAGGAGGACAGCACAATACAGCATGCAGTGAACTGGAGGAACAGGGTCACTCACTCTAGCAGCCGTGGCACTGCTGGATAGACTGAATGTCACTGCAGACCTTCCACCAAGTTCACCATCAGTTGGAGGAGACTGACTTGCGGCGACATCTACTTGCTTCTCAGCCCTGAAGCCCTTCCCATCTAATGTTACATAAAGCTATAAGCACTGGAACCAGATCTGCTGTCTGGGGCACCTTATCAGCATGAGCAGGCACGCCAGTCACAGGATCGGCTAACCTTCCCTTTCCACGTACACAATGCTAGGTGCTTGGTTCAACTGCTGCTCCGTCAGCTCACTCCCTTTAGAGATGAAAACTGCAGTAGCAGTGCTGGCTGCCGTCTGATTGTTCTCCTCCACTATGTCCTCGGGCTCAATCACCAGACCTGTTGAGGAGGCCCTCATCACATGACATGGCCCTTCGATAGCATTCATTCATACGTACCTCTCACATTCTGTGTTCTCTGATTACTTACCAGACCAACTACCCTCTGGCTGGAGGGAGGGTCTGGTCTCCCCATCTCTACCCTCTGGCTGGAGGGATGGTCTGGTCTCCCCATCTCTATCCTCTGGCTGGAGGGAGGGTCTGGTCTCCCCATCTCTATCCTCTGGCTGGAGGGAGGGTCTGGTCTCCCCATCTCTATCCTCTGGCTGGAGGGAGGGTCTGGCCTCCCCATCTCTATCCTCTGGCTGGAGGGAGGGTCTGGTCTCCCCATCTCTACCCTCTGGCTGGAGGGAGGGTCTGGTCTCCCCATCTCTACCCTCTGGCTGGAGGGAGGGTCTGGTCTCCCCATCTCTACCCTCTGGCTGGAGGGAGGGTCTGGTCTCCCCATCTCTACCCTCTGGCTGGAGGGAGGGTCTGGATCACATGCATGCAATGCAGTATCCAATACGTGTCTGGTGTGGACAGATGTCTGGCCCTGGTCTGAGGGATCTGGGGGACCTTCCAACCGACCCTTATCAGTGGAGATCTCTGGGAATAGGTCATTGCGGGCATGAGGCTCGTCCTCTTTGCTTTGAGATACATTTGGAGGTACTGGATCAGTTAGATTCTCTTTCTTCCTCTTCTTCTTTCTCTTTCTGATGGGCAGAGCTTCCGCACTAGATTGAGGCTCTACGGAGCTGCTCAGAAGTGGATCTTCAGTGCGCCCTGCTGGCGGCTCTTCCTGCTTGTCGATGCTGTGCGGCGGGTACATCGGATCTAGCTGCGCCCTAAGAATGTCTAGAGACGTGTCACCGAGTTGCAACTCTTCTGATTCCTGCGGGTCAGTTAGAGCAGAAGACTTTTCTCGATTCTTAACTTTCTTCTTTTTCGTTCGTCTTTCCCTTGTCGGATTCAGGGCTTGCAGAGGTTCAAGTGCTCCTTTACGACGCAGTGGTCCAGAGTGCTCGAGCTGCGACAAAGTTAGAGGTCCACTACCCGGGCTGGTCACCGGCTGTTCGCCTGCCATGGCCGCAAATGCTGGGGGGAATCCCGCTAGCCTTTTAGCTTGTTTGCAAAATCAGTTGTCAAGGTAACATTGCTCAACCAAAGGCTAACAAACAATTTCCCTAGTTGCACATTAACCTATAGCTACGGATGTTTTAGACGCAATGGAGTTCCCATTTAATGTCAATTCTGTATTATCCAACGAAATTACAGTGATTCGTGATGGCGGATTATCTCTCTTTTCAGACAAGTACAATTCAAAGTAAGTCTTGGCGTAGCCTACAGTAAGATATCAGATATAGATCTGTAAACCATCTGTAGGAACAGAAGAGACAATTTTGCAAGTATAGTCAACGCTATGGGCGAAGCTTCAGCTAAGGTACTTTACATGAGCTCCTCCACGTGCATGCGACATCGTATAATTGTATATGTTGTGCTATTGTAGGCTCAAGGCTTACGTTCACCGATCACAACATTTGATAGATTTATAAACACAAGACAAACGCTATATATTGCCGTGGATTCAGCACCCATCAGGTATATATATAGGCCATCAGGTATAGGGACCGTATATAGGCCATCAGGTATAGGGACCGTATATAGGCCATCAGGTATAGGGACTGTATATAGGCCATCAGGTATAGGGACCGTATATAGGCCATCAGATATAGGGACTGTATATAGGCCATCAGATATAGGGACTGTATATAGGCCATCAGATATAGGGACCGTATATAGGCCATCAGGTATAGGGACCGTATATAGGCCATCAGGTACATACATAGCTCTTGAATTAGTGTTTGTTCCTTTGATGTAGTGGAAATGGAAGTGTTATTGGAATCCTGAAGGTTGGAAGGAAACACCTTTTTCTAGCTGTGAGTGAAACCCTACTCATCAAGGTAGCACTCTACTGATTGGCTGTACTGATATCTGTAGGACTATCGAGGTCAGTTGCATGAAGCCGAACCTCTATGTGTGCTGGACTTCTATGTGCATGAGTCTAAACAGAGATCTGGCTTTGGGAAGATACTCTTTGAAGAGATGCTAAAGGTATTCATTTTGTTGTTTATCCAAGTCATGTAGTTGAATGGTAATGCCTACATGTCACAACGATGTGTGTGTTTATATTGTAGACTGAAGGGAAACTCCCTCAGGAATTGGCCATTGACCGTCCTTCCCCAAAGTTCCTCTCATTTCTCAGGAAGCACTACCACCTCTGCTCCCACCCAAAGCAGGTACAGGTCTCCCTACAGTCTCTAGCAGTGTCTCCTACTCATGTAATTCTTCTACGACACTCTGCAGGCAAACAATTTTGTTGTGTTTGATCAATTCTTTAATGGAATGATCAGTAAATCTGTCAGCAACTCTGATCAGCTAATAAAGAGAAATAAAACATTCACTCGACCCTCAGAGTCACGGCAGAGACTTACCTCTCAGCTACCCAATAATTTGGTATCTAGTCATGCCAGCAAGAGTCTGCAGAAAACAAGTGACCATAGATATCCCATGATTGCCTCTATTCCAAGTAGCGGATTTAAGGATTATCCAAAAGTCAATTTTCCAGCTAGCAGAGGACACTTCAGTTCAGGAAAGGAAAATGTTGCTTCCTTATTAGGAATGCGGCAAAATCATTTCCAAAAGACTCCTACGGACTCTTCTTTACAAAATGGGCTTCGCTTTTCTAAATATGGCAACTCCACCAAGTACGTTCATATCAATGGTTACAGTATTACACTACATTGATTCACTGTATATTCTATTTTTAGAGATTATTCAACATTACGAAGTACAAACAATTCTCAGTTTGTATTTAAATGAATGATTACAGTTAATTCATTTTTCAATTCTTAAATTTGTTTTGAAACACTTGTGGTGTTGATTTTATTAATTAACAAAATGGCGAGAATTGTCGTCATAACTGGAGCAACCAGGTTCGTTCGTAGATGTCAGCTTGTCCCTGCTATACGTTATATTACTTTACCTTATCGTTATAGCGGGGTGGGAGAAGCTTTAGTAAAAAGACTTGTCAGCGAAAACTCGCCATCAGAAAAGCTTGTTCTCTGCCTGGCCTGTCGCAATGTTGAGAAGGCCTCAAACTTGAAGCGCCAGCTTAACTCAATCCATCCGGAAGTTAGCATTGACATTGTGCAAGTGGACACTTCCAGTTTGTTGTCTGTCGCAAAAGCAGCCGATACGTTAAAGAGTAGATACCCCGCAATCGACTGCTTGTACTTTAATGCTGGGGTCATGCAGGTGACGGGTCTTAACTGGGGACTTCTGTGGCCGCCCTTCCCACAGTAAGCACACGCCCCTCCCCACAGTAAGCACACACGCCCCTCCCCACAGTAAGCACACACGCCCCTCCCCACAGTAAGCACACACGCCCCTCCCCACAGTAAGCACACGTCCCTCCCCACAGTAAGCACATGCCCCTCCCCACAGTAAGCACATGCCCCTCCCCACAGTAAGCACATGCCCCTCCCCACAGTAAGCACACACGCCCCTCCCCACAGTAAGCACACACGCCCCTCCCCACAGTAAGCACACGCCCCTCCCCACAGTAAGCACACACGCCCCTCCCCACAGTAAGCACACGTCCCTCCCCACAGTAAGCACATGCCCCTCCCCACAGTAAGCACATGCCCCTCCCCACAGTAAGCACATGCCCCTCCCCACAGTAAGCACACGCCCCTCCACAAAGTGTGTGCTTTCAATAAAGACTTGTAAATGCTGCAGAAAACTTGCTCGGTTATTTGCTTCTGCGGAAGGATTTTTAATTCAAAAGAATAGTAAGACACCAGAGGGACTCCAAGAGGTCTTTGCCACAAATGTAGCCGGACACTACACAATGGTGAGTCTGGGCAGGGGATACTGCTGTTAATACATGAAGTTGTTGTACTTGATCAGTTAAAGGAGCTTGAATCCCACCTCTCCTCGCAAGGAAGGCCTTGCCATGTCATCTGGACCTCCTCCAGCTCAGTCAAGGGAGCCAAATTGGACCCTGAGGACATACAGGACGCTAAATGGTACAGCTATCACCAAATGAAGCTATTTGGTCATGTGATGGTCATGTGATCATTTCTCTAGCTCCCATCCATACCAGTCCTCCAAGATTGCCATGGATCACCTCAGTGTTGAGTTGAACCACCAGTTGAATCAACAAGTACCTAACTGCACATTATATGTGACATTACTATCTGTTTCCATATATGGTGAAACTATCTGTTTCCATATATGGTTGGGTGTAGGGTATATTCTCAGATGTGGCTTGCCCAGGTCTGGTCATGTCACAGATGACTTATGGATTGCTACCGAAATGGTTGTGGTTTGTTCTGTTCCCACTGTGGTTAGTGGTAAGTACACCTCTTATCAGTACTCCTTGTAGCATTAGTTAGGTCACCATTTGCTGCTGCAGATACGAATGTGTGTGACCAACTTCTTTACTCTCTCTGCCTACAATGGATCGGAGGCCTTAGTCTGGTTGGCCCAGCAGGACCCTGCTAGCCTCAATCATGCCATCAAGTACTGCAGCATGTGCAGTGCACTGGGTCAGAAATATGTTGCCAAGGAGACGGTAAGGGGCGTGTCAGCAGTGATGGTGACATGCATAGAATTTTTTGTATCTATGTACATACATTTTGTTGTGTAGTTTCCCATTTCTGATCAACTGAGAAAGAATGTATTTTTGGAATTAGAGTCAATTAGAAAAAGAGTTTTAAAGAAAACTTGAATAGCTAAATTGTTTTATCTAGACATGTGTCAGTCTGGAATTATACAAAATTAATAATGAAGTTGAATTAAAGTCTAAAAACATAGGAATCGCTGTAGAGGAAAGAAAACAACAAATTTGGTAGTCATGGTAACCAATCTATGCTAGGTAGTCATGACAACAATAATGGACTTACCTGTGTGTTATGTACCGAACCCATCTCTTTGGAGCAGCAGTCTGACTCTGGTCAATGACCTTCATGAAGCGAATTTGGAGACCAGAACACACGTACATGGGAACTTCAAAGTCAACACTAATATAGGGAGGGAGGATGAGTGGGTGGGTGTATGAGTGGGTGGTGGGAGGGAGGATGAGTGGGTGGATGCACGAGTGGGTGGTGGGAAGACCTTACCAAACTGAGCCAATCTCTTTTCTGATGTGTTTGCTGACATCATTCATGAAGAGCTGTTTAGGTAAATGTTGTCGTACAAAATGAAAGATACACACATTCAATGACTACTTGCCTTGAGCTTGCAGAAAGAGGTTGCTCCTCCCTGAACCTTCTTGATGTGCCACACAAAGGTCTTATCCTGTTGACGGTAGTCGTACCGCTCTCCCGGCCCCAGAGAGCCACATGACACACTCACTGTATTCTTTGGCAGTGTCATCCGCACAGCAACATTGACAGCTGACCTGCAGAGAGGAGATGCCATAGCACATCTAGTCTCGGAAGGCTACACTGCCTACCACTTACGCAGTGGGAGGGATCTCATTGATCAAGTTCATGTTAATCTCTACATTCCTACACAGACAATAAATAGTATTCACATTCGATCATTCTCCACAGTGCGTGTAACCAATCACTTTGTAGTATCATCCTGTTCAACTGTAGCTGTCAACCTGAACGGAATGCCATAAGCTACATCTCTACTGATCCGATAGCTCATAGCAGTAAACTACACAAGGAGAGAGAGAAGGTGTTTTCCCTTACAAAGAATGAGTTAACATACTTCTCCATTTGGTGGGTGAATGCTGAGAATTCTTTCCTTTTCAAATTCATTTAAATCAACTGCTTCATGGAATTTGCAGTCATCCAGTGCCACCAACCCATATCCTGTAACGGCAGCTCAGTACAGTAAGCAGTACACTCACTAGTCCATCTTACTACCTGTGTGTCGAGTGCCATCTTCAAGGATTACCAAATCTTCATTGAGTCCCATCCTCACCTCTACAGCCCAACCAGCAGTTCATAAATGACAAGATGGCAGCCTACTGACTAACTTACCTGGATTACTGGAGAGGTAGCTCTTAATTTGAATGCGTCCATCAATAGAAGACTTGGCAACACTGCCCTAAATATCGCCATGACAATATAAATTTAATCTTATCAAGTCATTACTAGTCTCACATTAGCTGCTACTACAACTGTCAGCTTTTCATACAAGTCCACAAACACCTCGCTAGATTTTCCTGACTTGCGCTATCCAACAGAGAGACACAGGCTATAAGCAATGTACCTAGTACATGTGAGGAGTGGCTACCTTATCATCCAGTGATCCAGATATTGGCCTCTCTGCGGCTGTGCTTGGGATAGTGTTGTGTGTCCTCTGCAGTGGGGGCTAAAGTGACGCACTCACACAAGATGGCACTAGCTCAGGGTGACATTGCACAACATACTGTTTTGCTGGGAGCCAAAGGTTTCTCCACTACCACTGGTTCGTTGTAGATGTACGACTTGAGCAGCTCTGTGGAGGTACCTTGAGGGTATCCGTAGTCCTACGTGGGCGGTTGGGAGGCCTGGCAGACACACCCTAACACACACACTCACAACGTACTATTACTTCATCCAGCACCTCGTAGGCCAATGTAAAGTTCATTCTAACTGTCTCCTCATTCAATATTCCGCAATAGTCCTTAAACAGTCCAGTAATCCTGTGTTGTGCATACAGTATTCCATTGCCAACATCACTTGCACTATGAATGTCCACTCACCTCACAAGCAACTCTATAATCATCAGCGAAGAGACATTGAACTTGGTCACTGCTACAAAGAACAGTCCATTCCTTTTGATGTACAAGAAGCTGACATCACCATTTCTCTGTGATAGGACAAACACAGTTGGATCTTTATACTTCGCTGGTAATCACCTCGACAGGTCAACTCACGATGGCCGGAGGCGGTTGTGTGCCGCTCTTGTCCTTCCAGGCGTTCGCCTCTTTGAAGAACACTTCTGTCGTATTTCGGGGAAGTTCATTGCGAACTGATTGTTAAGGAAGACTAAATCACTACCTGCTACATACAGCCATAATTACGACATCTCTAAGACTGGTAGTCATACGGAAAGGATACAGTCTCGAAAGATTATCGGATCGCCTCTGGAAGACAACACAAAAAACTGGGATATCATTCTTCTTTGAAACACTGAGGGCGTGGCTAAACGAAAGGGGTAATCCCTAGACATAGCTCTGATGGCCGATAATCGGAATTTTGGTTGATCGATTTAGGGATTCAAGATGGCTTCCAAAATATTATTGCCATAGCAACGGAACAAGGGTGTAGTCCCACGTAATTTGCTGAGAAATGAGTCGAAAGGACTTGGAAGCTCTGGGGACGCAGAGGGATTCGCTATCAAACAATCCATTGCTAATACAGGTGGGAGATTGTATTCAATTGCGTTATCGGTTCCGTTTTTACACATTTCTCTTTCCGTCAGTCGCAGTTGGGTAAACCAAAGCGGAGGTGCTTTACGCTCCCTGGACCTGATTTTACTTATGGAATGAAAAACGTTGGCGTGGATGGTGGAGCAGCGGAAGGTATTTCATAAAGCACAATCTCCTCCGCTCTTTGCTAACCAATTACTTGTCCTTCTCCCAGCTCTGTGCAACTGGTATGCGGTGCCTTTAAAGGGCAGTCAAAAGCAGAAGACACTGGAGAGAGACTTTGTGGCACTGAATAAAGCGTCTGTTGAATCAGGTTTAACGACAGCCTATGAGCAATCGCAGTTTAGAGCGACTAACGACATCAGACGCAAGCCTCTGGACTCGGCGCAGTCAAAGTCAAGCAAGTCAATCCGCTTTCCTCCGGATATTACTTTTGGAATATCCACAAGGTATCACTCCATCATATCCACTAACTACAGCATGTGTGTGTGTCAATGCACGCACCTTCTCAAAATTCATACAGTCTGCAACAAGCTCTGGGTTGTACAGCTTGTTTAAGATACAAATGTTTGTGTACTTGCTATACAGGCCTTCAACCCCAATATTTGAGCTGCTGAATCACAAGTACCAGACCAAGTGGCTACAAGAGGCACGCGAAACTGAGCGAAGATACAGGCAAACAGACACTGAAAAGAAGAAGATGTTTGGAAACATTCGAGAGACAAAGGCTTCGATGCTCAGTAAATATGCAGAACCTGTAGAACCAGAACCATATTGGAAAATGAAGAGATTTAGAAATGTTGGTTGAATCTAATGTGTCAATCCTATGACGTGGTCTTCATAACTTGTATACCTGTACATAGGTACCTGCAAAACTTGAGACATTCCGTTCACCTGACTCAAAGACAGCTGCCTTTCACTACCATGCATCAGATGCTGCCTCCAGAAGAGGACTATTTGGACAAGGTATATATGAAGCAGCAAAGAGTTAATACTGCTGGCATTTCACAGGAATTAACCATTTATACGCACATACTAGGAATGACATAATTATTATTCTATTATCATGAATATCATTAATTAAAACCACAATAATAAACAAAATGGCCGATAATACGAGCTGCTCTTTGAAGTGAGCTAGCTATCTGTTCTCTGTCACTGACTGAAACGAAAGATGATGGTCCAGAAGGATTTAGACGTGCGAAGGTGTCACTTGGATACGCCTGAGTTTAACAGCGAGGTGCAGCAACAGGAAGTAAGATAGCGTGAGGCCGTTGTCTGTATGTAAACATTCTGAAAGGACGAGTAAATTATAATTGTTCTTGTCACTACCTGAATGAGAGCCTTAACTGCCCTATAGCATTGTATCTACCGCTGTGTAATTTAAAATAGTCTTTTCGATTGTTCTGGTCGCTAAACTGCTGCTATATTGTATAGTGTTAATGTATTAATGTGCAATTAGGTATGTCTACATATTTAAGGACATTTTCAAATTGTAGGAGTCTCTGGCAAATGTGGAGAAACAGTATCGACACATAATAAACCTCTTTAAAGAGAAAAGAGTTGTCTTAGAAAGGGACAGAGTACTAAGTGAACGTAAGTCCCCTTACAAGAGGAGCACCTCATGGCACTCATAGTGTAGTTGATAGGTAGTGAGACAATTACATTGTAACAGCATGTGATCTACCTGTTGTATTTAGAGATTCTCAAAGAGTTTGAGTTCCTGTCAAATCGACAGATGTCTGAGGATTCGGAAGAAGGATCCATTATAGTATGTGCCAAATATGTGTACTCTCTCTCTCTCTCTCTCTCTCTCTCTCTCTCTCTCTCTCTCTCTCTCTGTGTGTGTGTGTGTGTCCTTATGTGTTATTTTAATGTCTCTAGCAACTGACTCTCTCGACGATGCGCCAAACTGTGGATCACCAGCAGCGTCTTGTGGAACAGATCAGGTACAGAGCCAAGTGCCTCCGTCTCCTGCATGCTGTGAGTGTTCTGTTGCTCCTCGTAGCAAGGGAGTCATGAAGCCCATGCAAGAGCTCCTGGATGAAGATTTTAAAGAGTTGAAGAGACAAAAGAAAGAATTTTGGAAGAGTCAGTCAGAAACACATTCCCTAATTGACAAGCTCTGTCAGGTCAGCCATCTTGTTCTCTCAGGGAGCTCCAATGAGAGTAGGAGTTGTGAGGTGTTACTTGTAAATGTTTTTATATTCCTACAGTGCAAAAAGCATGATATTCCTATCCTGGGCGATGTGAGTTTGCACTGTATAAGGTGATCGTACCAATGATGGTTTAATATGCTTATTGCTCTCTTGTCAGTTGGCCATTCAAGTCTTTGATGCTCGCAGCAACTATCACAAGGCTGCCTGTAGTTACATTAGTACACTGAAGCACATGCAGGGGAGGACTAAAGCCGACTGTTTGGAGAAAATGGTAAGACTTGTTGTGTCTAGGAATGTCCGACCACTAGCAGTGCCATCGGATGGATGTTCTTTGACATGGTTATGGTAATTAGTTAAGCGTTATTGTGTGATCGTATTGATGTGACTGGCTTGACAATCACTTGGTAATTATGGCCAGGTCTCTATTACTGAGATCTGTTTGGTCTCTGTAGACGGACCTGATGATGTCAGAGATATCCTATTTTCATGTTGGCAAGATAACGATGGACGACATCCAGCCCTGTGTTCAGCGCATGTACCAACTGGCAGAGACGGACAAAGCTGATAGCCAGGTGGAGTTGGAAGAGCAGAGGTCAAAGGCCAAGGAAGCTATTTCAGAGGTACTTGTAATAGGATGCATGGTGCTGCAGCTAAGAGATGTTCCTCTTGTAATCCCAGGTTCTCCTGAGCCGCAGTCGGGACCTGGTGGCATTCCACACATATGACCTCCATCAACCGGCTGATAACGCCATCACAAATGTGACGTAAGTGCTATCTGGTGTGACACCTGTTGAGTTAAGATGACATCTGTTTGATGTGCTGTATACTGTAGGCGTCACCTCCAGAAGAACTACCCAGAGTTGGTGTATGACACAAAATCATTACTTCCACCAGTAACCTCTCAAGACGCCAAACGTTGGTTGCTATGGCAATGCCATCAACAGTATATGAAACATGGCCTACTTCCTGTTCTGTAGACATTGATAGTGGTTACCTATTGCTGGGAGAACTGAAGCAGTTTGGACTGACTTTCGCTTGGAAAAAGTTGTTCTTTCAGATAAAGAATGAGCTACTGGTCTGCCAAGATGTGAGTAGTGGAATGCAGCCACTTATGAACTAGACTATAGCTGAAGGGCTCCCTTGTTTAATGTTGTTCCTTGCTTTCACATCACTCAGCCAAACGGCAAAAAGAAGCATCCCGTTGTTCTGAACCTCAACTTGTGTACTGTCAAGGTTGGCACCGCTCAGATGTACCTATTTATTACTTACCACTGCTCCAATCCTCCGTCTCTAGGAATACAATCATCCTAACTTGGAAAGAAACTTTTGTTTCAAAGTCATATCCCCTGCCAAGACACTTCTCCTGCAAGCAGAAAGTTCTTTAGGTAAACCACTTTAAGGCTCTTCTTGTATTCAAGAGCTCCCCCTAGCTAGTGATGTATACTTCCCCCTAGCTAGTGATGTATACTTCCCCCTAGCTAGTGATGTATACTTCCCCCTACCCAATGGTGTGTAAGCTGAACGTTGTATGCTGCTCCATTCTAGAGGTCCGGTCATGGATCACCAGCTTGACAGATGCCATTGGCCAATCTCTCACCACACCTCCACTGACCCAACCACTCAGTAATCCTGCCAACAGTCAGTTTACTACCAGAGGCCACACTGCAAATCAAGGTACTCCTGAAGTGCAAAGGTCAGTTTATGCCAAATCCCAAATCCCATACCAGATCCAGTGTCCCATATCAGATCCAGTGTCCCATACCAGATCCAGTGTCCCATACCAGATCATGTCTGCCCTATATAGACCTGCTGCTAAAATGTTGTCCACAAGTGTTATTAAAGAGCTGTATTCCATTCCTGGAAATGACGCTTGTGCAGATTGCGGTACATCAAAACCAAAGTGGGCAAGGTATACCTGTTAAATGTAGTCAGTTATCCTGTCACATGACAATGCTGCATGTTGATTGGTCAATATACCACTAGAGATAAACAACTAGGGATGCTGTCAATACTACTTATGGGTGTCTCTCTTTTGCAGTGTGAGTCTAGGTATACTGATCTGTATAGAGTGTTCAGGAGCTCACAGGTCTCTTGGAGTCAGCATATCCAAAGTAAGGAGGAAAATCCTTTAATTAGAGAAAATCTGGTATAGCCTTTAAAATGAATAAAGTCCTCACTTATGGCTGGGTGGAGTGATTAAATGTGTAAAACGCCTTCAATTAGTGAAGCTATACATCAGGATGTAGATGGCAGTGCTGGGTTGCCAGTGTCATAACAGTGTGTGGCTATTACTGATTGTGTGATTAGGTCCGATCTCTGACTCTGGACACTTTGAGTGATAGTGCAATTGACAAACTGAAGCAGGTTGGAAATACAAGGGCAAACCAAATATATGAAGCTTGTCTGCCAGAAGACTTTGACAAAGGTCATTAGTGTAGCATGTAGTGTAGTGTAGGTATTGTCAAAAGTGTTGAACTAGGCAGTGTGTATGTACTTACAAGTGGTATACTATATAAATATACAGTTATAACTAGGCAGTGTGTATGTACGTAGATTCAGTGCGTGATGCTGCCAACAGACAAAAGTTTATCAGAGACAAGTATTTTGATTTGAGATACACAACTGACGATGAAAGGAGTATAATAAAAGAGAAAAGTGAGTTGTTATGCATACATACATATGTATGTATGGAGTGTGCGCATATGGAACACATATGTATACATGAACACATTTCAGGGGCGAAACAGCTGAGGAAGACGTTGGGATCTGATAGAACAGAGAAAACACCGCCAGCGAGGGCTATATTAGCTCCTAGTACTAAAACACCTGCTGACAGTGATAGTGATGAAGATATCATTATTAAAGCTCCAGGTCCTCCAGGTCAAAAGGTGAACCAAAAACGATAAAAAAGTCACAGGAAATCCCTTCACGTAAGTGCACAAAATATCTGCTGTGACTAATACACAGTGACTGCAGATCATTTTCTTACCTTCCTTCTTAGACAGTCATTCAATCAATAGATAATTTGTAGGTAATTTCAGGAACCACCTGTATTTAAACTGCTAAGCATGAAACTGCATTTGAATAATTCCAAATTTATTTTTGTCATAAAATGTAATAAGTGTTTCTAACAAAAAATAATCAAAACTTTGTTTCAAATGTCATATGAAATGTCTAAAATGAGACACATATTAATGAAACAAAACTACCTAAAGACACCTGTTGGGCAGATGCCAGCGACAGACAATCTATTCAAAGAATCCTATGAGGATCATCATTCCGATTCCTACCAGAAGGGCCACCACCTCCTTCACAGTCTGCCAAACTGAGCTCTCCTCCAGCAGCTCCGGGAGCACAGATACAAGGGCTATGTAGATGAAGCCTCCGGCAGTAAACGGAAGGATCCATTCGGTAGCAGTAGTGGAGCCAGTTGCTTCAGCCAGCAACCCAAACATAGTCCCCAGCAGCGCTCCCACTGCAGTCACCAGCTGCAGCATCATTGCCTTGCGTTTGGAGCACCCTGATTGGATCAAAATGGCAAAGTCACCAATCTCATGAGGAATTTCATGCAGGAGGATGGTCATGGTGGTTACCATGCCAACGTATTGATTGACCAGGTAGGATGCACCAATGGCTAGTCCGTCAGTAAAGTTGTGTGCAAAATCAGCAGCCAAATTCAAGTAACCTGATGCCTTAATTGTGCCTTCTAAAAAGGAGAAGAATAAAATGGCTGCCAGTACATGGTAGAAGGGTCTGGCTTGACTTATGAACAATAGACCACATTCAAATTATTATATTATCTGTATACACACACGTTGTAGGACATACTCACCATTGATAGATTTATCTTCATTCTTTTTGCTGTCCTTCTCGTTACTGCTCTTCCCTTTTACAACATTCCTCTTCCTAAGGCCATCAGGAGGGGAGCTGTCTGAGTCACGTGACGCCTGGTTGCTAGGCTGCTGGGGCAGGTGGTGATGCTGTCCACTATCTCCTTTCAAGATATGCACCGTCTTCTCTACAACCATGAATGCCACAATTCCAGCTAATACGTACACTCCGACCACCAGCTCGGCTGTGTGGGAATGGCCCTCCCCGCTCTGGTGGTGGTGCTCGTGCTCCTCGTGCGCCCCATGATGTGGGGCGAGGGCGTGGGGAATCAGATGCAAGAAAGCGTCACCCAAGAGACCACCTGCAGCAAAGCTTAACAGTACTTTAAGTAGCTCTGAATGTTCGTAAGCATTATGAAGTGGAATAAAGAAGAGAATGGCGAATGGGGCAGCGCTAATTAACGCTGTCGATAGCATTGCATATGTCCACACAGACGTGGCATCCCTGCTCTCCCGAGTGTGTGTCTGGTGGTGACTGTGAGCGTCGACTGCCGCACCAAGCAGGACTAAGACTACAGCCATTAACATACCCCGATGACAAAGATCTTTGTATGACGCCATTTTTAATACTAATATAAACATCGATTATCTGTAACAAAATGGGGTCAACCCGCAGTAAATGAGTGGGTTGAGCCCGATCTAAACCCTAGCTGCGTACGGACCCGAAATCGTGTACGGGGCCAATCACATGATACGCTCTCATATGATTTGCTGAGATGGGCTTTCTGCTTCTACTGACCGCTGCTGCTCTAGTCGGCTGCTCCTTTGCCAACTACCCTTGGCCAGACAACGTGACGCAGGTGCACGGATACATCGAAGTGAGTCGTTTAAGCACTTTGATGGCCGGAAGATTGCAACTACGTAGCAACTTGCTGTGTCGTACAGGTGAACAAGACGCATGGAGACTACTACTTCTTTTGGTTGTTTGAAAGTAGAAAAGATCCCTCAACAGACCCGTTGATCATCTGGTTGACGGGAGGGCCCGGTTGCTCTAGCATGCTTGGCCTTTTCATGGAAAATGGTCCCTTTCTCCTCCCTGGAGGCGCCACTGATCCAAAGTACAACCCGTACGGGTGGAACTCGTTCGCCAACTTGATGTACGTGGACCAGCCCCCGGGTACCGGGTTCTCCTACACCACTAACCCGGTGAGTTAGCAGTCTGGTCCAGTCATTGGGTGTGACGTCATTTCATTAGCTCATTCCATGACCCAATGTGTAGGCGGGATACACTCATAACGAGTCGCAGATAGCAGCTGACTTTTGGACGTTTTTGAGACAATTTTATGGGCAATATCCAAAATATTCGCAACTTAATTTGTACATAATTGGAGAAAGTTATGGTGAGTCCCAATGATGAGATCCTGCATAACCAGCACCCAATCTGGGAGTGCATGTACGCATGTGCACTGTATACATGCAGCTGGACACTACGTACCAGCCATTGGAGCAGAAATTGTCCGTAGTAACTCCATCTATGCCAAGAACCTCAAGGGAGTGGGTGAGTTGCAGAGAAGTGGAGAGTAAGTGATCGATAGTCACTGGATGTTTGTTTCACCTGCAGCTGTGGGAAATGGTTGGGTGGATCCATTGATCCAGTACGGACAGTATGCACCAGTAAGTGCCAACCGCCTCCAAATGTATCCTCTCTCACAGAATACTTTTACCTGCAGTTTGCTCTGAGTAACAAACTGATAAATCAAGCCCAGGCTGAACAAGCAGGTTCTGTGTACGCTCGATGTAAAGGTGATATTGAGCAATCTGCTTGGCTGGAGGCATTCCAAGACTGTACAGTAAGCAATTCTCTGTCTACTGTCTACTGTCTACTGTCTGCTGTCTACTGTCTGTCTATTGTCTGCTGTCTACTGTCTGTCTATTGTCTGCTGTCTACTGTCTGTCTATTGTCTGCTGTCTACTGTCTGCTGTCTACTGTCTATTGTCTACTGTCTACTGTCTACTGTCTACTGTGTACAGATGCTGGTAGATTATGTTTTAGAGACTGCAGATACGGATCTTGGGAGAAAGTTAGCATTTCAATTTACTCCTCTACTATAGTAACCTTACTGATGTTCACATGTAGTATCAATCCATATGACATCCGAAAGAATTGTGATGTGGAGCCACTCTGCTATGAAACTAAGCAGGTCTGTCTCTACTGGCCACTCCTCTCAGATATTACTGTGTGTTGATGTACTATTGCTATGTGTCTCAAGATTGACAGCTTTCTGGCGAGGGAGGACATTCGAAAGGAGCTGGGAATCCCTAACAGTGTCAAATGGACTGAATGTGACAGAAAGGTGTATTCGCTGGTGAGTCCAGTTTCCTATGTAATGTTGTCTTTTGATCCATCGCTGCTCATACTGCTCATACCAGCTCGTGGGAGACTTTGTACACAATTTTGAGAAGTCTATTGCTGTGATCCTAGGACACAAACGTAGAGGTAATCACACTGCATTGATAGTGTGCACTTTGTCAGTTGCAACACTTGTGGTTGGGCTATCATTTACTAGTATGATGTACTTCCACATATACATAGTTGATGTGTATAGTGGAGATCAGGACTTTATCTGTAACTACTTTGGAGGCCGGAACTGGACCCTGACTTTGAACTGGTCAGGCAAATCTGACTTCAACAAAGCTACAGAAAAGACTTGGTCAGTAGGTGGACAGCCGGTGAGTTCTTCCTAAGTGTATTTCTCCTCCTCCCATCTCCCTCCCTCCCATTTCCTTCCCTCCCTCCCTCCCTCCTCCCCCCATCTCTTGTAGGCTGGTAAAGCTCGCAGTGCTGATGGTCTAACATTCCTTCAAGTGTACAATGCTGGTCATCTAGTGCCAATGGACCAGCCACAGAATGTGAGACATATATGTTGTTATAGTAACAAATTAGAGGTGTAAAAGCTTGCTATTCCTATGTAGGCACTTGACATGGTCTCAAGATTTTTGAAGGATGAACCTTTCTAGTGTGGTCACATTCTCATTGAGCAACATTATAACTACGGCCTAGGCTTTGCAGTAATATGATTGCTATTGTGAAATGCTGTCAATATATATTCACTAATTACCCCTGTCTAGCGGGGAGGGGTCAATTTGAAAGCTGAAAATCAACCTGCAGCCATGTTGAATTGCATACTTGCGTGTATAAATTTTCCAAAAAGTTATAAGTAATAATGTGACTAACACAACTGGAAAATATTTCAAAGCTCTGAACATGGAAGCACTAATTTGGAAGCTCTATATAGCAAAGGTGTACAGCCACATGAAGGGGCTGTTTTTTTAGTTAGCATGATTTGCAATATAATATAGAAGGTATCATTTTTATAAATTATATAGTAAGTATAATGGAAATGTTTCATATGTATATGTATGTGAATGCTGACAATTAAATTCTAATATACAAACTATCGTATGTTGTCGATGTCTGATCTATAATTGGTTGAAATAATGACTTGATTGATGCACATTATTTTCACATAATACTACATGGACATTGACAACTAATTCTTATGTACACAGTATGTGTATGTGAATTAAGGCCTTGAACACAATATTAGATAATTAAGATGGTTTGAATTGCTAGTCTTGTTGGTGTTGTTGTAATCTTGATGCATTGAACTTTTGGTTCATTTCCTTTGCAATTTGATGTACTTCTGATATACCTGGGCGCGTGTCGGGTTGGGGGTTAATGCAACGATCAATTAAGAATCGCAGCTACAGAACACAAAGCTGGTTGAGCAAACGTGTGAGGGAAAAGGCACTATGATTACCTGATCAGTGTAAATGTCAGCTGGGAGGGGAGGATAGTCACATTTGTCAATCTTTTTACAGAGAGAGTAGAGATTCATTTTGTCACCATAAAATGGAGACTGTAGAGCAGCCAACTGAATAGTGGAAGGACACAAGGAGTGACATCTGCAAAGGGCTTACAGTCCAAGGATGGAAATAACTTACTTCATACAGCAGACAACCCAGGGACCATATGTCGGACTTGAAGTTGTACCCCACCTCATGTATCCTCTCTGGGGACATGTAGTACGGAGTTCCCACTGCAGAAATAGGGGGAACATGAAGAACTTCCCGGCAAGCCCCTAACACAGTGTGTATGCATAAGGAGTTACCAAGTGTGTGTGCTGCAGTTGTCTTTGAGCTAAAGAACCTGCCCAAACCCAGGTCTCCCAACTTGACTACTCCATCAGCTGTGATAAACACATTGGCTGGCTTGATATCTGCAAAGAGATGTAAGGTGCCAGATTGTGTTTGAGATGGACCTGGTCCCCCTGGGGATCGTGTTACCTCTATGCATGACTCTCCGTGAATGCATGTGTTCAAGGGCGCTACAAATTTGTGTAAAATATCTCCAAATTGTTCTCTCTGGAATTAGAATCTTCTGCTTCTTAAAATGCTACAAAATATTGTGGGGAATTGAATGTAGAGATATGATTGGCATAGAGTGGTGGGTGGGGTGCAGTGGTGGGTGGGGTGCAGTGGTGGGTGGGGTGCAGTGGTGGGTGGGGTGCAGTGGTGGGTGGGGTGCAGTGGTGGGTGGGGTGCAGTGGTGGGTGCAGATTGGAGGGCGTGTAATGAGAGACCATATACTCACTCGGATCATTCTAGCCAGATCTCCAGCATCTGCCAATTCCAGGACAATGTTTAGCTGAAAAGAGAAAAGCATTTGCAAATTAATAACTGAAACAAGTTGTACAGTGGACGAATGACGTGAGCTGAGGAGACTACTGAGAGAGATTGGTAACGAACTTCATTGTTTTCTATGAACGACGCGAGATATTTGATGATATTCGGGTGATCCAATTGCTGCAGACACATTGAAAACAATATACAGCTATTACGACAGTAATCTCGCTCGTCTACCTACTTTTAGAAGATCAATCTCGTTCATACAATCCTGCCTAGCTTTAGCGTCCACCATCTCAAATATCTGCGAAAATGGTCAAAAGTGGCACAAACATGACGAATGTCGACGAACTGTAGATCCCTTACCTGTATCTTCTTTAGCGCCACGATAGAATTGTCATACACACATCGTGCTCTATAGACACAACTAAATTGGCCTTTTCCAATTAGTATAACATCTTTAAAACACGCCAAGGAGTTGTAGCAATCCTTTTTGTCGGGAGGAGGAGGCGGTGGCAGGACAGTACTCATTTTATTTTCAATGAACTGAGGTAAGCACCCCTCAGTTCGCAAGTAGGAACTTGAGCCAGCAAAGAGTAATGAATCTCATTACCGAACAAATGAATATCATTAAAGTCAATGAATAACATTACTACACATAGGCAAATAGTTGTTATAAACTAATCATGTCTCCATCGCCTCTCCAGTAGGCACAACCCGCTCCTCCATTATGTCAAACTTTCGGACCTCAACACTCAAAGTGGCTAAAGGTGAATGGCATAACATTCAAGTATAAGGTACAATTTCCTGTACTGAAGCTACATATGAGTACATCACCAGTTATTCAAATCTGGGCGGTGCCCTTTGAGTACATCCCTTGAGCCACTCACCAGTTGTCCCTGGCTTGTACTCGTACAGTCCAGCTCTGCAGGAGCAGCAAGGATTACGTAGGCACAAGTAAGTCAGTCTGCTGTATCATACCTTTCTCCTTTCCTGTTGGCAATATCATAAGGACGAATGTAATCCACCTTGTCTGCCGTGATCACACACACATCAACATGGCTACCAGAGCCCTGGAACACAGTGCATAAGATTGTATTCTAGATAATTTGTGAGATCAAAGGATACCTACTAGATCATTGAAGATGCCGGCCCGAATGGCATTCGCAACAAGTCTCATTGCTTCCTCGCGCTACAAGTATAAAACACACACAGTAATACCTTCTATACATGGCTCTGCAGTAGTGGACTCACTTCCATGTCCACTCTATATCCATCTTCAAACACCGCCATGGCAGCCAGTGAACCAGACCCTACACAGAGAGGTAGCAAGTTGCATTAAATAAAGGCAAAAGTTGTATCAATAACAGTAAAAAGTCAATTGTGAAATATAGTCCACACTGTTTATCAAACCTGCTAGAAGGAATTACAATTAACAAATTCAAAACAAGTTCCCCAATATCACTTGCAATGGTACTTCAGATGGCTGCACATTGATGCACCAACTCACCCATAGTAACGTAGGGAAGGCTATCCGTACTCCCATGGGGAGCAACAGTAAAGAGGCGTGGTCCATACTTGTCAACGCCCCCCAGCACTAGTGCTGCACTCACATAACCTTGGTACCTAAACAGGTACTGTTTTAACATCCTCAAAGCAGTGGACACTTGAGACTGTACAGAATAGGCATAGACCCCCACAGGTTACTAGCCTTACAGGTCACGTGCATGTCATGTGACCAACCTGTCTGCCTGTGTATAATCTGTGCAGATTCAATTTTGAGGAAATCATTGCTGTAACATTTTCAGTGTCAGCTGCAGTTCCTGCTCCGCAGCAACTATACATGACATACCCAGCCGTAAAACACCGTATACTAAAAAGAGCAGATTTTAAAAGGCTACTCTTACTAAATATTTGGAGCAATGTAGTGAATTTTAGCACAATTCTTGTCAGCAACAATAGTGTCTTCCGTCGCCCGAGTGTCCGCTCCTAGAACAACTCCGTCTTTGAAGACAACACCGGCTATCGTAGTGCCAGTCTTGACAGCCTTGGGAACACGCACGCCATCTTTCTCTAAGGATTGGTTCCTGCAAAGGAAAGCAAAAATCTGAATTGATAAAGAATAAATTAATCAAATACTTCATTTAGTACTATTGAAGGGACGGACCTCCCGTAAAGGTCAAACTTGAATCCTGGCTGCGATGATTCGCCTTGCATTCCAAAAGGGAAGGAGGCGTCCATTTTTACGTCTCAGCTTGATGAGAGATTATAATTAGATCCCAAACCACAACCATTTGATTTGACAATAGCTAGGGGATATTATATACAGTTTGAATGTACAAAAATACATTTTTATAATTGAGGGTTATAAACTTGTGTGTTTCACAAGAAGTGTCAGTCTGTAGTGTGTTCTATAAATCCTGTGGAACTGGTGTACTTGCATAACTTGGTGCCTATACACAAACAAGAAAATGACTACAGGGAGGAGGTACCAGTTTAGTATGGCACTTACACTCTCAATCTTGTGGTCCAACTTTTCAAAAAACAAAATCTGAGACTCTGATGCCAAGCTAGACACAAAGGATTGAAACTAAACTACCTTATATGGTATGAACATTACTGCTCAGATGGATATAGCAAGCTTTAATATACGTACATGTACATGGAACAGTTAATGTTGGCTTGTTCATAAGTCATTTGGCAACACTGTAAAAAGTCTTATATCTTACCCTCGTAAAGCAGTGTTTGTTTGTCTTACCCTCGTAAAGCAGTGTTTATTTGTCTTACCCTCGTAAAGCAGTGTTTGTTTGTCTTACCCTCGTAAAGCAGTGTTTGTTTGTCTTACCCTCGTAAAGCAGTGTTTGTTGGGACGACTTTTCTGGACTTGTGAAGCAGAGCAAATGGAAGATTATGAAGAGGAACAGAAGAAAAGTTGTCACTTTGTTCGCCAACCTACATGTAAAGGCTAACTGATAAAAGATGGAGAGTAAAACTTTGCTTACATACCTGCAAGGGAGACTGAGCTGGACTTGTGAAGTGATTGTTGAAGGTATTGTCCGCTAAGGGAATAGACGTATTCTTTGTACTTGTAGAGTGCTCCAAGGGAGCAGCTGTGGAGCTGGGGTGAGTGTCATGGAAATCGAGCGGATGCGCACTGCCAGTCTCCTCCACCGGGTCGGGTGTAGGTGGACTCGTGGCTACTAACAGAGAGGAGCAGACAGCATGATTAAAGTATCTCTAATTAAAGTTCACCTCTCACCATTCTCGCCGCTGATACTGCAACTGATATTGGCGTGGGAAGTGTTTTTACACTTTCCATTCGTGTTTTGTAAAGGGGACACTTTAGTACCGATACAGCCCATACTCAGAAGCCATTCAGTGGCACAACTTGAAAACCAACATCTCGTACTGTCTACATACACATACATATACTATGAAAGTGATGTAAATTTTCTCTGATAAAGATGATTAGCAACAGGAAAGGTTTCACCTTCACTTTGCGAGCCATGTTTGCTTGGTTATCGCCCAACAAAATGGCCGCCGGGGCAAACCTAATTTCAACTTTGCAAAAGTCTCTGTTTGTATCGCGTCCGACTTGCCTCTTTTCGTCAATTTTATTTAACAGAACATTTTTAATTAGCAGTCAGAGGAGTATAGCCACTCAAACGAGTAGCAGTGATGATGGTAGGGACTGACTGTTGCATCGTACAGCCTTGACTCAATTCTGTTTGTGCTTTAGCGCCTTCTCCTCAAAAAGAACATCCTAAGCTGATCTGGGAAGGATACAAGAGGCGCCACAAAGGAGCCATACCTCCACAGGTCAGGCAGTACTAGCTACCCATCCGTCATCTCTTGTTCACTTATTTATTTCCCTTCTTTAGAAGACGAGGCTGAGATGCATAGTGAGTGTCAATTAATTTAATTAATTTAATTGGAATTTTATTCATATTGTCGTGCTTGACAAGTGTCTATATGTAATGTAGAGGAAGATAAATAAAGGAGAAGGAGGATTGTGTTCAAATCCCTGTCCCATCTGTGCTAACCGCATAGAGATTTCTCACACAGTAAGTGCAGTCGGGCCAGATAAGGTATATATCAAGCTCTTCTACATCTCCTTAGAGCACACAGCTTTTGCAACAGTTTATATGTCCTCATACCGGAAGGATACTGGAGGCAAGGAAGACAGGTAGGGTACACTGTCAGACTAGATCTGCACTTGTTTACTGCCAGTAGTCCTTGATGTGAAAGTCTGTCTGGAGACACTTTTAGTAAAACTGTTTCAATTTTCAATGTGTCCTGCTTCTGAGGTGCTACTATCACTTGGTGTTACCATGGTTACTTAGGTTTGTGTAGAAGGCAACAGAAGAAGATGGTGGCAGCAATCAAAAAGGCCCAGATAATGGGTATGAATGCCGTGTGCCTCCATCTCTATGTAGTGTTGATACTAATTTATATACATGTATGCAGGTCTCATTCCATTTACCATTCCAAGACACTACACAATCAAATGACATTGAGTGAAAAACTAGTTATATTTGAGCATGTGTTTGTTTGAATTACAAAAATACATACAAAGGCTTGAAATATATTAGTGGGGTGGGTCAGGTGGGTGTGGCATGATAAAGGAGATCAGACATCGTGGATTCCTATTCCCTCACTGTTATCCATTGCCACACCATTTTCAACATTAGGTTCAAACTCTGGTTCAAATGTCATCATTGCAACTGAACTTTCTGTAAAGGTACCTTCCAGTACATCACCATTGCCAACTGTAGTCCTACCCATAATTGTATTGTAGGCATGGCTATGTTCATTGTCATCCGTGGTCCCATTTCCACTGTCTACGGATGAATGTCGCTATAGTGAAGACATAGATTAAATAATCTACAAGTACAACTTGAAGAGGAACTATTTACATTAGCCTCATAGCCATTTGTACTGTACATCTCAAGGCTAGGTTGGATGGACGGTCTGTAGGAACCACCAGGCTTGTTGGCTGGTTCAGCAATGTCTCCGTCTGGACCCTCTTGCTGCGATAGTAAAGATGTCTCTCCTTTGTACATCTTGACAAACTAGCAACAAAATCAACGTGTTTATGCAAGTCTCACTGAAACAAATGCAAATATTTGACTTACTCGTGGAATAAACAGAATCAGGAGAGGTGCCAGTATTGCGATGATAATTGTCAGGACAGTTATGACATAAGAGGCGGTAACACACTCTGGACAGCTGATGATTACCAACACCAGAGACGCCAAGCCTCCCACTAGCAGGATTCCCATAGCTGTGAACATTGCAAAACTGACATACAAAGAGTCGGTTATGTGAACGTATTTCACATTGCGACTCTCATAGGCAAGAAAAAATCCAAACACTATTAGTAACATTTTGTAAACAAATAGTGCTCCAATCCAGTAACCCCACGTCTCACAGGAACACATCTTAATTTCATAATTGATGTCTTCACGATCATCATAATTCTGTTGTGTTGTATTAGTCAACCTCCACTGAGAATTCGCTGTCCATGGAATTAACAGCACCATGTCAAGAAATAGGAATCCAGCAATTACTAGAAAAAAGTTCCAGTGCTTGAAGTCCTGAAATCAATTAATTACCCATCAAAGGAACAGCATTACATAAAATATAACATAATTGATGACTTTTGAATAGAGATATCTTTTGAATGACACATCTTTCAACTCTTTGAGTGTCTAAAAAATGCAGTTTGGCTTTAAATCTTTTGGATGGCACATTAACCAAAAAACTACATTTTAGACGCTTGAGAGTGGAAAGACGCGCCATCCAAAAGATAAGTCTGATGCGGTTAGAAGGAATCCTTATTTTATGAATAGAGATGCAAACCTTATTCTTAAGCTCCTCATTTGTATAGACACGATAGATCTGGTACTGTTTGGAGAAGAGAGCTCCAAAGGAGATTGAGAACCCAAGTGTCCAAAACCAAAGACGAAACTAAACCAATTTAGATCAAAATGTTTTCAACAAAGATAGCAATGGATGCAATGCATGAGAACTTACATTACACAGACCAGCAACTATGTTGTCCGGAACACCATATGCATCTGAATTCTCATGGCCCAGAGCAAGGGTAGTTAGTAATACAACTAAACAGCCAATCAGAATCACCGTATTCATATGTGGTCCAGAGGGAGATAAAATCCTAAATAAATGCAGTAAGGATCAAATCATCAGAGAGCAAAACACAAAAGTAGTGACAGCAATTGGACCATGTTATGTCCCACAGTTGCTAAGCAACACTTACTCGGTAGTGCATGTCACTAGATTGAACACCAGTACTGCAGCAACTATCACAATGGCAACAGCAATCAGCACCAGAAAGGCAATGAGCAGTTGATGGGGCAGTTTTACCATCATCACATTTGGCCGGTCACGAGGTCTCTGGCCTCCATGCCAATCAGGCTCCATGACATTTGTAGTTTCATTGCCATCAAAAGTGACAATAACATTGCTCAGGAGATCAATCTTTCCCATACTGTTGCGCTTATACTGGTAAACGGCAATGGGTCTACTATTTCTGCCATTCTCTCCAAACTTTACAGGACCCGAAATTCCACTAAAATTGAGGTTGCGTACGGATTCTGTTATATTGTTGTACATATCAGTATCATTATAAGAGATATCGGCCAAAGACTTCCCACTTGAACTGAAGGATGTTGCCACTTCATCCAGTGCTAGAGCTGTAGCCAAAACTGCATCATACATTGACTTCCTGTATGGATGTGTGCTATTTGTAGCGAGATTACCCCCATGCATCTGGAGACATTCGTTATATTTTCCTTCAAATTCGGAAGCAGTCTAAAAACAGAAAGAAAGAAAAAATTGAAAAAGCCCCCAGGGAGGATCGAACTCCCGACCCCTGGTTTACAAGACCAGTGCTCTAACCACTGAGCTATGGAGGCGGCACGCTTGCTTCTTGTTAATAGTATATTTATAACTAACTTGGCCAGAATCGGCGACAACGTTTTCAGAGTCGTTAAAATAGGGGCCGATTGCAAACATGTTTGTTGTCAAAGCATCATGTATCTCTTCTTTAGTACAATCGCCATAATTAGAGTTCTTGTCCCACCATTCATTATGCAACCAAGCAGGTAGGATCCACACATACTTTTTAGATACAAGATCTTTTTTCTTTGCCTGAAGGGGTATAAGGAACAATCATATTTCCAACTACCTCTTAAGAGCCATAAAACCTCCTGCTTACTTCACAAATAACTTTGCCAGCATTCTCTTCATAGAACCACCCAAAAATAATTCGGACTTCACTCTCTTTTAAGTGGTCTATAGGTGAGCTAACATCTTCTGCAAAGTTTCTACGTATCACTGTTTTGTTTAACAACCTTTGTGACAAATTATCTGCTGCCTATATTGACCAATAGTACACTAGTAGTATATCAATGAAAGTATATAATGTTAATATACTCACTTGTTGAAATATATTTTCTGCCTCAAATAGAATAGCTACTTTTGACCACTCGTTCTTCTCCATCCAAGCTTCCCGAGCATAATTGGAATCACTTTCAATAGGAAGTGTCCCAAAAAGTCTGTCATACTTACTATATGTTGTTTCATTTGGTTTCTGTATTAGATCTGCTGATATTGCACCATTTGAAATCTAAGAAGAAGAGTATCATTGAAAGCAATCATCCATGTGAGTCTCAACACAACCAGTGGCTATGTAATCCTATTGTCTGTGGTAAAATTAGTTAGTATAATCACAACAAGTAAAAGCTAGGAATGTAGTTATATAGGCAGTTAACTAAAAGTCACATACTTGATGATGACAATACATAAACAATGCAGATAAGCAGGTATGGAGGAGTCATGTTGAAATACTACCTGATATTTGAACTATACACCTTGCATACTACTAAGAGGGAGAGGGAAAGGAAAATGAGACAGCTGAACGGGAGATGAGAGATTGAATGAGCTCTATTGGCTCAAATATCCTATGGTTTTGTAACATGATCTGAAGCAGCTTTATCATGAATGATTGCTCTTTCAATTTCCTTGCAAAGAACATCTTGGCAGTGTGGTGAGCATAAGAAGTTTATAGAAGCTAATTGCACTTACTAGCTAGATAGATATGACAAATAACGCTGACAAGAGTTTCATAATTCCCTTACTTGAGTGATGCTGTACACTGAGTTTGAGATGGCAGCAATCGGTGCTGTGGAACTGGAGCAGTAGCCTCCAATGAACATGATCCAGGTCCTGTTGATGTGTTCAGGACTAGAAGTGGCTCTGACTAGCTCCCAAGTCGCCTGTGATGGACTACACTACAGGGTCAGTGTACATAGAAATAAGGGAAACCTGATAGTCCGGTAAATAGGAACTGGCAACTTATACTTGGGTCGGTTTCAATTGGAGTATTATTGGCACGTATTCAGTCGTAATTAACAACAATGCACTCAATAAAATTAGACAATCTAAATAAGCGCAGCCTACCTGGGTATCGCTGAAGTAGAGGTCCAATTCGTAGTCCTCCAAGATGGCAGGGTTGCTGTTAATGGCATTACGAGCCACTAGTGCGGCAATCGCAGCTGTTTCCGCGGGGTCCGAACGACCGGGATAAAATACATTCACATAGAGCTTTGACTTGTTCTATAGATAATATAAAGATCTTTCGATAATCATTGAAACAACAAGACATTACAAGACAGTCTACTGGTGAATAAGTTAATATAGAGCCTATGTCATTAATCCATGGCCATTCGTAGACAATCTGTATATCATAGTCAATGGTAGTCGTAAACGAACGTGGTACTACTTCCGAATCGTAAGATGGTATCACTCACTTTGAGGGAATTTATTATGTCCTCAGATGGTTTACAAAGATCTCTTAATACGACACTCGCTCCGAAGGAACAGACCGATACAGTAACAAGAAAGAAGAAGGATAGACGATACACCTTTCGCATCTCTAGTCTCCGCGACAAATGATATTCATGCGAACGTTTAGGGGGATAAAATAACTGATGACATCATTAATCCAAATTGGTTAAATTACAGATGTGGGTGTTGCTTGAAAGTATTCGTTACTTCAACCATCTTCTTCTTAATTTTTTCGAAATCCTCATTAGTGTACCATCCTGTGGTGGGCTGTTTATAATATATTGTGTTATTTTGGAGGCTACATTCATAATGGGAATGCTATATATGTACTTACACTAAACTCTGAGGGTTCAAAACCATCGTTAGCATGGACCAATTTCTGAACAGCATCATCTCTTATGAAGCAGAGCTGATACATAATTCTTCGTTTGACAGGGGGGCGGTCAGAATAAAATGCATGACTATAAAGAGAGATTCAACTTAATGGTTGATCCTACAGGAGATGAACAAGGCTATAGAAACATACAGCCTTTCATCAATCACAGCAAGACTATTTGTATTTGAGTCATCCTCTTCAAGCAGTGGCTGGTCCGTCTCTTGTTCAGCTCCGGGTTGGTGGTCCCCAAACTTCAGCAATGCCTCTGACCTTCCCTGAAGAGAGTGTGTGCTGAATCGAACATTTATTCCCTGGTATCTACATCCATAAATAGAACAGTAAATATCTCTAAGGGATTACAGACAAACTTGACCCATTATCATCTCTCCTTCCCTCCATCTTCCTCCTCATATTTACTCATGCCCTCTATGACACTGCAAAAATAATATTTTTTGCTTACATTTTTGCTTCTACTGACTTTCGTGGATCATAACCAAATCGAATGTACAGCAACCTCCATGGACCACTCAGGAAGTGGTACGAAACCAAAGCAAGATGCCTGTGGTTCAAGAAAAGTTAACTCACCACAAGTACACACCACCTTCTGGAACACAGCTGCTACAGCTAGAGATGTGAACACAACTTGCTAACAGAGAACTAGTTGCATAGTCACATCTGAGAAGGCCAGATGTGCATTTCATTGCTTGCTTCCAAACCTTAGGACAAAGTGACAACATAAAACTCACCTTTGTCTAACTTGTTGTTTAAGATGATACGAGAGTGCAAATTTGGACCAGATTGGTTGTTCCTCAAACAGCTAAAGAACAAGTCACATAAAGCAGCTGTACTGCATTTAGTTGGTAAGTAATTTGCTACCTTTTTTAGTTTACTAATAAATTCCTCATTTTTGATAACTGCTATGCTAGGATGGGAATCTGGTACAGCTAGACCACTTAATTAAGGAACAACATGGCTGCAGGCATAGACTATACAACACTTTAGTTATTGTGGGATACGTCCAGCATGGTCCAGTGGAATGGAAAGGGGATGGAATAGGGAAAAACCCTTTTTAGAAGTTTCTGATGAAGGATCCTCCTCTTCAAGTCTGTAAGTGAAATAGTAAATTTACTAGATACCCCATGTGAATACCAGTTTACCTATGTGAATACCGACTAACCTATGTGAATACTGGCTAACCTATGTGAATACCAGTTTACCTATGTGAATACCAGTTTACCTATGTGAATACCGACTAACCTATGTGAATACTGGCTAACCTATGTGAATACTGGCTAGCCTATGTGAATACCGGCTAACCTATGTGAATACCGACTAACCTATGTGAATACTGGCTAACCTATGTGAATACTGGCTAGCCTATGTGAATACCGGCTAACCTATGTGAATACCGGCTAACCAATGTGAATACCGGCTAACCTATGTGAATACCGGCTAACTCATGTGAATACTGGCTAACCTATGTGAATACCGGCTAGCCTATGTGAATACTGGCTAACCTATGTGAATACTGGCTAGCCTATGTAAATACTGGCTAACTTATGTGAATACTGGCTAACCTATGTGAATACTGGCTAACCTATGTGAATACCGGCTAACCTATGTGAATACCGGCTAACCTATGTGAATACCGGCTAACCTATGTGAATACTGGCTAACCTATGTGAATACTGGCTAACTTATGTGAATACTGGCTAACCTATGTGAATACTGGCTAGCCTATGTGAATACTGGCTAGCCTATGTGAATACTGGCTAACTTATGTGAATACTGGCTAACTTATGTGAATACTGGCTAGCCTATGTGAATACCGGCTAACCTATGTGAATACCGGCTAACCTATGTGAATACCGGCTAACCTATGTGAATACCGGCTAACTTATGTGAATACCGGCTAACTTATGTGAATACCGGCTAACCTATATTGCATTGGTTTATATTTTGAAAATGAGGTTGGTGGCAGGAACAGTGGAACATTAGCTGTCAAGTGGTCTTTAGATAGCAATCCTGGGAAGAGCAATATGAATGTTTGATGGATATAAACAATGAATTATAAATAATAAATATTCAATGGATGACACAGAGAATTGTAAGCATATACTGGCTGCACATTGTGGCAATTGCAGATTTCTTCATTGAGTATGTTCTTCACCTTTAATTTCATAGTGTTCTCTCCTACAGGTCTCTGTGGTCAGGCCAGGATGGAGCAGCTGGAAGTCGCACAGGTCTGCAGTACAGCGGGAGACAGCAGTGAGGTCAAAAGGTCAAAGATCATTGATATGAACCTTTCTACCTGTAAATTCCACAACACTAGACACTGCAGCTACTATTTCTGTTTCAACCAATTCTTCATCATCAGTTTTGTTCTCTGTACACCTCTTGGGTCGGCACTTAAGCAGCAAACCATGGCAGTCTCGTAACCTTGACAACACCGGTTGACAATGTGAGTCATTTGGCCTGAACCTTAGCGCCAGGGGCTTCTGCAGTCTACTGGTAAGTGCCTATTAAAGAGGATCACATGATGGGTTCCATACACGACTAGCAGTGGTACAACAGTACTTGTGACACAGTTTCTGGACCACCCAAATGATCGATAGCTTTTTCAACATTCTCCACGTTTCCTGCAGGTGTATATAACAGTTTATGAAGTGATCACTCGCATACGTCATCTGACATGCATCTATATGCAGGTAATAGCAAGAGGTGTGCAGATACAAAGGAAAGGGACGGCGAGACACCTGGATATTCGATGGAGCAAGCATAGGGCAAGGCGTCTGGTAGCTCGTAATCGTTAGTAGCATCTTTATGGCTAAGATCTGCCGCCTCCTCCTCCTCGAGCTCTTCTTGAGGCTTCGCTGGATCGTCGGCCATATTTCTAATTGCACAACAGATTCCAATAGCACGTGATTATTTAGTGGTAGACTAGACTACTTTAGAAATCCTCTACAGAGAGAGTTATTTGCAAGATGATGCAAAGTAAGGGAATTCGTGAACTAATGGACGCTGAAAGAGAAGCAGACAAGTTGGTTAAGGACGCTAGAAAAAGTAAGGAGCATCTAATGTGACCAGGGAATGACCATTAAATTGAATGCAAGTGATTGAAACACTAGTCTTTCTATTTCTTAGAGAAGAATGCGCGTCTAAAGGCTGCAGTAGAAGAAGCCAGACGAGACGTGGACACTTATAAGAAGGAACGAGAGGGCCTTTTTCAAGAACAGCAGTTGAAGGTTTGACTTCACTTTTGTATCGCTAACAGCCAATGCCAAAAGAAATTTAAGCGTAAAGAGGACTCTTAAGAACTACCCCTACCCACTCGTGTCTCCTTTATATTTTTAAAGTCTTTCCGCGGATTTGATTTGTATATAGGTTGAAAATTACTTTCATGGTTCCAAATCTGTAATGTCACTAAGCCGCCATTTTTTTCAAATGTATATTTTGTTCGCTATTTTGAATCATTGTCTCCATTCTATTGAACTGTCTCTCTCCCTCTCTCTCTTGCTCAGTCTAGCGGCTCAAGAGATGACTTTTGTGCTCTGATTGATAGGGATACGGAAGAGAAATTGAACAACCTGAAGATCAATGTTGCTAAAAACAGAGACAAAGTCATCGAAATGCTGATTGATAAAGTGTTCGATATAAAGGCAGAAGTACACGAAAACCTGAAATTTGACAATTCCACTAATTAGACTTTTGTAATATTATTAAAAATGGCTGCCAAAGATTTCGACAGTGCGTATGTTCATGAATTATCAATAGAGGATGTACACGGAAAGGAGTGCGCTCTGCTACTCTCTGAACCAGATACAAGATGGACTAAAAACGTTTTGTATTTCCCAGGAGATACGCAGGTACGCAACCATTCGCAACCTAGGTATGTGTTATCTTCATCCCTATGTACGCACGTAGGAGTTAACGTCGGTGATGGAGTGCCAGCGCAGCCAAGTCCAGACATACAGCAGATGGTCTTACGAACGTACTGCGAGCATTTTGCACAAAAGATTTCCCGACGCTGCAGTGTGGATAGTAAAGCCTTATAGAATGCTTCGCGGCATATTCGGGTGTTACGAGCAGTTTGTTCACTCTACTATGACGGGAGTACCAGAGTATGACAGCGGAAACACTGCAGTACTGAACTTGTACACCCTCCTAACCAGAGCGGTCGACAAAATTAAATCGAAATCAACAAGTGGAAATATGAAGAGACACGACCTCGAGGACCCCGATTTCCTTTCTGTTCCGCTGATCCTCGTCGGGTTCAGCAAGGGATGCGTAGTCCTGAATCAACTAATGTATGAGGTTGGCTTCATCTTGGGTGGTATTGAGGCCAGCCTGAAGGGGGAGGAGCCTATGGATAGCAGTGACGGTACCACGCCCACTCAAACAAAGCCACGCCCAGAACCGAGCAGTAATATTAATGAAAATGAGAGGAAATTAATTGAAAGGATATCAGCAATATTCTGGTTGGATTCGGGACATTCTGGTTTATCTGGGGCCTGGGTGACGCATGGAGGCATCCTAAGTGTGGTAGCCAAGCTGTCCGCATCAATACATGTTCACGTTACACCTCAGCAGGTAGAAGATCCCCACCGACCTTGGATCAGAGAAGAATTACGGATTTTTGTAGAATTGTTGAAGAAGTTTGATGCTAATGTCAGTGAAACTCTACATTTTGATAACATTCCAAGAAGCTTACATAATCATTTTAAAGTACTTAAAGTTTTTTAATAACAATGTTATATGTTATATTTTTGGTTACATCAAATTGAAAGTCTTGAATGACTTGTTCAATACAGTTACTGCTTTCTAATAGGAAAAGGTTTAAGAGTCTATAATATACAGTTAAGGCCACTGCATGGCTCATAAATTATATATATCAGTTCTTTGGGTGAACTGAATTTAGTGACTACATAATGCACATTTGTGCGAGGTAACTTACTTTTGCATCCTCTGGCGTGAGGAAGGCTATATCTTCTTTTGTGTGCTTCTTGCCTAGCAGTGAACTAGTAGTGGTTTGAACACACACTGTCTTGTCCTTGACCGTTGCATTCCCATCCATAGAAACATATTCAATCAAGACTTCTCTCTTCCAAGTGGCATTCTTCAGTAGGGCCTCCATCTTTCCAGTATGACACAACAACACAGCGTACCTATTCAAGCCACAAGATGGAATGTAGAGGTCTAACTTGATTGATCAAAACACCATACTTGTTTGTGATCATAAATATTTGTATTTCCGAGTCCTTCTTCATCTCAATGTGGTCAACGTACAGCAACTCATTGTCATTGGGGTCATACTCCTGAAACACAGAGTGATTAGATCATCAAACCATAGCACTTCCACCAGTATATATACAGTGCAAGTTACAATATACTAAGGTAATCTAATTTAATATAATCTAATATAATATAATATAAATAAATAAATAATTCATATGGCTCCAATACGTATATATATACATTATAGGCTTCATGTGTGTTCCATGACCTGGGAAGTATGATTATTACATAATCCAAACATGCTGATAACTTAAATTACATAAAATAGTCAAATATTGTGAAATTTTCATTTCAAGAATTAAGCATTTTGAGAGAAGACTTACATTCAAAATTCCTTTCCCCCCAGCAGCATAGTAGGAGTATGGTCTTACAATCTACAAATAAATACTTGTGGTTTACATGACAGTTAACAGCCTATAGAAGTCAACAGCTCACCTGGTCCATTCCAATGTGTCTAGGAAGGCGTATCTGTGTCACCTCATAGTCCCCAATATGAGTAACTCTACAGAGAGTGCATTGAACAGGAGAGAGGATACTCGTGGTTGGAAATGAAGCAATGTACTCACTTTCTCAGTCTCTCAGCAGTTATGGCAGTTAGGTCCAGTAGGCCCCCCACTGGTCTCAGGACTACTCCCAGAACACCCCTCCCTGCTCCCTTGAAGAAACCAATAATTCCTTCCTTCTTAGCGCCTTTCACAGGTTGGATGACTATGTTTGTCACTGCCCCACCCAGATCCTTGAAGAAGCCATGAATGCCAGTGGTAATAGTGGCATCTCTGTTTTCCACTCTTCTCAGCTCGCGTTCCTCCTCTGTAAGAGCTACGTAGGCCGCCGCATCACCAACTTTCCCCGTAATATTGGCTGCAAAGCCAATACCTCCTCCTGGGGCAAAGGAAATTTACATTAGCACATGAAGATGTCAACTACAGTAAAACAATCTAGTTACACTAAAGCTAAAGTGTACAACCTATTGTACATATCCATCCTGAAACACTACTATTTCAGTGTGTACAAAGATCAAGAGCTTTCCTAGTTTAGTAAACAGTCAATTCTATTTGTATTTCCTTGGCTCCATAATGCTGTTCTATAAGAAAATTCATGCATTCAGCTTACCAACGCCACCTTTCACAGCTGAGTGCAGGCCTATTCCGAGCCCCTCAATGAAGCCTTCGGGGCTGATGAAGATACCTTGAAATGGCTCGTAGAAGAGGTCCTTGAAGCCACCAGCTATACCACCCACTACTCCCACCGGATTGCCAATGAGGTTCAGATTGAAAATCACTTTGTACACCTGATACAGAATCTGCTGTTTGTAATGACTCATAACTAGATCCTTCAACTCTGGGACAGTCATGATTCGCTGCTCCAAATCAAAGTAGTTCAATCTAAATCATACACAAAGATAAGTTACTGGCAACACTGCCAGTAAACTGACTATATACTAATGAGAGATACCTACTTAATGTCAGAGTTAGTGGTGTCTACAAAAAATGCTCCCAAAGTGCTCAGGAAGGATTTCATTAATGCCAGAGGATCAAAGAACACTCCATCAGATTCTCTGACATCAATTTCTCTTGAACTTATAGTCTGTTTCAGACTTAGGCTGAGAACAACCTACCAGAGTACAGTCACATGACAATCAGGTGATCAATCATATGAGAGTCACATGACACTCACATGCACTGGGGAGAGATGTATTTTGTTAAAGTAATCCCTCTGAGCGGCAGTTAGTTGTGGCAATAAGATCTTTTCCAAAGGTTGTTCAGTAAAGTCAAGGTCTTCCTTCAGAAGTTTGCTCTAACAGAAGGTGTATAAAGCATCTGTACTTCCACACTTTCCCCGTTTTAGGAGACTGTTAAATACTTGCACTTACTTCTGTCATAGTCTGCTTCATATCAGAAAAGAGCCTCAAGATTGACAATATAAAACCCAGCTCCACTTGAATGCCAAGCTTCTGCAGAAACACTTGAATAACCCTGCACACAAGCAAAATGTACTAGCATTACACTTGTTTGGTTGCAGTTAACCAGAATCAGCTGACTTGAATTCTCTGTTTGAAGCTTCCTTTTTGCTGCCAATGGTAATGGCCATTTCAAATAAGGGTCTGGTCTCTATTGACAGTTACAAAGTGAGAGGTGTGGAGGGTGGGGCAGTGTGTGGAGGGGTGGGGCAGTGTGTGGAGGGGTGGGGCAGTGTGTGGAGGGGTGGGGCAGTGTGTGGAGGGGTGGGGCAGTGTGTGGAGGGGTGGGGCAGTGTATGGAGGGGTGGGGCAGTGTGTGGAGGGGTGGGGCAGTGTGTGGAGGGGTGGGGCAGTGTGTGGAGGGGTGGGGCAGTGTGTGGAGGGGTGGGGCAGTGTGTGGAGGGGTGGGGCAGTGTGTGGAGGGGTGGGGCAGTGTATGGAGGGGTGGGGCAGTGTGTGGAGGGGTGGGGCAGTGTGTGGAGGGGTGGGGCAGTGTATGGAGGGGTGGGGCAGTGTGTGGAGGGGGGGCAGTGTGTGGAGGGGTGGGGCAGTGTGTGGAGGGGTGGGGCAGTGTATGGAGGGTGTGGCAGTGTGTGGAGGGTGTGGCAGTGTGTGGAGGGGTGGGGCAGTGTATGAAGGGTGTGGCAGTGTGTGGAGGGGTGGGGCAGTGTGTGTAGGGGGTGGGGGTAATGTAATAAAGACTGACCTAGACTTGATGCTACACTTGGAGGAGGAGGAATGGGATAGAGCACAGATGGAAATATTGCTCTCGGCAGTTGATTGTCAATCTAAAAGGGAAACCACCATAAACACAAAATCTCAAAGTACATCAAAAGGGACTTTATTTACCTGAAGAGAGAATATGTGTGCTTCAATTCCAATTTGGTTGGGAAACTGAATGTACTTGAAGAAGGCTCCTGGATATTCACTTCTCCTCAGTTTGTGCTCCGTGTCCTCCAGTACCATCACGATGGGATCTCTGCTGAAGTGGACAGTCCACTTCTTCTGCTGGATGGTGAGCACCTGTATGCTAAGGTCCTTACCCTCCTTCTCCTCTTGGCCCAGTGAGGCAGTGTACTTTCCATAACCATCTTCCAGCTCAATAAACGTGTCATTTCTAACTGGTTTCCAAACACCACACACCTTTTCAATTTCCCAAATCAAAGGACATCTAAAGCAACAATAGACAGATCATCCATCAGTCCTCAGCACTTCAGTTACACCTCTATGTGTGCTAGCTAGTGAGGGAATGAAAAGGACTACACAAAATTAACTCATGAGAAGATGTGGAACTAGAGACTCCTTGGATGTATGTGAAGAATGTTGGCACTGTGTGTTTCTCTTTTTATATACCATTTATATACATTACAATGACAGACATTATCTCTATAGTGTTGTATGGACCAGTGTCCATACAATCTATGAGGCACTAAATAATGATGACAAGGAGAATGACAGCAGTGATGAGATACACAGTTGACTGACGTACGGGCTTAGAGCTAAATAAGCCACTACTTGACTCTTGACATCGTCCACCAGCGATACACCAACAAACTTAAGGGAGCTTTCAAATACAAATTTTGGATTTTCCACTTTCTCTCCCTTTGCCAATTTATTAATGATTGTCTTGTTCAGTGTGAAGAGTAAAACCCTTTGGATATTGTCAATGAAGGTCACCCAACGACCTTTAGATTTTTCTATTGCTCTCTTGGCATCATCACTTCCACTCAGTTTGCGATATATACTTCCGAATGTTCTTTTGAGTGCTGCAGCAGGTCCATCCGTCTGCTCCTCTCCCTCTTCAGCATCACTATCCTTCTCCTCCTCCTCACTGCTGTTCTCCTCCTTGAGATACTGGAGCCATGGTTCCACTGCACTCTCACCATCAACCTCCTCAGTGCTAAACTAATGAGATGCACACACACACTTAACTTTGGATTTGTTAGTAAATCCTAGTAAACTCACTTCTGAATCACTGGATGCTTCACTGAGGCTGCTACTGTGGATAAAGGTCTACAAATTTTGTGTAAATAATAATTACATTTAGGTTATATAATAAACTTGATGTGCATAGGCAGTACATAGGTCAGTACATAGGCAGTACACAGGCAGTACACAGGCAGTACATAGGTCAGTACACAGGCAGTACATAGGCAGTACATAGGCAGTACATAGGTCAGTACATAGGCAGTACATAGGCAGTACATAGGTCAGTACATAGGCAGTACATAGGCAGTACATAGGCCAGTACATAGGCAGTACACAGGCAGTACACAGGCAGTACATAGGTCAGTATATAGGCAGTACATAGGCAGTACATAGGCAGTACATAGGTCAGTATATAGGCAGTACATAGGCAGTACATAGGCAGTACATAGGTCAGTATATAGGCAGTACATAGGCAGTACATAGGCAGTACACAGGCAGTACACAGGCAGTACATAGGCAGTACATAGGTCGTACATAGGTCAGTATATAGGCAGTACATAGGCAGTACATAGGCAGTACATAGGTCGTACATAGGTGTAGCAGGGAGATAGATGATTATTGACCTCAGAACTGCTAAGTGGAGCATAAGTTGGTCTGGCTGCACGTGACCCTCCACTGAGTGCCATTGTGTCAGCTATCTGTTTCATCTTTAGCCATTTCTTGTAAGCTTTGGGCAGTTTGAATTTCCCTGCATTATTCTGTATACACAACACATAGGTACATAAATACATATAGTATATACAATTTAGCAATTATGGAAGGGTTGAGTTTGAACTCTGCTAAACTGTATGTACTGTAGTATCTACTAAAGTTAACTACCTCTTCTTTCACAATAAAGGACTTCTTTGATTTGCTGCTATGAACTCTACATTTCAGTTCTCTCTTCTCAAGGGGATTATCCCATGAGTACAAGAGGGTGTGTCCAGGGAGGATATAGTGGGTCTTGCTATTATCCTGGGCAGACCTACAAATGGAGAACACAAACGTAATCCTCCCTATGATTGTGGTAATTATGGTAACCAACTTGCTCTCCTTGGATTGCTGAACCTCAATGATAAGACTATCAAATTCGTTGACAATTAGAAAAGGGGCGGAGCCAGGGTAGTATGGGGAGAATTCCACCAAGGTGCAGTTGTCAGTGGCCTTGATATTAGCTACAATGGCTGGGGTCTACAGAGGATAGGTCAAACATGGGGAATTAGAAGGTCTTGTTCAGAAATGCTCCACTGTGTGACAAGTACTTTACCTCTCCACTGGTCTTAAGAAGAATTGATCCTGGCTGTGTAAAGTTAAAAGGCTCTGTAACCTCTTTGTGGTTGTCAAGGGAAACCTGCATCGTCGTAGACTGAATGGCAGGATGGAATTCAATAAAAGTGTTATGTTGCAATGGCAGAGGGTTCAAGGACTTCAGATCAACTGCCGGTTCATAGCACCTCAACTGATGCTACAAGAAAACAAGGGAAACACAAGAATGAAATGTTTTGATGTACGAGAAGTCACAAGTGGAAGAGGAGGAGCAGAGAGGTGCTAGAGGTATAGAGGAGAGCAGAGAGGTGCTAGAGGTATAGAGGAGAGCAGAGAGGTGCTAGAGGTATAGAGGAGAACGGAGAGGTGCTAGAGGTATGAGGAGAGCAGAGAGGTGCTAGAGGTATAGAGGAGAGTGGAGAGGTGCTAGAGGTATGGAGGAGAGCAGAGTGGTGATCTTACTCCAGTCTTGTTTTCCAATAAAAAGAAAGGTGATATTACAACAATCTTGCTGAGAGCATGTTGGGAGAGGTGGATCTTGACACCAAACTGTAAAAATGGAAGTGGGAACAGGTCATTGTGGCTCATTTTGAACAAGTGTGCTAAACACAACCAAAGCCTCAATGATAGGAGTTAGGACAGAGAGGTAGATTCCCTCACATGATGCATCTTCTTATTGTGCTTGATTATCAGAACACTTGCAAACCCAATGGTATCCATGGAGAACGTGTTTGTCCAATCAGATGGTTGCTCTGGGTTACTCAGCCTGACCCTCATCTGGTTCCCTTTGCTAGGATCTCCAATAAGCTTCAGCAGTGCAGTTTTCAGATCTGGTGGGTGTGTCACTATTTCTTCATCATGCTTACCAGAGAAAAACTAAAGAGTAGACATAGGAACAGTCACATGCAGCAGCATCATACATGAAAGGATGGCAGTTCTTACCTTGCTCCCTTTGATGGCATAGTCCAATGTGAAACTGGTCTTGTTGACAACCCAGTAGGGAGCATATAGAGTTAGCTTACAGGAACCTTTGTCCATCTTAAAGAAGGCCAAAGTCTACAGCAAAGGAAATATCACTGAAATATGAGTCCTTGAATGATGTAATTTAGAAAAATAAGCACCCTACAGTAATATACATGAGAAATAAGAGCCCTAGAGTAATATACATGAGAAATAAGAGCCCTAGAGTAATATACATGAGAAATAAGAGCCCTAGAGTAATATACATGAGAAATAAGAGCCCTAGAGTAATATACATGAGAAATAAGAGCCTCTAGAGGATTGCCAATGAAGATTGAGGATTGAGGAATGTGGCTTTGTAGATATTAGAATGAGTGCACCTTTTCAATTCCTTTCTCTTTATTTCCTATGACAAAATAGTCAGTTGTGTCTTCCCTGTCATCAACTTCTGCAGTTCCGTACCACTGGACACCGCTATACTGGACCAGCACAGTGAATTTCAAAGTAGCTTTTGAACCGAAAAGAGTATCTTCTTCTACAAGAACAGCTGATGAGATGTTGATAGACTCTCCTGGATTTACTGCTACTGTCCCTATATCCTGCACACACAGGAGTCACCATCACACACAGGAGTCACCATCACACACAGGAGTCACCATCACACACAGGAGTCACCATCACACACAGGAGTCACCATCACACACAGGAGTCACCATCACACACAGGAGTCACCATCACACACAGGAGTCACAATCACACACAGGAGTCACCATGACACACAGGAGTCACCATCACACACAGGAGTCACAATCACACACAGGAGTCACCATCACACACAGGAGTCACCACCACACACAGGAGTCACCATCACACACAGGAGTCACCATCACACACAGGAGTCACCATCACACACAGGAGTCACCATCACACACAGAGACCAAGACATGAGATAATCTAATTTGATGCAACTTTTAGATTATTATACAATAATGTGACATACTTTTGAGTTAATCTCTACTTTGAGGGGGAGGTAGTTCTGAATAACAATTGGATGATGTAATGAGAGAATATGGTGAGCTCTTTCTGACATGTTTGACACATTTGTCATTTGACTATACTTCTCCTCAAAAGTATTGACCTGAAAAGATAATTATGTGAGTGGGTGGATAGATTGGTGGGGGTGGGTAAGTGGGTGGATGGGTGGTAGGTGGATGGATGGGTGGTAGGTGGATGGATGGGTGGTAGGTGGATGGATGGGTGGTAGGTGGATGGATGGGTGGTAGGTGGATGGATGGGTGGTAGGTGGATGGATGGGTGGTAAGTGGGTGGATGGGTGGTAGGTGGATGGATGGGTGGTAGGTGGATGGATGGGTGGTAGGTGGATGGATGGGTGGTAGGTGGATGGATGGGTGGTAGGTGGATGGATGGGTGGTAGGTGGATGGATGGGTGGTAAGTGGGTGGATGGGTGGTAGGTGGATGGATGGGTGGTAGGTGGATGGATGGGTGGTAGGTGGATGGATGGGTGGTAGGTGGATGGATGGGTGGTAGGTGGATGGATGGGTGGTAAGTGGGTGGATGGGTGGTAGGTGGATGGATGGGTGGTAGGTGGATGGATGGGTGGTAAGTGGGTGGATGGGTGGTAGGTGGATGGATGGGTGGTAGGTGGGTGGATGGGTGGTAGGTGGATGGATGGGTGGTAGGTGGATGGATGGGTGGTAGGTGGATGGATGGGTGGTAGGTGGATGGGTGGTAGGTGGATGGATGGGTGGTAGGTGGATGGATGGGTGGTAGGTGGATGGATGGGTGGTAGGTGGATGGATGGGTGGTAGGTGGATGGATGGATCTTACTCTAATGAAGTATGCCATCTTTTTGTCTTCACTCTGAGACCTCAGAACAAGCTTATTCTGTTTCTCTTTCCACCTAACACCATGTTCAGAGTATGCCATATCAGATCTGTATACATGTTTAGGAAGCAATTTCAAATACACAAATGGAAACTGAAATCAATGTCTTAGTCACACAGAAATCATGTGACTATCTCACCCTTCAGTCAAGGGCTGTATGAAGACAGTCCCTTCGTGTGCTAGCCTCAGAGGAAGAGAGGTCTTTCCGTGCTGCTTCAGAGTTACTGATCTGTTCTTAACTTCTTTTGTCAGTTTAGTGGATCCTGAGATTGCTACCTTGCAGGGGATATCTAAATGGTTTTCTACCTGTGTTGTGTATGATATTTATATTAGTTCTTATGCATGTTTGCTATACAATACTAACTATGCTAAGTGGCTATCTGAAGAATTACCTGGACAGGTGACCGAATAGTTACCAAGGCAACAAATTCAGACTGACTTTGTACCTCTACCACAAATCCATAGGGTTGCTTGGAGCGCTCCTACCAAATAAGGAAGTCAAGAGGATAGACTACACCCCACCCCACCCCAGTTGGGTGGTACCAGTTGGCCAACCTTCTCTGGTGTCAAGGGGTAATAGAGTGTGTTATATCCACAAAGAACCACATTGACTGGAGCAAAGGTGGACACTTTGACTGTTAGAATGGAGCGGTGTGGCTGCTGGTCCAAGAGCCCCTTTGAAAGGTCATCCTCGATTGAGGGAGTGGTCAACTTGAAGAGGGTCTCCTCTTCCTTGTGTTGCAGACTGACGGTTGTCTGGTTCTCCATAGTTCCCAACTCACTGGTTGTCTGGATACTAACTACATACCCTACACCAAGCTAAAGGTGGAGAGGGAGGGAGAGGAGAGAAGAAGGAGTGAGGGAGAGAGGGAGACAAGAGGGGGAGGGAGGGAGAGTAGAGAGGGAGAGTAGAGTGAAGGAGGGAGAGGGGAGAGGGAGAGTAGAGTAAAGGAGGGAGAGAGGGAGAGAGGTAGAGGAGAGAGGGAGAGAGGTAGAGGAGAGAGGGAGGTAGAGGAGAGAAGGAGGGAGGTAGAGGAGAGAGGGAGGGAGGTAGAGGAGAGAAGGAGAGAGGTAGAGGAGAGAGGGAGGGAGGTAGAGGAGAGAAGGAGGGAGGGGGTAGGTGGCAACATATTGCTAATTAATGAACAAGAACCTCATTCCTTATAAGGTATGATGGCTGCTTAGTAACAGCCTTTGGAATAGTTCTCTCCTGTAACAAAGAAGCGGTCGGCTTCAGATAATCCTACATTTAGTAAAAGTAAGGCATCATCATAGGGACTACCTACACGAGAATATTAAACACACATGCACACACACACACACGCACACATACACACACACACACGCACGTGCACACGCACACACACACACACGCACACACGCACACACACACACACAGACACACACATAAATGTGTTAATTCCCATCTACACAGAACAGATGATGTGTTAAAGTGATGTTTAGGATTTGATGCTAACATTTATGAGATTGATTAATCTTCCAATTGATGTTCTAGTCAGTGTTAGCTGCAGAGGATCTTTGGAGAGAAGGTCCACAAGCATGTGAGGACATACTGAGCTTCCTCTGAGGGCCCCCATCCTTGAGGATGGATTGATCTGCAACCAGACACAACAGACCTCAGGCACCAAAATCACTTTACTAAACTAAAATGATCCACTCACCCTTGCCTCCAAGCTCCAGAAGAACCACGATCTGTCTTCTTTCTCAAGTGGTTCAATAATGTACTCCCAAACGTCAAAACGCTTGTTGAAGAAGGCAGCTTGTAACGTCATGTTGGCTGACCCACTGATGTCAGAGCTCCAGTTGGTCACTGTGGCATCCAGATTAGTACTAACTGCTTGAAAGCCCTTCCTGAGGCTGCCATCTTTATCTTCCTCCAGGAGTGTCATGGTAACCCTCTTGACATTGACAACCACCTGCTTGAGGTAGAGCACGTTAACACAACACATTGTGCGACATGAGGTGTAGTGTTTACCCACCTCTTCTTGTTTCAGTGTCCTACTGGCCTTAGCTATAAACTCCTCTTGAAGGTCTTTCTGCTCCTCTTTAGGATCTATGGGTTAAGGAGGAGAACTCTCTCAAACGCTACCCTACAGGAATAGGTAGCCTTACCCTACCATACAGGAATAGGTAGCCTTACCTTGAAGGTACCAAACATCTCTGTTCATCTCCTTTAGATGGAATATGTCTTTTGGAGCATCAAACGTATCAGATGTGCTTGTCACCTGTACAAGGGGACCAACCAGGTGTGGTCATGTGACTTGCATGTGATGTGGATCACTCACTGTGGTGCTAGGGATGGAGTTGACAATGGAAATCAGCAGTCTGACATCAGCAGGGGAGAAGGTAAAGTCAAAACCATAGTCATTTTCCAGTAGTAGGAGCATGTCCTTTCCAGAGGTACTCGGAGCTGCAATACTGAATACAAAATGGCTGTCAGTCAAAATGTTTGTATTACTATGCCCTTTTCTGATTGGCAGAGTTGTGCTGGCGAGGGACAGAGTTGCACTAGTGCTAAGATGCACAGTGGGCTGGGGGGATTCCCCCCCACTCTTCAGCTTCAGTTGACCAGTCACATCTCCCTACAGCAACAGAACAAGATCAAGAATACTACCTTCACACATCCACCTCAGAGCCCCACTTCAAGGTTCAATGCCTCCTGTCCATTATCAGCCAACAGAGCTATTGTGGGACTCTTCACCACAAAAGTGACAATGGTCTCCATCTCACTTGTGAAAGCTACCAGCTCCTTCTCTGCCACCGATGCATCCGTCACAGGAGATGCTACAATGGCCTTTGAGTGTTCTGCCATGTAGGCTTTGGAAGACAATATTTCGTTAGTAAAGTCTTTCAAACTAAACAGAAACTCAATGTTAAACAGGATACTCAGACTGTCGAGTGTGGCAGAAACTACAGAACAGTAGACATGAGCATATAATAATAATAATAATATGTATCAGTTGATAAGCGATTTGGAGGGACAAAGACAGTCACTGAGGGAGGAGCACCTTACCCTGGTTTACTTTCCTGGTAGCTTCTGGATACTGCAGATGGTAGTCCAGTTTCAATAGTGGAGTTGTAACTTCTTCAATCTTGCTCACCATCTGTTGTGTTAAAGCTGTAGCATCTGGTCTCCGGTCTGACATGATACAGTTGCCTAGTAACGCTATCACATGCATGTCACCTGATGCCAGCAGAGAGAGGGAAGTATTTATATCCTTTAGATGAAGGGACACAAGCTCTCTCTCTGACTGAAGCTCCCAAGTCTCCTCATCAGAAACGTCCTGAGGCAGACACAGACCAGATAAGCAGACCTGCCTACATACCGGTGAATGTCCACATACCATGTCTCTTCCTGATCTGTGAAGAACAAGTCCCACACTGGACAAAGTGGCTTTGAACTTTATGTTTAGTTTATCAGGTGAATCAATCACTGTTTTGAGAATACAAACATAAACTTCATATAAATAAATGTTTGTAGTCACTAAGCCATACCTCTTGATGTTGAGGATGCTTGTATAACTGAAGAGGCTGGTGTGGTACCTTCAGGAGGTGTGGTACCCTTGGGGGGCGTGGCACCCTCAGGGGGTGGGGTGATCTCAGGGTGTGTGTCCCAAACGTCCTCCTCTTCTTCCTCAATGGTAGCTATAGTAGGTTCCCTGCTTTGTCTGATTGGTAGAGACTCAGCAAGGTTGCCATGGAGAAACTCCATCACTTTCACAATGTCATCATCTCCAATTCCAAGCTACACACAGAATCTCTTGGTCATGTAGAGCTAATAGATCTACCTGTGAAACTCACTGTGGCATCCTCTACTGATAAGGACACATCCACTATACTGGCTAGACCTGATCTTTGATACCATGGCGACAGGTTTCTGATGATAGTTGCCTCCATAGTGACAGGTCTCAAAAGTAATCTTTTTGCTGTAATGTCATCCAAACATATTTGTCTGCAGTTATTACAAACAAGCACACACATAACCAGGACCAGAAGGGGGAGGGGCACATTACATAACCAGGACCAGAAGGGGGAGGGGCACATTACATAACCAGGACCAGAAGGGGGAGGGGCACACACATAACCAGGACCAGAAGGGGGAGGGGCACATTACATAACCAGGACCAGAAGGGGGAGGGGCACACACATAACCAGCACCAGAAGAGGGAGGGGCACATTACATAACCAGGACCAGAAGGGGGAGGGACACATTACATAACCAGGACCAGAAGGGGGAGGGGCACACACATAACCAGGACCAGAAGGGGGAGGGGCACATTACATAACCAGGACCAGAAGGGGGAGGGGCACATTACATAACCAGGACCAGAAGAGGGAGGGGCACATTACATAACCAGGACCAGAAGAGGGAGGGGCACATTACATAACCAGGACCAGAAGGGGGAGGGGCACATTACATAACCAGGACCAGAAGGGGGAGGGGCACATTACATAACCAGGACCAGAAGGGGGAGGGGCACATTACATAACCAGCACCAGAAGGGGGAGGGGCACATTACATAACCAGGACCAGAAGGGGGAGGGGCACATTACATAACCAGGACCAGAAGGGGGAGGGGCACATTACATAACCAGGACCAGAAGGGGGAGGGGCACATTACATAACCAGGACCAGAAGGGGGAGGGGCACATTACATAACCAGGACCAGAAGAGGGAGGGGCACATTACATAACCAGGACCAGAAGGGGTACCTATGAATGCAAGTCTCTATCAGTGATATATTCATCTTCTCAAAAATAGGCGGAAGTTCTCCTTCTGAAGAGTGTGTGTCGTGGAGATGAAATGTATTCTCAATTGTCAACTTCCTCAAATCCACAAGAAACAGTTGGTTGGCAATTGAGGTAATTGGTAGCTGAACAAGGGATGACTCCACCACTACGTCCAACTTGATACGTTTACTTTGTTGAATGCTCCTCTCAACAGTCTCCATCTTCAAAACACACAAACAGATAAATAAACAAATAAACAACATAATAAACAGTTTAAAGACGTACAACTTTGCTGGCAGCCTGTGTTGTTATCTGCTCGGCTTCCTGTTTGAAGGGTTTAGACAACTTCTCTATGAAGGCCTATTTTATATAGGTAGGTAGGTAATAGGTAACTTTCACATTGCACTACGTTCTCCACTTCAACTCACTTGAAGTCTCTTGATAAAGATATTGACAAAGACCACGTTTAGGTAAGTCATATGACATTTTATAGAAATATCATGTTTTGTGATGTCTTTCTGGTGCAGAGGGGAATCAGAGTTCTGGTACAGGATGACTTCGGCCTCAATGTTCTTCATAGAGGGAGTTTCCTCGTTCTCAAAGCAGAGGATGATAGGATAGCCTGTTGCAGTCATGTCCACGACTTGTACATCATGTAAACTATGAATTACACACAACATGATCTCCTCGTACAGTCAGGGCAATCGTCACATTATGTATGTACCTCGCTGCCACTTGGAGACATTCTCTGTTAACTGTAACTTTTGATTCGAGTTCTAGGGATCAAAGTCTTATAATCACATGCATGTCACATGCTCATCACATGGTACCTATCAACTCCACTTGAACGACTTGTATTGGCCCAGAATACAGGAAAAGTCTAAGAGACTTTAGAGAGGCATTAAACTTTAAAATGCTGCTCCGTTCTTGCTGGTCTTCAGTAGAAGTAACAACTTGTTCATCTTTATCACATCCAGCCTTGCTTTCCTCTGCTGGCAGTGCTTCAGGGTGCTTCCCAAACTCTTTGGCAGCACTGTCACTGACATCCTTCAACGCTTGCACATCTTCAGGACTAACATTCACGTCCACTTGATCTAGAGCCATGGTCATTTCCAGGTCGGGCACACTGGAGCACCAGCTGCTTAAGTTACGTCTAATTTCACAATCCAGCCCCACTGGTGGCAGAATGTCCTCTGAATGCTCATCCACAGGCTTTCTACAATGATTAAGGAAATTTTAAATTGACCAATTTTTTAATTGAGGTTTTGTTTTCAGGTTAATAGAAAACAAACTTTAAACATAAAATGCCATTTGATAGTATTAAATGTATACAGTAGCTCATTTGTAATAATAATAGAAATAACTCTCTCAAATCTTACCTGTGGAAACTTAAAGAGGTAACCTTTATATGCATTTGATCAACAACAGCTGGCACCAAAGAATCGGTCATCACTATGTCACCCTTCTCATCAGCAATTCCAATAAATTTGTTCTTTAACTTGACCTTTCCCAAATCTCCAAAGAAAGCAGCTAATGCAGGGATCACACACACACACACACACTGACACACCACACCAAGCCTACATGACAGGCTGTTACCTGAGGAGCCATCTTGTAGAGGGACTATAATGTGAGGAGCTGCTAGCGTGACATCCAGCTGGATCCTCTGGGCGGTGCTGTTTGGCTGGTCCCCCTGGGCCACCTCCTGCAGGGCCTTGGCCTGAGCAACAACACACACATTTATATCACAACAGTAGTAACTGGAATAATATTATTATACTGCATGCTGTACTGATGTGGGCCACAAACAACATACATATTTATATTACAACAGTAGTAACTGGAATAATAATATTATACTGCATGCTGTACTGATGTGGGTCACAAACAACATACATATTTATATTACAACAGTAGTAACTGGAATAATAATATTATACTGCATGCTGTACTGATGTGGGTCACAAACAACATACATATTTATATTACAACAGTAGTAACTGGAATAATAATATTATACTGCATGCTGTACTGATGTGGGTCACAAACAGTGTTAGTAGCTGCAGCAGTAGCTCTGTGCTTTGCTGAGTCGATCATACTTCTGTCTTGTATCACGTTCATCATAAAGAGCTGTACAAGGTTTAAAGGTTAGAGGGCGGGGTTGCAAATAGCAGTGGGTGGAGCCTGACCAAGTGCGGCCTTACTTGGAGGGAGTGCATGAATTTGAAACAGAGGCAAAATCTTATCTTCCTGACAATAAGATGCACAGCGATATCTGGATGCGCCACTTTGCTATATTTGGACTCATCATTAGCAAACTTCCATACAGTCACCTAAGAGAAGATTAAGTACAAGTTAATTGTGTGCTGTACATATTATATACATACACATATCATATGAAGTAATAAGGGGTATTTGTTGCGTTCATAATGAATTGGTAAAGATTTGAGCATCAGCAACACTTATTATTAATCAAATAATTAGGATGTTTCAACCCATACAGTAGGTCTTCTTTAACAGTAGGTACATTGAGTGTTGCACAAATCTTAACCAATATACATCAAAATGTGTACCTTTGCTTCAATAAAATCCTTCTTAACATTTTCCTTTTTCACAATTTCCTTATAAGGAGAATTGGACTGAGGGTCTGCAAGATGAAGGTCCTCAATTCTATTTAAAAAAGTTCAAAATAGTAACCTACGTAGATGGCCGGGGTGCCAGTGCCACCATTAAGAGGTACAAGCACAAAGCCACTAACTGACCTGGTTACTACAAACACCTTGTCTGTTGAGACATCAACTGTGATACTAAGTCCTATGTACATGGAGAGGACAATACTCGCTGGGGCATTGAAAGGAGAGAGAACACTCCACTCAAACCTGTAGTTTGGGCTTCAGCAATGCAATGAGTATCAGTCCAAAGGGAAATCCCCAGGCCACCAAATGATCCTATCACCTTCAAGCTAGTCTCACCCTGCTCCGTCACAAGATCATTTCCATCTAAATGATGACACATCTCAAAACAGACTATAGCCTTACTAAAGAGGTTACAATAAGGACCCACCAGACAAAACAGCTGCTACGGGCTTGGGGTCAAGTGGTGTTGCTGGTACGGAAGTAGAGGCTCCAGGTTGTGAACTGTGAGCAGTTGCATAGTCCCATTCCAAATTTAATACAAAATAGAAATTGAAACTCACCTAATATCCTTCCCTAACTGACTCAATAGATTTATGAGATTAGCAACAGAATTCTGGTCAATTTTCAAATCAATTTTGGATATTTTAGCGTCAACAGATCTTAGTATCTTATTGAATTTGGTTTCAAAGTCAGGATGTTCCCTCTCAACTTGAACAAACATTATTTTCATTAGTTCACTATCGTGAGCTTTCAGTATATGGTTTTGCTCAATATCTAAAACACAAGACATGTATAACGATGAACAGTACGTAGTATATTTCATATAAATTCAATAGTAACTAGGGCTGTTAAATACATATAAATTTAGATCAAAATGTCCCCACTGTAGGAACGGATGCATTACAATTAGTTAGGAAAAAGAAATATACAAAAGGTTAGGTCACCTTGAATGTAGTGATCTACTATATAGGTCTCTCCTAGTGAAGCGGACACTTCTAAATCATACTTCCGCTTGATGACTTGAGCTTGCAGAGTGGCCACGTTGGCTGTGAGCCGTGGAACACCTGCTCCAGAAGAATGCACAGCCAGCAACAGACTAAACTGTGATCATTTACAAAAGGAAACCCAATCAGTTTATAAAAGAGATAAACTGTCCGGAATGTCACAAATGTACATTTTCAAATTAAACATCTCTTTGTCTTAAACATGAAAGGAAGTTAGTAATTCAAAATAGTTAACTGTTTGTCACTTTTAGGCAGATCAGTTCTGTGACACCACAGATGTGTGTATAGATGAATACCAAATGGATTCTGTAAGAAATACCTTTTGAATGACCAGTTTAACTTGAATTTGAATAATGCTTGCTATGGCTGCTGGATCGTCTGTTTTGGGCACTGAAGATTGAGTTGAAACAGCAATTGTTTCTTTATCATCCCAAACTACATCTTCACCTTCACCTTTAGATAAGAAAACCATAATGATTTAATTTAGAAACAATGCAGCATAATGTATATATCACCTTGACTGTAAGGTCCATATATGGAAGAGCACTCACTTGCTGTCTCATATTCATCTGAGCTGTCTACTGTAAAAAGGAATTAACAATATATTGGACACTCCCATTGACCAACTGATAATGAGTGACACTTACTACTTGTTTCAACCTTTGCTCGACCCAGAGCAGTAGCTGCAGTCACTAGAATGCTCTCGGAAACTTCAGAACCAGAGACAACAGTCAAATCCTTCAAATAGTCATCTCCCTGCAGTAAGGATACATTCATCTCTGGTTTCCATGGTAACCAATAAACTGAGTATTCATGTCATGTAAACTCACTGAAATGGGACCTATTTCAGAGGCCAAAGTGGCAGTGGGCGAGGGAAGAGGAATGCTCCTAAGCAGCTGGAGAGGAAAAGGATTTGGTTGTCATGGAAACTGAATTCAAGGACATGTATGAATAATCACCTTGGCAACCCTAACTAGCTTGTCATCAGAAAGATGGAGTGTTATATCAGGAAGATTGCAATTCAAAACAATGCTACACAAATGTAATACATAAATACTATAATAATATTACATATAAACCATGAACTATTGAATACATTACATTAAGTGACTTCTAGACAAATAATATGCACCATAAAGTCCAAATGACCCCAGATCACTACTGAAGCAATAACTGTATTTCCTTACTTTGGTCTGTGAGGGTCGTTGAAGACGAGGCTCTTCTTCACAGTCAAGGTCAGTTGTGTTGGGTTCAACAGGTGCAACTGGCTGTGAACTGGAGACCTCCTTACGTCAGTCCACTTCTCACCTGATTACACAAACATGTATTCTGGCTATCATTAGGATTCATGAGTAAAACCCTATTAATCTACCAACCTTCTCCAGCAACAAGCACTTGTGTATCACTTAGAGTTAAAGTAAACTTGTCGTAAAATGAATCCTCCAATGTAGTCGGATCTGCAGACTGAGGGGCAGACAGGCCAATCAGTACGTGCACCCTACCAGTTGCCATGGTAATAAAAATTGTGCACATTTTTACTTTTATGTCTGTGTCTGATTTCAGTTGTTTATTCCAATCACTTGTAACCCGAAGATTACCAAGGTCAACCACCAGTACATCAGACGTACTAGAACATACATCAAAGAAACTCTAGCTCACTATAGTGTTACACAACTGCCAATAGTACATGCCTATGAGCACCCTTTGGCCACACCCACCTGGTATATCGGCCTCCATATGGTATTACAAAATAGGGAGCCGAGAGGTTAATATCCACGTCCAGTATCTTGGCAACATGAAGAGATCACATGACAGAGGATCCAGTTAGAGGTTGCAATATGATTGCGTACCTTCCTAACTGAGATTGCATGCTCTAAACCAGCCCTAGTGATGTTCTGGAAATCAGACAGCTTTGATTGCGCAAGAGCAGATAACCTAGTGCAAATATAGTAAAGTGGCTAATGATATAGCTTGGCTGTGGGAGTGATGAACTTAAATATATTGATGAGTGCCTCCAATTCTTTGCATAACAGAAGAAAGAGGTGACACTAGACCGCAGACTCTGTGGCTCTGAAAGTCACATTAATCCTGGCCACTGCTTGTATTACATAATCCAATGGTACAAGCTGAGGAACTGTCACTTCAAAAGCAACTGTATAGTGTCATATGACCTTGAACGTAACTCATTACCTCTGTAATTCCACATTACTGGGAACTTTAAACATTGCAATAACACCGTCAATTGTATCCTGAATCAGAAAGAAGGAAAAGATTCACAATGTATTCATTGGAACAGCAGTTTTTAGGATTTCAACTCTTTTTTAATAGCAAACATTATCAACTATACATAGATACTCATCTTAGTGCAAACTATTATATATATACTACAACTATATATATATATAAAAGGTGCATTATGTGGTATTACACTTCAAATGCTGACTACCTATGTTGCAGAGTATCATACAATATGGCTACCTCAGTCCTCTGCATCTTACCGCATCATACACCACTCTGATTGGCTGCAGCCTTGCAGAGATGAGCTGATCAACATTACTTCCTCTAACTGTAGCATTGCTCTCAAAGACCAGGTGGAGAAGCTCCCGCTTTGAACTGTCAGACTCAAATGTTACCATGGAAACAGGTGTGGCATCACCTTGGTGACACCCACTTACTGCAAGTCCATTTACCATTACATCAACTCTAAGGTATACACAGAGAGAGGAAGGGATGACATATATATGAGGTAACCATAGCAACCAGTTTGAGCTACCATAGCAACCTTATATGTCATGTCTACTAACTTGATACTCTTTGCTGAAGGTCTAGTTCCAATACTGATCTCTGGTTTAGATATAACGACCTTAGCAAGCTCTCTAGTGCTATCTGAAAGATTCACTTCTGCCTTCCTCAGTATCAGGCGAAACACATAGGCTACATACTGAAGTGCATTCAATATACACTATAGAAACTATTATAATATCTACTGTACAAGTGAACAGATATCCAAATACATACATCAACAGGAAATGAGCTCTTGGATGAAGCCTCCGAGTAACCAATAGCTTTATAGAGCTTTTCCTTTTCTTCTTTTATTTCTTCCTCTATAAGAAAATACGTTGTCATAACCAACTGGTCTCCATTTTCTCAGAGGAAACTCACTTGAGAGGTCCTTGGGTGTGTCCTTCTGATCAGAGTCCTTAGCTGGGGGCGTGCCCCAGCCAAACCAGGAGGTTATCCATGATCCCTGACTAACTGTCTGGGAATGACTGGCCTACAAAATCAACATGTGTACATGATACCTGATGCCTTCCTTACAATGGTGTTTGAGAGAAGGGGCAAGCCTCCCTTTAACACAGGTGAACAGACCTTGACCTCTGCTTGAGCCCGTGCTGTAACAATATTAAACACACTCATTCTGGCTTCCAATTCCTGAAATTAAAATGCAAACCAAACATGTCAAACCATCCTACAGTATACAGATTGGGTGCAAGACCTTTAACTGTTTAGTCAATTCAGTAGACGGCTTCTTTGCCAAGAGCTTTTCCTCATACTTTGAGCAATAGGTCTTGTAGTCTTTCCTACATCAAGCGGAATACATATGATAATGTTGAGTATAGAACTATGCGGGCAGACCCCACCTACCTACATAGGGACACACCCCTCACCTACCTACATAGGGACACGCCCCCTCACCTACCTACATAGGGACACACCCCACACCTACCTACATAGGGACACACCCCACACCTACCTACATAGGGACACACCCCTCACCCACCTACATAGGGACACACCCCTCACCTACCTGACAGCCTTCATGTTCTCCCAGGTCCATACTACTCTTCTCTTGTGTATCAGGTGATGCACGCTTCGTGCTGCATATATAAACCTAGGGAACCATTCCTCATAGTAGCGGTGCTTATCTCCATATATGGCATATACTACTTAACTAACCACTGAAGCTTTTCTCTTCCTTTCAGTTCTGTGATGTCCTTTGGTGGACGAAATTCCCAAAACTTCTTTTGAACGGTCATTCTATCAAATGAGTCAATCAAACTCAAGATGCCATCATACTGGGAAAATAGGAGAGAGAGGAGAGGTAGCAGAGTAGAGGGGGCAGAGGATAGGTAGCAGAGGATAGGTAGCAGAGGATAGGTAGCAGAGGATAGATAGCAGAGGATAGGTAGCAGAGGATAGGTAGCAGAGGATAGGTAGCAGAGTAGAGGTAGCAGAGGATAGGTAGCAGAGGATAGGTAGCAGAGGATAGGTAGCAGAGGATAGGTAGCAGAGGATAGGTAGCAGAGTAGAGGGAGCAGAGGATAGGGAGCAGAGGAGAGGGGGAAGAGGAGAGGGGGCAGAGGAAAGGGAGCAGAGGATAGGTTTCAGGGTAGAGGAGAGGGAGCATGTGATGGACAAGGTAAAGAAACGACACAGGAATCTAAGGTTGTCACTACCTGCAATTTGCTAAGATTGATGGGAACTTCATTAACTTCAAGTAGCATATCAGCTTTAGGCATTGACAAGTCGTTCCCTTGGGTGTTCAGCATAACTTTAGCTTTGGCACAGACAGGACCAAACACTGCAAAACAATGCACAATCAGACAGCACTCTATAAAGAGTTAATCTACATCAGGCAGGTAGGCAGGTAGGCAGGTATCAGGCAGGTAGGCAGGTAGGCAGGTATCAGGCAGGTAGGCAGGTTTATCTCTTACGTACAAAATTATATTAGTAAATGAACATGTGGAGTAGAAGAATAAAGAGAAGACTCTTGTATCCTCATCCAAAGCTCTCACTAGGTTTAGTTTCCTATAGGTCATTTACTGTAGAATGGATGTAGGGTGTAAATGTTGTTACGTCTATAATGACAGTCTTTTTAATTATATTATGGAGTCTCAATTTGTTAAGGCATGCATAACATAATAAGTTAGCCAGAGCTGCAAATTTCTTTTGTGGAGGCAGTCCAGTCCTAGTCTGATGAAATCACATCCCATTCTTAAGCAATCATTCCTCCAGTAAGTGTCTGACAACTGAAGCAATGATTTCATCACACTAGTCCAGTCCTGATGAGGGACTCTCCATAATGGATTACATGGATGGAAGATATCAGCAAATTAGTAGAAAAGTAATTTGAACTGCTTTGTATAATAAAATGAAGTACATGATAACAGTTGTAAGTGAACGTACCACTACGCATATCTTTGGGGGCTTGTGGCCTCTTGAAAGATGAGCTCAAAGACTAACATAGAAAAGGAGATAATTGTTACAATTTCTGCTTCCTAAAGGATATAACTTCACATGTACCATTCCAGACACTCAAACAAGCATCTCACAGCATCACCAAGTGCAGAACACTCTAGTGCATTTCAACAGCCCTTCAACCTCTGGCATGGCCCCAGGGACAATTAACACTTCATATCCTACCAGTCAGGCGCCCAGGAACACTAGAACCATTGAACTGTAAACTCAGGTAATGAAATCAAGGGCTACCTACTCTACTTTCCTGGTGCAGGGTAGATTTATTGCACCTACAGACTTCATTAAAAATAATATAATATGATTGGAGAGTGACAAAATAAACCTTGAACCAATCATGCATTACAAAACTAATTAATTAATTGATAAATATGGTAGAACCCTGTAATTTATTTCAGGCACTATTAAACTGTATCTATGCTAAAGTTTCTGAAACAACAGATTCCAAAAGCAATTACTTGTGTAATAATATATTAATATTCACCAAAACATGACCATACTGGTGTGATGACAATATTAGTCAATCATATCAAGTGATGTGAAGAGCACACACCCCGGTCACATTAAGAACTAGGCTTTCCTTTAATTTGATAATCACATTCCTTGGAATTTGGGAATATGCCAAGATCATGTCTGAGTCTTCTGATAACATTTTAAAGCCCATCTCTGTTTCTCTTTGTAATATGCATTATTGCGTATGCCTTTATAAGGAAGTTAGGATAATCATAGTGTTAAATAGTATTACCATATAAGGCAATGTTGTACTTTAGAGATGTTACATTAAATGTGACATTGGATTGTATTTTATATCATTTTGTGACTTGAGGTGCAGAAGGTCAAGGCAAGCATTAGAGCATGAATACTTAAAAATGTCAACCTCATCTAGAAACATTCCCTGATTATCACTTACAGCTTCAGCATTGTCAGCTGAATAAATAAAATAATACAATTAAACTTTATGAATGTTGTCTACATTAGCTCCATCCAAGACTATGACAGCTAAATGTAAATCCACTCCACTTCCCACTTCAGAGGCCAGCATGGATCATCAATTAGGACACACCCCGATGATCACACACTTTATCAGGACAGTCTCAAAGGCGGTGGTGAAGGAGATGGTCAACTGATAAACCCGAGACTTTGGTCTGATGACGTGGACAGAGAAAAGAACAAACACAAACAGAATTGTTAACCCCTCCAGGCATCTGAGGTATGGCACTCACAGAATGGCAAGTGGGCGGAAGAATCCAAAGTATTGCAAACCTTCACACTAATATTTAGTTTACTGGTTCAACATATGCCTGCCCCCTCCAACCACACCCAGTACACAGGACTGGACCAGAGGACAGATAGTTTAGAGCTACTCAGTAGATACATGCAGGTATTTGCATTCACATTAACCAACTTGTATATACACACAGGTATGTATATTATATACATATTATTACACACAGGTATGTATATTATATACATATTACTACACATTGGTATGAATATTATATACATATTACTACACATTGGTATGAATATTAATTTTGAAAGTTTTGTTATAACATATTGTGTCTGCATATTTCTCACCTCTTCCTGACCCTTGGGCTTAGTCCCTTCACTGTCCACATTCCAGTACACTGACAGGTTAGACAGGTCTCCCAACTACATGGAAGATGTTATGCAATGTTGCATAGTTATTATGCAATCATGGTCTACCTTGATACAAAAATTGGTGAATATCACAAAATCTGTGATATCTGTCAAGTACTGTCTAAAGGGCCTTTGCAAGTTACATAAAATTGTTGCACAATGCATATAGTAGTATAATGGTACTATTTGTGCATACTGTTCTTGGCTGGTAAGGATCCAAGAATACACTACCTGTCAAAAGATGGAATGCATACAGAATATATACTAAAGAACCATGTTGTTGACAAGGGTCCTGGTCACTTTATAAAAATGAAAAGATTACCTAAAATATTCTAAACAGAGACCATATCTAGAAGCTATACTCAAGAACACCAGGGAAAGGGCATACTGAAAGGATCAATAACAAAAATCCACCCTGACTTATTAAGGATTCACTTTCACATTCATAGCCATCAGAGGTATACAAAACTCCAATCATGCTCGAGGAAGGAGTGGCAGCTGCCATGGACATATTTCAGCAATTTAACACAAAGAATTAGGTTGTAATACTAGATTTCTCCATTTAAGGTTATGAAACATAATAATGTATCCATTTCAACGTGATGACTAAGGATTGAAAAACAGTGTCTCCTAACTGTAAAGACAAAATTTGAGTAATTGCTTCATCCAAATAAGTCAGGTGAATAATTAAATAACTTGGCTGTGTGAAACTGGTGAATGATAGAAGCCAAACATTCAATAGAGATAACTACATAGAATCAAAATCACAGAGAAGTGTGGAATGAAGGTACGCGTATGGTATCTCTGTACAGGACCTTGATCAGCCACAATGCTAGTATGAAGTAATGACCTATTTTGTGTGTCATACGTACATACGAAAGCTCTCTTCAGGTTTAGTTCCCCTATAGGCTCTTTTACAGAATAGGCATATAGCATGAAGGAAATTGGTATCTTAGATTTTTCATGCATTAATAACACCTATCAGTTCACTCTCACTTAGTCCATGACACAAGCTCACTGCCCAAGTTGGTATATGTGATATGTATCATTTTCAGAAGACATACTAGTACAGTCACTAATACGGTGACTATTAACACTACCGTACCTTGTATGCCTGACTTCCTGAAGAGACACTGCCAACTTTCCATTCTTCATTGCAGCTCTAACATGAGTGAATGGGAGAGAGTGAGTTAATGTATGTGAGGGTGTGTCAATGTGAGTTGCTAGATAGGGCTAGCAGATCACTACTAGTAAACTACAAAATAGTTACTCAGTGCAATGTTTATTAGAAGATGGCACAAGTTCGAGATAAAGAATGCAACCCTACCACACACCACATGCTACATAATTAGCTGACAGAGGGGGGCTTTGCTAGGAATTTCTTGTTTAATGAGATTCATGATTGACAAGGGCACTGCCACAAAGGAGTGAGGAATCTTAGGACCTCAAACATTAAGGAAAACACTTGATTGTTAGCTGTTGGGCTAGTGTGATTAAAGTGTTCTAGTACTCCTACGCCTCAAGAGCGCTGAGCACTAAATACACACATTCTGTGATCAAGTGTGGTCACAGCTATAGTATGCACGTGCAGCTCTTATCTAACAAGGAGGCACCAACTGTCTTCCATTTAATGAACACCAGTGGAATTTGGTGGCATCCCAAGTAGAACAGGTAATGCTGCACATCTCATCAGAGGTGGCCCTACCTTATCAGAGGTGGCCCTACCTTATCAGAGGTGGTCCTACCTTATCAGAGGTGGCCCTACCTTATCAGAGGTGGCCCTACCTTATCAGAGGTGGCCCTACCTTATCAGAGGTGGCCCTACCTTATCAGAGGTGGTCCTACCTTATCAGAGGTGATCCTACCTTATTAGAGGTGGCCCTACCTTATTTGACTTTATGGAAACCTAATCTCAAATCTACCTGACCATTAAATTTGATTGGCCAATGGGTCGCTCTGTCTGTTGTATCCACACCCAATGTTAGGTATTAATTTCCATGAGCTAATGGTCTAAAGAAAAAAGACTATTTTGGTATGTGTTTATACTAATAATCTTGTCAAAAGAGACACACTTTCACATTTGATATACATACGTACAACAGACTCCTCTTATTGCATAGCCTCAGGAACAAGGGAAATCATACAATTATTATGCAATTAGCCAAAGTTCTATTCTATTTTTTCTTCATACAAAATGAATTGGTTCCTAAGATTTTTATTAAAATGTGCAGTGTATGCACTTTAGCATTAAGAGTTCACTGCAAACGTCTATGTACAAGCCCCAAATGGGACACAGAGCAAGTTATAAATGTAACAAATCCAAAAAACAGCAAGGTGTGTGAAGTAGTGAGTGTATTCACACTCCACATTTATCACTGGTACACAAAGCTTGTTGATGTCAACAACTTGAAAGTCTGAGATTATAATGGATTATGTAACTATGGTAACCAAACCATTGCTCTAAGATATTCTGCAAGTCCCAATTAAACGTCCAAATCTGATGTATGTCAGGATACTGAGCGGATGTAAGTACACATGTAGCCATCAGACCATATCACAGGTCAGTGCATGGCATCTGAATTTTGCAAAATGTGACACAACAATCATAATTGGTCACTTGTTGCATACACTTGCAAGTTACTGTATGCCCATTAATAGTGTGCAAGGCTGGAGACCTGACCTGCTGACACTAGACTGAGCTCTATTCCCAATCAGCACAACTGGTAATACTACAGTCTGAGAGTCTGAATAAACAGCCTTCAAAGAACAACTAATTACCCATCTGAGCTATTGGATTACTATTCCTAATGGGTCCTTTCTCATCATATCCCTTTGTTGGGACATGGCTCTTACTAGGGCTCACACCACATCAAGTGGAACGTGAGTCCACTACCCTACAACGCAATGGAGTCATCTTGTAGCAGCAATCACTTCTGGTATCAGAAAAATTGGATACGAAGAATTATAAACAATAGTTCAGAGATATGAGGTACCACAAAGAAGTGGAACAGACGTAAGATACTTTACAAGGGTGCAATCTTATCTCCCACATCTTTGAAAAGGCCAAACACAATAGTGGCACTGTAGGTGGCAAGAAGCATGGTAACCTTATCTTAGTGACAGTTTCGTCTTTCAATACTTGAAATATTGTGGAAACCACCAGTTAATAACATCCAACAAAGAATTGTAGCTATGGATTCTTTAGACGTTAAAAATGTTGTAAGATGAACCATCAAAAGATAACTAGTTAGAAGAAATCCTTATTCAATTTAAAAGATAATAATTATATTAGACAAATTCCTTGCATGTACATCTAAAACTCTACGTACATCCCATAATAAACTATAGTTACATACACATATACTGTATATTATACTGTAGGCATTTATATTATACTGTATGCATATATACGTATATTATACTGTAGGCATATATATTATACTGTTTATTATACTGATATTATACTGTATGTATACTATGGATACTTACACTGTAAATATATATTGTATATAGCACTTATGAAAGAGGCTCAGTTAATATATGGTCATTAACCTTTTAATAGCTCAATAAAATATATATTACAGCACTCACTTAGCTAGCTATATATATGTACTACATATTATATTATATCAGCTACTGTGATACCTCTATAAATAGCTTCTCCATAATGAGACCACAGGAGAAGGGGTGGCCAGGATGTGACACCTGTGGGAGGGTGAGGGAGAGCAGCTGTTTATATACAAAATACCTCAGTATTGCTTAGCAACAATATAAAATAATACTGACTAAATGTGGTATTAATAAGTTGTTAATTATTATGTCAGAGTTGGTTCTGAGAAACTTTTATAGTTTGTATGGTTTATGGGAATGATGTGGGATTCATAGAAGTGTAGATATACACCACATATAAGGTCATAAAAGAGACTGTGTAACTATACAATTCAAAGAGTGATGCAAGTGTCAGGCAAGAGATAGACTCACTTTATCTTCATATCGAATGTGTACATTTTCCACTCTAATCTGTACAAATAAACACAACAGTTCAACGGAATTGCACAATCATTGAACCTTTTAATTATCACATAAATGTAGTAAGCCTAGGCTGGTAACAAAGAATTGCGCAAGAAGAAGAGAGTCAGTTGAGGTCAGTGATGAAGGATCAATTTCCAAGAGAGAGCAATCTTGGCAGTGGAAAGTCCAAAACAGAGATCACCCAAAGTTCTAAGGCTTGGGGGCTGCATAATGTACCAGCTGCAGACAAACTCCAGCTTAATTACATTATAGCTAATTATTAAAATTGATACTTTAGCTAATGAGGTATGTGACTATTGTGGAACACACCTCAACCATCTTGATAAAGTGTGCCAAAATGAGCTCCAAAGCCCCACTGAGATAACCCTTGCTCTCTGTGCCTTCTCCATCTGCAGAGGGAGAGGTGTAATAGTACATCAAAAGGAATAGACAGAGGGCCGACAACACAAAGCAAAGATTCCTAGTTACTAGGAACCATTACAACTGCATAATGGTATAATTTTTCTTGTAACTTAAACCTTTCTCACATTTCTGCAAGAAACTTAAGAATATCTTTCCTTTTCATTCATCAGTCAGTATGTGCAGATAGAAGACGGTTGAAATAAGTCTACCTTTGGCAGCGGCTGTCTTAAGCTTTTCTTCTTCAATTTTCTGTAAGAGTTTTTGTTTTTGTTCAAATGCTTCAAATTCAGCTTTCACTGGATCATACACAAAACCTTATTATGGAAGACAGAGAATACAATTCTTGTAGAGAATTTCAGATAACAGAGATATCATAATGCACATAGTATCAGACGGAAAGGCTGAGAATGGCAGGAATGTCACCCAAACACAAGCAATCTATTTGAAAGGATACACAGAGGGCACCTCTAGGGCTCCAACACACACTTCACAGGCCCCCACAAAAGGAATCCTTTATTTCATTCAAATGAATTCCTTACTACTATCAAAAGAGGAATTGATAAGTAGGGATAGAGACTCTTAACATGGACAATATCATACAAATACATGTAAAATGTTTGGTTTCGAGAGCAAACAAAATTAATTGGATACCACGCCCCCAGGGAAGTAATATTTCTGTTGACATACTTTAAGGTAAAGTTTACATTTAATTAAAGGATGTTAGTGGAGGGATGGCCTTAATAACTTTGCAAAAGTTTCAACTCTTCATGTAAGAAAGGAGAACTAAAAGTGAAGCACACGTGTTTACTGAAAGTAGTTCACTGATGTATAGCATTTCATTCCCATACTAGGTATCTGGTTTCTATGGTAACATTTAACATCATTGGATACTTTTACAACTGCCTATTAGCACACCTGGTTGTCAGTTCATTGAGGCCAGCAGAGAGCAAGAGGAGGAAGGTCCAGGGCAGCAGAGAGCAAGAGGAGTAAGGCCCAGGGCAGCAGAGAGCAAGAGGAGTAAGGCCCAGGGCAGCAGAGAGCAAGAGGAGGAAGGTCCAGGGCAGCAGAGAGCAAGAGGAGGAAGGTCCAGGGCAGCAGAGAGCAAGAGGAGGAAGGTCCAGGGCAGCAGAGAGCAAGAGGAGGAAGGTCAGGGCAGCAGAGAGCAAGAGGAGGAAGGTCCAGGGCAGCAGAGAGCAAGAGGAGGAAGGCCCAGGGCAGCAGAGAGCAAGAGGAGGAAGGTCCAGGGCAGCAGAGAGCAAGAGGAGGAAGGCCCAGGGCAGCAGAGAGCAAGAGGAGGAAGGTCCAGGGCAGCAGAGAGCAAGAGGAGGAAGGTCCAGGGCAGCAGAGAGCAAGAGGAGGAAGGCCCAGGGCAGCAGAGAGCAAGAGGAGGAAGGTCCAGGGCAGCAGAGAGCAAGAGGAGGAAGGTCCAGGGCAGCAGAGAGCAAGAGGAGGAAGGTCCAGGGCAGCGGAGAGCAAGAGGAGGAAGGTCCAGGGCAGCAGAGAGCAAGAGGAGGAAGGCCCAGGGCAGCAGAGAGCAAGAGGAGGAAGGCCCAGGGCAGCAGAGAGCAAGAGGAGAAAGGCCCAGGGCAGCAGAGAGCAAGAGGAGGAAGGCCCAGGGCAGCAGAGAGCAAGAGGAGGAAGGTCCAGGGCAGCAGAGAGCAAGAGGAGGAAGGTCCAGGGCAGCAGAGAGCAAGAGGAGGAAGGCCCAGGGCAGTATTGGTCAGGCTAGGAAGTCCAACAAGTATTCCTGAGTCCATTCCTACTCACTAACAATACAGTGCCACAAAATTACCATGGGAACCTACCCAACCTACATTCCACACAGAGAATGACTTTCAATTAAATGTTGTAGCTCAATAACAAGACACACTGCTGTACCAGTCGATGCCTAGGGCCTGCAGTATTATGTATTATAGGAGTATGATGTAAGAGGAAGTGAAGGATGCGGGACAGAGTGGCATAACTGTTATGTCTTGTAGTCCAGACCATTCTATTTTCCCCTCCTCCTCTCTCTCCTCCCTCTCCTCCTTCTCCTCCCTCTCCTCCCTCCTCCCTCCTCTCCTCCCTCTCCCTCTCCTTCTCCTCCCTCTCTTCCTTCTCCTCCTCTCTTCTCAAAAACAATGCTTTGCTATTGGACACTTTTCACCCACTTGGTTCCTTTATGAATAGTTTGTACAATTGAAAGCACTTGTGGTTGCGAAGTGCTTGGAAAGACTATCAAGTGTGTCCTTGACCTTCAAGCACTTCTACCCTTCTAACAACATTCTGGGATATATAAGACAGAATCACATCAATGGAGAGGATCAAAGGTAACATGAATAAAGAGAGAATAGAATGCTTCAAGAGTGTTTCACATTAACAATATATACAAGTCAAGTACAATAGCTATAGTTACATCAATCTAGATCAGGACAGCAAGCATAAAGGAATCCTTTGTGGGCCAACAATTATGGTGAGTGGTATCGTCTGAACAGATGAGTGCATTCCAGTACTAGGTGCAAGCATGAGAACATAAATATAACAAAACAAAGAAATTGAACTTATGTAACAAAAGTAATTTGACATATTCTAAGCAGAGAATACCCCCAGATCAAATGACACTGAGCACTTGTCTTCTTTCCACCCACATTGACCACAGTGCATAAGAGATGTTACAGTGTAAACACTACTTAGGTTTTCATACATCATTGGTAAAACAAACTGTGTGCAGAGTGTTGGTGAACAGAGCAGACTAATAGCTGGCTGTGAGAGAGTCACTATCTCACTGACTACACATTTAATAACCACTCATTGTTACACCTCATCTTACAACACTGAACTGAACTGAGTTTAAAAATGATATTTGATGTTCCAAATGTGCAATAGTAGATTCAACTAAAGAATAAGAACATGACTTTATTTAAGAAGTGACTAGAGAGCCTCACTTGCAATGGGTCCGGCAGATAGATACAGCTTCCCTACTGTGATCTCCCATTTGCCTCCATACAGGTTTGTGATAGGAATAACAAACTTGACATTCTCTACAAAAAATAAAACTTAGCTAAACATGATATCACACCAGAGTACTAGGGATTGGCTTCCTTTTAGACCATTTCCCACTATATAAAATTCCGATGAAGTGCATTAATTATTACTGCTGAGTGATCAATTATCATGTGAAATTACAGTTGTAGTAATATTAAATGATGGTTGAGATAACTAATACAATATTTCAATATAACCTCCAACTGACCGGCAAATCCGTCACGTATTCTCACAGGAAGATTAAACTTATCCTATAAAATGGAATATACACTAACAGTATTAATAAAACAATTCAGTGTGGTATACATCATTTCCACAGGTATTATATAACTCTATCCCTGCGATCACTTTTCTCAAGTTCTTTTTAATAAAAGATGTAATAGGTTGTTGTGCATCATAAAAGAATACCCCAGACCACTGTACTGATGTAATACTTGCATAAACACTTGAGCACTTAACCAAATAAAGGCAATACACAGTAGTATTCCAGATAATCCACAACATCCTATATTATATAATGATTGGGTAAATGTGACCTTTAGTTGCCAAAGCAACAGATCACAATTGTAACTAACACTAAAATGACACTAGAAACTTACAAAAGCGTTTTCCTTAAGATCCAGTCTCGCCAGGGTTACACTTCCTACAAGAAGGGCCGATGAGAAGTGCATTGAAAAAAACATCGAAGATACGATTACAAACATATTCTAAGCCAATTACTCATAAACATAAACTTTTTCAGTTGAGCTAGTTTGCAGTGACTACACATTTTTCTACTAATCGAGAAATATGATGTGTCGAAAAATTTTCGGTAAAAGAAAAGTACAGAATATTGGCGAGATAGATATTAATATTTTACATTGTACTAATACAAGTAATTACGAATTATGTTCATGTGCAGTCCATTTCTACTAACAGTCGGTAGTAAAACATCCCGTTATGTATACATGTATATGCGACTGAGTCTGTATGTCAAGAGAAGCCTTTAAATTTATGGTAGTGCACTGGAAGACGTACCACTCCACAGCGAAGCAGAGAGCTGTGACGAGTCTATATTCTTGATAAAGGAACCGGCCGTCCTATTTATCAGAGAAACTATTAACGTCTCCATGACGGACATTTTCGGTACAAAATGGCAGCGGAACAGTTGTTAATCGACTTGCTGGAACGGGTTTTACTACCGATACGTCAGCGAAACAAAGAAGAAGAAATGAAAGATAGCGAACTGCTAGCTCTACATTTTCTTTTTGGTCAAAATTCTCTCCACGCATTGGACCTAATTGACAAGGGGTCTGTGAAGAAACTGGTTTCTCCTTCAAGGAGAGAATTATATATTTGTAGGGGAAGCACTGGATCTAGATACTTTTGTTTAAAATATGGCAAATTTTGTAACTGTCCTTCATACCAATATAGTGTATTGGTGAGGGGAGATGCTTTGATGTGCAAGCACCTACTTGCGGTCATTATATCTGATGCTTTAAAAAGGTGTGAGATTGTAAATGTTTCTGATGAAGAAATCAAAGAATTACTAGTAAAATCAGTAACTTTATCTCTTAACCAATCTGTTCTTCCATGAGATAGAACGTTTCATAATTATGTAATGAAATTTATTGATTTTGCAATATTTAATAAGATAATCAAGTTTAAACCTTGAATTTTAGACTTCCTTTATTTATTGTGTTTCTATTGATGTCGTCCGTCTGGGGATGGTTTGATTATTTCAAGTTAAACAGGAAGAACCCTGTCTGAACACACCACTGCCTTGATACAGCGAAGCCAATACTGACGACTTGCGCAAGTATTTTTATTCCAATTAAACAACTGGCACAGCTTTTAGGATAATAGCTACTTAGGAATTGTTTGGTGAATGTGAAGGTATGCTCAAAATTAAATGTAGTGCTATTGTAGAAGTGGGTTAGGCAGGTAGTTAAATAAACTAACAAATTAAAACGAAAACTTGAGAAAGGTTGCATGACTTCAGTAACAGCAGTTAATTGCCTACACAGTGGAAAGGGTTAATTTAATAAACAGCTTTACGAATTATATTGAAGTCATATGTACATTCAAAGGGTTTTCAGTAATTAAGAACAAACCACAGATTCTTAGCTACCAGTATTTAAAGTAAGTCTTCGATTTCTTGACCACAAATCCGCAAAATGTTAGGTAAATCCGTAATCGTCCTCGCCGTTGTCTTTTGCAGTGTGAACAGTTTGGACACGTCCCAGGTGAATGTTGATAGACGATGCGTACTCACTGAATCGCAAGTTTGCCCAAACTGGACTCTCAACACTTCCTGGCCTAATTGTGCAGGTCAAGAGAGATCAGAAGAGGCCGAGGCTTCACTAAAGAGCCTTCGACTGTTTCTCAAGAGCAGCTGTCACGCGGACATTTCTCAATTTATCTGCATGAGTTACTATACACCCTGCAACCCCATCACCTCGGAGCCAATCGTTCCCTGTAGGTCATTTTGCGAGGAGGTACGTGATAGTTGCCAATGCGTTTTAGAAGCGGGAGGTTTGTCCTGGCCTAGAGATCTCAACTGCAGCAAATATGAAGCCGATACATCCAAATGTTATCAACCTGAATCTGTACACAAGGACGAATGTTGTGATAGAAAGTTTAAGGCGGTTGGCAGCACTAGGAGTCCAACCTATGAAATCGTAAATGCGAGCAGTCTTAAGCAAAAGTATTCAGAATCAGAAGTATCTTTTCCAGCTCAAGGAACCTTCAATTGTTGCACTACAGTCGATATAGTTGAAATGACAGGGGAATGGAAGAGAAATGATGACTACATATATAGAGAATCCGCATATACTCTCCGTAAAACTGTGTCCTATGAACAACTGGAACATATTGGATGTTTCATAGAAATGACAACGGAAACAAAATATAAATACAAGGAGAAACGTTATTGTACCTCTCCTCAGTACAGAATCAAGAGTGCAGCCACAAATTCAATGTGTGCTGGAGATATGGAAATGTGTATGTTAAATGTCTATACATCCCAAATATATAAGTGTGTCTATAGTAATAGTAAATTTAATATGGGTATGGTGCATGTGCTCATTATATAATATGCATTCATTATATAGATGCACGTGTTCGCATAGTTGCTGTTCACAGCGAAGGATGTAGGGTGTACTTTGATGCTCTTGTCCTTCATCGCTACAAGCCCAACCCCTTGCAAGGAGGTGGCCATGGCAACCAGACTGTGAAAATAGTGTCAGATGAACATCCATTATGTAACCCAGGAATCGTTGGACTTCTAAAACCCCGACAGGAATATTTCATTGGAGGCTATTATGCAAGTGACAGCTTTGGTCAAACTCAGATATATATTCTCCCACTGAATGCTCCTATCAAGAGATGGTATAATACTAAAAAATGGACCGACAAAGTAAAGAGCTGCTTGGTCAATGTTCATTGAATATCTTAAATTCCAAAAACACACTGAAGAAAGGACAGTATATTTGCATGCATAAACTTTAATACAATAAGTTGAGTAGCTCAGCTTCTCTTAATTGGTTAATGTGCAATTGTGATCTTATACATGTAAATAATTAAATTTTGCATTACGTTGTGATTTAAGAATATATAAGTGGTTATTAAAATGTCCCATATATATCATAGTCATCAGTGACTCACCACCTGAGGGACTCCCCAGTCTTCTTCAATCTTTCAGAGTGTATATAGGTTTGACTGGTATGGCATAGTATGCATGGTGTAATTTTGGGGGAGAAGTCGACACTTTATTGTGTAGAATGTGTCTAACCAATGGAGCGAATACATTTCATTGCCGTGCCAACTTAGTTGGAGAGACAGAGTGTCTAATGTCAAAATGTTAACATGTAATTATTAGCTGCCGATGAAGTGACGTGATTCATGATGACCTCTATATATATGAAAAAAGTGCCGCTCAGAAGACAGTGAATAGCGAGTAAGTCTGAGTAACGCTCTGTAAGACGGAAGCTGAGTTATTAATTCTTTTTGTTGTTAAAGAGGATTTATGATGCTGATACCCGCCGCAATCCTTGCGTCATTTTTAATGGCGAGCGCGCAGCTCGGCGATCCGACGACTAGATGTAGATCGTTCGAGTCCGATATTTGTACTGCGTGGAATAGTACGACATTTCCCAATATCCTCAAGCATGCTAATGCGATGGAAGCTAATTCCTACGTTAACGACTACTTTGACCATGACGGACAACCTTTTATTAATTGTCATCCATTTCTAAAGCAATTTCTCTGTATGACTACTTTTCCATTTTGCCAAAATGAATACACTGTTAAACCGTGCAGATCTTTCTGCGAGGAGGTGTATGAGAAGTGTTCCTGTGCCCTTGAAGCTGCGGGGCTAAAGTGGCCTGATGAATTGAATTGTAATGTCTATCCTAACAGTAGTACCTGCTACTCTCCTCCTTCAACTCAAGTGGCCTGTCCTTCCTGTCAGATAAGAGTCAAGTCCCAAGCTTTAAAATCTCTTTTAGCCAAGGACATGCCAATGTGTAAGTATTAATATGTTAAAGTGGATTACCCTATATGTGCATAGGTGTATATAATAATAGAATCAATATATTTTCAAACTTCCTGCTGTGTGTATATAATTTTACAAGTTTTATTGGATGTGTCTCTGTCATACTATATACAGATGCCCATGTGAGGATAACTGAGACGCATTTTGATTCCTGCGTGGTGTACTATGATGCTCATTTGATTACTCGTTACAAGCCAAGTAGGATGAGGGGAGGGGCGGCCGACAACCCCACCCCCATCCGGATAGTTACAGACTATCCCACCAACTGTCCCCGCTGTGTCGTTATGAAAAGAGGAGTGGAATATCTTGTTGGAGGAGAGTTTAAAACTGATCCATTTGGTGTCAAGTCCATCTATATCTTGCCCAGGAATGCTCCTATTAAGAAGTGGAATACATTTAAACCTGGAAAAGTGGAACGCATTCTGGGACCTGGCACTGACTAAATACTTCTCATTTAAGGAATTAACTTTACTTTCGACCATTTATACATAACAGTACAATATACATTAATATATAGATTTTTTCATTACCTCCGATATATACTTTGTATATACCTGGCCTTTGACCATAAAGATTATTATATCTATATATAGGCCTGATCAATATATTCAATTCAATTGTGTACATATATACATATATACATAATTATATTTTTCTGTCTGTAAGGGACAATTATATTTGATTTTAGCATTTTTATCTCAGTACTGCATGTTCGATGGATCAGTTATTTGAACTCAACTATAATATGGCATGACAGGTCTACTATTTACAGTTTATTGTATGAGCTACAATGATGCATATAGTTATACACAAATTGTAACATGAGCAGTGAGTCTCGAGTGGCGCATTTCATGTATATAGAAAGGCATATGTGTATATATATGCAGTGTATAAGATTTCAAAGACTATAATGATATGCAGTTGAATCCCATAAAACACCCTCCAGAATGAATGAAGTGTCCTGATATTAAGGTTGCAATTGGCCCCGTGCACTTGAGACGAACCATGTACATGTTTGCCATAAAAAAGGTAATTTTGCAACTCTAAGGGATCCAATAGTACATACATATTCAAAGTGGGCATTTCATTTATCTGCATGCTGACCATAATGCTTGGATCTACCTGAATGGATATGATCTAGACACTCTAGAATGATGGGAAAAGTATGATCGAAAGCTGGAGTATGAGATCTGGTGTAGGATGTGAATGATTGGCATGTATAGTTGTGACATAATCCAATCACAGCTGCTGATGACAGCTATCCAGAGAAATTCCTTACAATTGCATCAGAATTTTAATCAGTCTGACTTTATAGATCAGGATACTGGAATTATCTCTTTTTTCTGAAGCCATAAAACAATCAAACACAGAAACCACAAATATGTTATTTCGCGTGAACGAAGTGTATAAAAGATACGCTGGTAGAGCACTTTGCAGTCAAACAATTTGCAAAAACTTCAGAATCGAGGGAATTAAAAGTCATCATATTATCAGCAGAAATGTTTCGCATTGTATGCAACTTATTCTTTTTGATTGTCGTAGTCAGCAGTAGGCCGTCGGGCAAGAGAAGTGTGGTCGGAGGCAGCTGCTACACTATGACATCCGATTTCTGTCAAGACATAAGCTCGAATTACACAAGGACCACCAAAAGTATCACAGAGCAGGAAGATTTGAGAGCTACGCTGGAGGATTACGACTTGCTCCTCAGTGCACAATGCGCCGTCGAGCTAAAACCGTTTGTCTGCTTAACTTACCTGCCATTCTGTTATGACGGCCCGGATGCAATTGAAGGAATGGTCACAGAAGTTAAACCATGCAAGTCCGAGTGTTTGAAAGTTCGAGCAAAGTGTAGTGTCTATCTAAAAGCCATTGGAGGAGAATGGCCAGAAGACTTGAACTGTGAAAAGCTTTCAGACGACGGAATTTGTTCTACCTATCCAGAAACAGAGTCTAAGCCCTCTGTTCCCGAATGCAAGATCTGCAAAGATACAGATCACAAGGAAGCTGTTGAGGCTTTCTGTGACCCTAAAAAGGAAATATGTAAGTGGCAATGAATATACCATCACCCATGCAATATCTGTTCCTATTATCTACATCTATTACATACAGTCCACATGTAGTAGCTATGAATTTAACTGATATTTTGTTAATTTTAGTTGCAAGAGTGAAAGTCCATGAAAAAGTTACTAATATTGATGGAGATTTCAAGAGAATATTCTACAGGGTTACTGTAGTTGATAATTTTAAGCAAAGTGGACTAAATAGAGGAAAGGAGTTGTGGATTGTGACAGATGACAGAGAGGGATGCGAGTGTCTCAAAATGAGGAATAACAGAAGCTATCTTGTGGGCTTGAAGATGCAGTCAGTTAGAGACAAGACTGTGTACCATTTGGATGAGACTTCTATTGTGAGGAAGTGGAATCGTGGCATTGGCCTTTCTGAAGCTCTTTCAAAGTGCATTCACTGACAGTAACATAACATTATTTATTTTTTAAAAATTGCTACATTTTGTGACAGCTTAGCCATGTGTGTTGTATGATTTGTAAAACTTTTTTTATTATTTTTGATAGCAAAACTATTATCAGTAGCTCATCCTATATTATTGTAAAATTGTATTTCATCAACTTTCTTCAGTTTAAAGTTCGACAGTACTCTAAATATAAATGATTTAATTTGTGAATATATACACCTAAAATCATAATACAAAGTCTATATAAGGCAAGTGTAATCAAATATAAATTACAACTTGGACTTCAAAGATAGCTATTGTAATCATTAATTCCTTTTGTGTATAAATATACACTGCTCATTTACAAATTCACTTATCTCATGTTATTTAATATATCACAATTTATGTCCTAATAACCTTTGAGGCTCTTTATTAGGGCAATCTCTACTTGTTGCTGTATAAAGATGAAGACACTCCGTTCAAAACCCATTTGTGGTCAGCCTTGCGTCTGCGAAGCCTCACTATAGTGGCATCAATATCAGCTGCCAGCTTCTTGTCCCTGATATCTGTAGTTAGACATTCGTCTGCTAGATTGAGCAAGCCCAGGTTTCTCCTAGTGTTGGCCATAGACTCCTCCAAGTAGTCTTGTCCAGTGACCAAGTGAGCTGCCTCGGGCAGATCAGTTCCTGGATGGCGCTGATATACACGAACAATGGGACGATCAAGCCTCTCCCGTGTGGTCAAGTCTGATATTGCTATGGGTCCCTATATATGAATAGTGCATGTAGTTATCTATGGACTATCACTGTATTGAGCAGTAGGACTTACAAGTATATAGCCTTGAGCTTTGCTTTGAAAATCCAATTGTTTCCGACCTCTGTTGATTGCATGTCTGGCCTCTCCTGCATTTACTTCAAGATGTTGCTATGGGGACGGATTGTAAGGAATTAAAATTACATATGGCATGCATGCCAAATATTTGCACATACTTTCAATGTGACAGTTCCTGCCAGTTTATTGATAATTCCCACATTAACAGAATCATGGGCTGACTGTTGCAGCCTCTGCGTGTGCTGAATGGCAGTTGTGAGCTCCTTCCTAATGACTGTGGACCTGTCTACAGCCTCCCCGGCAGACAGCATAGCAGTGACACAGTAAGGGGTCAGGGGCAACAGGGGGCCAATAGCACCAGGCTGCTCAGAAGAAGATGGCCGACTCCTATTGGGTGAAGTTAGTGATCTATTTGTTGAAAAAGCATATAAAAACAAATTTAATCATCTAGACTAGTTGAATAGAGAGCTGTATCTAGCAAGCCTATTCAAGTGTGGGCATACCAGTGGGTTGTTTGATAACAGCAGTCTATATGTGTAGATGAGGTGATTTGTGTGAATTAGAGTAGCATACTGACACCTATTAACACTAAAACTGACATATAACACTTCACTGCTTCATACCCACATGGTATGCACTAACTCTATTACGGTTTCCATGGAAGTGAAAAGTGTTTATTATTTGACATCATAACAAGACTTTTCCTACTGTTTCCCATTCAATTTATGAATTCACATTAAATTTCCTAGTACCTATGGCTAGATTTACAAATCATAGATTAGTACAAACCTTGTGTGATACGTCCTCTTGGAATGAGATGAGTTGGAGAGAACGGAAGAGGATCTCTGCAGGGGAGCTCCTTGAGAACTTTGGGACACACATACAAGATCCAAGACTCGTGATCTCTCTGCAATAGAATCTGTCAATCTCCTTCTACATCTATCCAGTATCTGCAAAGCAGCAGTAACAAATTGGTTGGTAAATTGATGTGATGATCTATCAGTATTAGGTACCTGTAGTTGTTGTTGGACCTTCCTCAACTGAGATTCCAAGGTCTTTTTAAGTGTCAAAAGGTGCGATCTTTCCGCCTTCAACAGCTCGTCAGCTTTATCAGTTTCCTACAAAAAATGATACTTGACCACACCCACTCTGCTCTAACCACGCCCACGTTCTGTGACCATGCGCACAGTACACACACGAAAGTTGATAAAGCTAGATACCTTTTCTCTCTGCGGCCTCGTGCTTCTCAGCTGAATGGAGTGCATGTTTAGCACAATATCTTTTCGCTTGTGCTCCAATGCCTTCTGCAAAGCCTCCTTTCCACGAGTTAGCGATTTTATTTCTTCATTCGTTTGCTGTAGAGCCTCCCTTAGCCTAACTACCACAGCTCTTGCGCTTCTGACATATGCATGTATGCGATCGTTTGATTCTCTTACACACACATCTCTAACCATCGGTAGAGGGTTCGTGTCTCGCGCCTCCTCGAGAGAACGATCGCTCTTATTGATGATGGTCTGAGCTAGCTTGATGCTGTGTATGCTAGCGTCCTTCCAGCTCTCTGGACCCGTAGCAAGTGCTGTTGCCATTTCACTAGAGAAACAACTGCCGTACTGTTGGTTGCTAAGGTGTTGTCTCTCTTGTTCAAAGGGGCGTGGCCGCTAGGTGGCGATGGGGGGTTGCGCAATACCATTAAACATTAAATTTTAAAGCAAAAAATGACAAAATGCGGTAAGAGGTTTAGAGTAGTTTACTATTCTCTTCTTGGTTGCAGTTGAACATTTGAGTTCAAATTTAATTCTTTTCTGGATGCGTGTTTATAACTGCAGCAATAAAATATAGATACACATTGTAGCTATGCAAAGTAGGAGTAGCTATTATAACTCACCATTGCCAGAAAAAGTAGATCTACAATGTTTGGCCTTCTCTATCCAATCAGAGGGGAATGTCTTGATGTCCGCTTGTGTGTCAACTTCGGGCATGCACAAAGTAGGTTGACCGGAGGAGCTCACATGCAGGTCGCACGAAAATCCTGCCGGCCACTCTACTGCGGTTCCAGGGGTCTCCAGCAAGCCACTGCATTTATTGCGTGTACTAGCACACAGGCCAGCACAAGGGACGATACGATATTGCATCGGACATTGTCGATTTGGATCACTCGATTCATATTCAATACACATTGGAAAGATTGTCATGCACACGAATTGGACGATTTGGTGCTGACATCCAGATTCGGCCAGATTGTAGATTAAGCATTCAAAGTCTCCCAATTCAAATAGAGAAATGGCCTCTCTCATTGAGGTCGCTCCAAATGCATTCGGATAATCAGTGGAGATGTGCGTGGCGTTGTACCCACAGATTTCAGACAGGTATTCCGGTAGCTTGTAGCACCAGTGATCCAGTAGTATTTTCGGGAGGGAACTGGCCGACCTGCAGTTGTACGATGCAACCTGCTGTAGTATCGGCTTTGACTGACCAGTGGCAGACAGTACAGCGAGCAAGCTGAATAGAACTGCGGTCCAATTCTGCATGGTTTCGGGCAAAGCAGCTATAGGCATACAGATTGATGAGCTTCTCAGAATACACTACATACAAATTAAAAATCAGTAATTGTAATTGTACATATCCTGTACGTATAAGGAAAGCAAAGGACACGAGATTACTTCGCTTCGCCTACCTATAGCTGATAGCTAGTCGTTTGCAACTGATAAATTTGCACGTTCTCGGGTATTTAAGCATGCTGAATGCACTATAACCCACGACCCCTCTGTGCCGACCAGATCCAGTTACAGAAAGCAGATGGTCAAATCTGCCCAATTCAACACTGTGTTTATATATGAATACATGGATACATGAGTTGGAAGTGTTATTTACAGAGTAAGATCTACAGCTTGAGCACGAGCTGTCATTGCTATTGTGAATGGTGTTCTCATTTCTCCAAAGTCGGCAGCCTCAATTCCCAGTGAACTTCTTTCTTTTTCTCTATTTTCATGAATCTGCATCTGATGCATAAAAGCAGAAGAGACAAACATCTTTATGCATGAAATTACGAATAGATACATATGAAGCTAATTAATATATTAAGAGACCAGACAGATTATTTTACTCCCTTCTTAATTTATTGTATCTCTCCCATCCCTGTTCTAGTGACTAATAAGACAGGTAGGTTGGTTTCTGTCTTTCTGATTTTCACTTTAATAATCAAGGTTATTATTATTATTATTATTCAATAGAATAGATCGAATGCATAAATGAAAAAGTAACACATATGTATGTATTATGTATTTAGGAATTACATTTTGGTCAATTAAATTGTTGACCAAAATGTAATTCCTAAATACATAATTTTCAATTCAATTTCAGAAAATTCGGAAGTAGTAGTCCTCAGGAGTACATGAGTTTCCTCTTGTAGTGGTCACTAGAGATAGCAGAGCTGTACAGGTGTAGGAAGCACACAACACTGACCTGGTTGGGCGGCCGATGTTGGACGGGTCTGGTTCTGTAGTGAGGGGAGGGCTGGATGCTGGTGGCTGCCTTCAGAGTGCCAATAGAACTGTTCCTGCGGCTGGATTCCACCAGCTCTAGAGGTGTGGGTAGGGTGGCAGAGGGTGGGCGTGGAGGGGGAGGTGGTCCCTACAGTAAACCCAGAGGGATGATAGGAAATGTACAAGACAAGACAAGATTACAGATAAACATGTAAAATGCAAGACACCACAGGGACATTCTCACAAGCAATAGCGTCACATTGAAGCTGTAACTCAGAAAGTACTCTGGAATTCCATTGGAGGGTATACACGTACGCACATATAGCAACACTCATGTCAAATTCCTATGACTGTTTACAATACTATTCACTTCATACAGGGAGACAAATATTTTGGTTACTGTAATCACAGTGCAGATGTCAGTTTCCATAGGAGCATGTGGGACTCTCCAATGAACCAATAGAAAACGTGTTTAACATTTCAGTCTTTTTAATTTGAAACAATTTAAGAAGTAGGTGCTTGTGTACACAAATACACGGTAACATGACTAGCTATAGAGCTTGTGGGACAGCTACCTCATCAGGCATGCCCACCTACCATCGGATACACCCACGTACTTCTGTAAACCTCTAATTGTAGATATGCATGTTCATATATGTACGTACGTACGTATGTATGAGAAGACTTACAATGGATGGGAGTTCGTCATCTTCATCTCCTTTCTTCTTCTTCTTCTCCTTTCCTTTACCTTTTCCTTTGTCTTTCCCTTTGTCTAAAGCATGCAGTTAAAGAAGACATTGAGGCCATCCCTCTAGGTGGGGCTGGGGAGAGGAGGGACATTGAGGCCATCCCTCTAGGTGGGGCTGGGGAGAGGAGGGACATTGAGGCCATCCCTCTAGGTGGGGCTGGGGAGAGGAGGGACATTGAGGCTATCCCTCTAGGTGGGGCTGGGGAGAGGAGGGACATTGAGGCTATCCCTCTAGGTGGGGCTGGGGAGAGGAGGGACATTGAGGCTATCACTCTAGGTGGGGCTGGGGAGAGGAGGGACATTGAGGCTATCCCTCTAGGTGGGGCTGGGGAGAGGAGGGACATTGAGGCTATCCCTCTAGGTGGGGCTGGGGAGAGGAGGGACATTGAGGCTATCACTCTAGGTGGGGCTGGGGAGAGAATGGACATTGAGGCTATCCCTCTAGGTGGGGCTGGGGAGAGGAGGGACATTGAGGCTATCCCTCTAGGTGGGGCTGGGGAGAGGAGGGACATTGAGGCTATCACTCTAGGTGGGGCTGGGGAGAGAATGGACATTGAGGCTATCCCTCTAGGTGGGGCTGGGGAGAGGAGGGACATTGAGGCTATCCCTCTAGGTGGGGCTGGGGAGAGGAGGGACATTGAGGCTATCCCTCTAGGTGGGGCTGGGGAGAGGAGGGACATTGAGGCTATCCCTCTAGGTGGGGCTGGGGAGAGGAGGGACATTGAGGCTATCCCTCTAGGTGGGGCTGGGGAGAGGAGGGACATTGAGGCTATCCCTCTAGGTGGGGCTGGGGAGAGGAGGGACATTGAGGCTATCCCTCTAGGTGGGGCTGGGGAGAGGAGGGACATTGAGGCTATACCTCTAGGTGGGGCTGGGGAGAGGAGGGACATTGAGGCTATCCCTCTAGGTGGGGCTGGGGAGACAAATTGTCTAACCTTTTCCTTTCTTGTCAATTGGTGGTGGCAGAGTGTTAAATTTGGTATACACCAGTGCCAGGATGTAGTCATCGCCCCATTTCCTTGCCACCTCCAACGCATTGTCACCAGTCTTGTTCTCCAGGGTCACCTTAGCTCTACAGTGTGACACAAGCAAGTGAACTGTGCACACTACAGAGTTCACACCAAGGCATGAATAGTCTCCATCATGTACGCATGTGCATGATGCTATGAGTTGTACGTATATTGGTCAGCTGATGAAATGGTCGTCTTTAAGCGTCCCACTGTCAAGGTCAGTCTCCAGGAGAACCTTCACAAGTATATTGTTTTACGGTATTGGCCACAAATGTACATTCGAGGGTATGTCCCCCAAATAGTCCTACAAAGGTGTCGATGTAACCTCAGCTTGTATGCTGAGCTGTCCAATTGACCTCTCTCCCCCACACAACAGAACAAGGCTCAGTAATAGCACCAGTAACTCTACACATGTCACTTGTACCCATTCATTTACCATGTTCATAACACAATGTTTGATGATGCACTATTACATCACCTAACAAAAAACAGACCCACTCCGGGGAGACATGATACCGTCAACCACTTTTGTACGTACATATGTACATATATGTAAATATGTATGTTATGTACGCTGTATATGATAACTGTGGAGGATAGAGCACTTCTGGTGTTTGGACATTGAAATCTACTCACCCCCTGTCAATTAGCAGCTTGACAGTGCTGCGCTGCGTGCTCTCAATGGCTCTCATCAGAGGAGTGCCACCGTTGGCTCCCTGTGCATCAATATTGGCACCTGCTGCCAAGAGGAACTCAACAACCTTTGCCTGAAGGAGAGGGATTATTATACGTACATATTAGTAGAAAGATATGTGAATAGATTGGTGGATAGATGGGATGGATGGGTGAATGGGTGGGTGGATGGATGGGTGGATGGAAGTATGTACGTACGTACCTCTCCGGTATGACAAGCATGATGAAGTGGAGTCCAACAAAAGTTATCTATTGCATCAACATTGGCTCTGTCAGAAGAATAAAGATAAACATGCCAGGCAGATGTATAGGAGAGTAATGTAATATATTACAGGCATTTTGAGGGAAATGAGATTATCTAATTCAATTAAGATAGCTCTCCTCTTTACAACCATCTCAGCCAGTGCACACATGCTCACACATATAATACGTATGTAAGATAGGATACGGATCTTTATTGAGTTCACACACATAGTGATAAATGTACAGTTCCTGGAATACACAGATGGACAGTTCTACACTAGGCACAGTGTATTGTACCCTACATACGTACCCTTTATCCACCAGAAGCTGTGCCACATCGCACCTCCCGTGTGCGCTGGCCACCATGAGAGGAGTCTTGTTGTACTTGTCTCTCAGGTCTACGTCAATGATCTGCTGATCGATTGCCATCTTCAGTGACTCCATGTCTCCGTGCCTCACAGCTTCATACATCTCAACAAACTCTCTGTCTGGGGGCAGCAGGTACCACATGGAGTCGTCCACATAGTCGTGAGGGAGGCACTGCTCGCGAGTGAAGCGTTGTGTGTCTGTGAAGAACTAGTGGATTGCATTTGGGAAATTCAATTAAATACAATCAGATACTTCAGATGTACAGTACCTTCTCCTTCTCTATAGTCCCAGGGGGCGGGCCACTGGTAGGTGGGAGGGGTACTTCACACACTATCGGAAAGGCCACCTTTGTCTTGCCGCCCTACACGACACAATCAAATTACATCTGAATATTGCTAAAATCACCTTATATACGTACAGTTGAATGTGAAGGAGTTACCTTGCCTTTCTTTCCTTTTTTTCCCTTTTTCTGAAATCAGAAAGTATAAAGTGTGTTACTTTAGTTTGAAAGTGAATCTGAGTCTTTAATGTATGTACATACATACGTACCTTTTTAGCTTTCAAATCATCAGTACCAGAAAACTTGTATTGCTAATACAAAAAGGGAGCAAATAGTTCAGTCTTATTTTATGCTAATTAAATAAACATACCGTATTGATGTACTTCTGTTCAGAAAGAAATTCCTCATAGTTGACCATCCCTGACTTGCTCTTATCATGCATACCTGCCAGTTTGGTAAGATCCTCAGGAGAGAAGGGAGCTCCGAGGCTGGTGAGGAGCTGAATAAACTCTTCCTGAGGTATCATCCCTGCTGCGTGTTCCTTCCTCTCTAAACTATCAAGTGTGCCTTCCGCCTTTGCTTCCTTCCTTTGCTCCTCCCACTCTCTCTCCTCTTGTGCTAAAATGGCCACCTCAGCACCTCTTAGAACAGACGTGACTTCACTCTTATGCACAATCGTCCAATCATACACCTACAGAGAAACATAAAGGGGCCATGAGGTGCTACAGGTCATGTGACCTGCAGTACATATGAGGTGCTACAGGTCATGTGACCTGCAGTACATATGAGGTGCTACAGGTCATGTGACCTGCAGTACATATGAGGTGCTACGGGTCATGTGACCTGCAGTACATATGAGGTGCTACGGGTCATGTGACCTGCAGTACATATGAGGTGCTACGGGTCATGTGACTGCTTGCATAGTGCGTATGTACCTGAACAAGCCAGGCATCAGTAAAGCCTTTCACTTTTCCTCCTTTGGCAGCTTTGTCTTGAAAATTAGACAATTTCTTCACTTCTTTCATCAGATCCTTTCTGCCTAAGACTTTAGCAATCTTCTGTGAGTTACTCCCTTCGCTAGTTGTCTCGTTAGCAGGACATCCTGATGTGGTCGGTATGAGTGAATGCTACCATCTCTGGTCACACATAACCACAGCTACAGATGTGCACACCATACCTCTCAGTCCCAGGAATCTGATGACATTCTGATTCCCATTCTGCAATGCAAAATGGACAGCATTCTCCTGAGTGAGGTCAGTGACCTTCTTGAAGTCCGTCCCAAAGGCAGCCAATGTCTGGAGCACGTCAAAGTGCCCTAATGCAGCCGCTCTATAAATGAACAAATTTGATTTCTGAATTATACGTCGAGATTCACTTTCAAAGCACAACTGAGCTTTAAGCAAAGTTACATCACAGCTTCAAGGAGTAATGAATCTCCCTATAGAATCTGTGTTGTAATTCTATAGCTCTAACATATGTATGTATGTATGCATGCGTTACCTGTGAACTGCATTGAGACCATCTCCATAGGTCTCGTTACTCTTAGCCCCGCCTTTTAATAACACCTTCACACACTCCACATGGCTACCCTCGGCTGCCAGTACGAGGGCTGGTTTGTTGGTCAACTAACAGTGCATGGAATGAGGAAGACATATCATACAGCTATACATGAATAATCTAACACACCATTTTTCAACATGCTACATCTATTTTAGAGTAAAGGGCCTGTAGGGAACTAAACCTAGTGAGAGCTTTGTAAAACTATGCATGCATGTACTACTCACTGACTCTCTTGCGTTGGGATCAGCTCCTCTATTGAGCAGCACTTGGACCAACCTGTCGATCCCTTCATGACATGCACCACATAGAACTGGCATACCCAACGAGTCCTATCAACAGACGCAGTAGGGACATGCAAGTCAAAAAGTTGCGCAATCACTCTGGACTCACAATCTGGTTAGGGTCTGCCCCGCATTCCACAAGAAAGTCCAGACACCTCGCATGTCTCATTGTATTGTGTAGACAGTGAAAGAGAACAGTCTTTCCATTCTTATCACGAGCTAACGGAATAAACACACATCTTGTGTCCGACGTCATATTGTGCCACATGACATCTCTTTATCAGACACAGTATAAATATCATCATTTTAATAAATGAATCTATTAAAGTGATGAAATAAACTCTTTAACCATCTCTGCTTACCACCAGCGTTGATTCCCTTTAGTGCTAGCGCCTGCAGCACCTCTAGATGGCCGTGCTGGGCGGCGCTCATCACAGGCGTCCATCCCTTGTCGTCCCCGCTAGAGGAGATCGCTCCGTGTTCCAACAATTTCATTACGATTTTTTCATCATTTGATATTGCTGCTACGTGTAGCGCCGTCTGACCGCCCTCCGGATCTACAACAGATAAAGAATTCTCGTACTTTACCGCTCACGTTCTATTAAAGAGATTGAGTTGTGAGTTTACCTTGAAAGTTGATAATATTAGGAACGCCTTTCTCTACTATCTTGTCAATTTGCAGTTCGTCTCTCTCTCTAACACACTGTATCAACTTTCTAACTTGAAGAACTTCCAGTCTGTCCTTCGCTATAGCCATTCTACTTCATTCAATACCCCTCACACTATAGACGCCATTTTCCATAACTATGACAACGGCCAATAAATAACTGACACGAAGATTATTGTTTACAAGTTATGCACAGATGTCCAAATAATATACATATTAATAGTATCCAAAATGTAAATACGCATGTTATAATACGCATCCCAATTGTTACTCAATAAGAGGAGCCTTGACACTATAGTTGAGTGGCTCCTCGTTGGCCTCGCACACAGCATCTCTGGTAACGGCCGTCTCATAGACAGGAGGTTTGGATGCTGCCTCCTTCTCCTCCCTTCTGATCTTGCGCTGCTCAGCTTGCACTCTCTTTAGCTCATCACAACGACATATCTCAGCTCTACAGAACATGCAAATACAATGTGCATACTCCAAATAAGACATAAGAATAAGCCAAAACACCATTTTCTGCAATAAAAGGCATATAGGGAACTAAACCTAGTGATAGCTTGGCACTACCAGCTAACCTAGCCTGGATCTGGAGCCTTGCCATCTGTCTGTGTCTCATGGAAACAGTCTAGAGAAGAGGGAGATGAGGAATTAGCAATACAAAGGTGCAAAGTACATGTTTATATAAGTGTTACATAACAAAGAATTGTCATCTCTATAATGTAGGTGTATAGTGTCACGCACAAAGGAAATCATGTGACCATTATATATATATCACATCACATATACATATGTGTATGTTATATACATTATACATCATATGTACATACAGTAGAACGTCGATTATCCGAACTAATTGGGGATTGGCCTGTACGTAAAATCGAAAAGTACGTATAATCAAACAGCAAGCAGTTTCTCAATAAAAGTGACGAATTTTTCTTCATTTCGCTTTATATCACAACTCGTCGACTTCCCAATATTCAATTCCTTCGAAAGTTAAGTAATAGTAGCCACTTTCTTCAATCGCTTGCAGATCTCAAGCTTCTGGTCTACACTTAATAGTTCTCTTCCGTTGGTTGGCGGCCATATTTTGCTGAGTCAGCATCTTGCGACGACGTTCGGATAATCAACGATTCGTATAATTGACGTTCGGATAATCGACGTTCTACTGTACATTATATACATATATAGTATGTATGTATGTACACGCTGTAGAAGTGGTTAGGTGGATGGACTTACCCTGCACTTTTCAAAGCAGCAGAGATTCCTTCCTTTGTTCTTCCACATAATGATGAAGACAATGAGAGCCAGAAGGATACCAATTAACAGCACACCACAGGGAAATGCAATGTAGGCTAGTTTCTAAAACAATAGAATGTTTAAGGAAACTAAAAAATGACTTCCATACAGTATATACAAGGACATGGCTGCTGATAGAGTGTATACGAGGCTGATGGATGTGCAATTATCCCTCAATTCTATGTGAATGCAAGCACAATTTGGTGACTAAAATACAATGCTACTGGAATGTCCTGAGGAGGGATACACAACAGCCACCCACATCACTGCGCCTTGATAGAATACCTTTAGCTACATTATCAACTACCACTATGTATAGGAATGCCTCCATATATGGATTACATGTCAGTATACAACAAACACAACTTTACATGACTTCTGCGTGAGCACAGAGCATTGTTTGGGAAAGCAATGGATAGTACAAGAAGCCTAAGTCTGAAAGCACTGGTTACAAGTGGCTCACGTGAGGGAGACTTTCCTCTTGCGCCAAATCATAGTGCCCTAAAGAAGGAAACGTGAAGCATTTTTTCAATTTCCATTCACCGCTACTGTATTGTGCATGGGAGAACTTCAGAGCAAAGTTCATGGTACGGTGAATGTATCGGATACAGTCTTCCGAGCTTCTCGGCTGAGAACGCATCCTTCAACCCTCAAATCCTCTTGCGCTTGAACATAACCAGTCATGCAGGCACGTAAAATAACATATTAATTGGTTCACTTTCATCGCATGGAAGAGAATAAATATCGCAATAGAATAGCTTGGACATGAAAAGGTGTACATTTAAATTGTAGCTCGATAAAAACGATATTCCCACGAATATTTGAGCAGTAAGGTCATAAACGGGCGGGGCGGCACTCGGAAGGACTGCTAGATCGCGTCAACTAAAACCTTCTACGATAGCAGCTATCTTCGCCATACTTACGTTCAGGTTCCCGATCATCGTGACGATGATCATCGTCCGAATCTCCGTCCCTCTTCTCTCTGCCCAGAGGGCTGGCGTAGTTCAGAGATACAAAGAGTGAGATTACACCGATAATTGCAAGAATTTTCATTCTCTCTCTCGTGACTGAATAGCCTCTGCGGTCTGCAGCAAGTACACAGCTCTTTAGAAGGAACCCTGACTTGGACGGGATGGGAGGTAAACACAGGAAACAGGTGACTATACGAGGTATGCGACGCGGAAGTATCCGGAACCAAATACGGAACAACACCCCTGCATATTTTGTACATTCTTTCACCTACATTATCCACATACTGAAAGTTGTGATAGAGGAATCTCTGAGCCAGAGGCGGATGCCATTTCTTGGATCGCACTCACAGAGCAATGTCACACCAAGAAATTAAACTCGACGGAGGAAAGCCGTGGGGATTCACGCTCATGGGAGGCCTTGATCACCACTCGATTTTACGCGTTGGAAAGGTAAGACGCTGATAACATAATTATTAGATTATTCATGAATGAATTAGTGGCTAGGATTGTGTTTCTATATAACGCCACAAAAGGCAGTGTTGATAGATTGGAGCAGTGAATGCGTAAAGAGAAAGTAGACCTACGTGTCTAAATGTACTAATGGTAGGTAGCTATAACCTGGCCTAGTCGATCTGACTCCTTTGGGCAATATTTAAGGTTTAGTTTGGTTGAATAGAATGTACGTATCCAAGGTAACCTTGGGCAAGTGTCGTGTAGCTTTGAATGCCCAGATAATAGTGATAATTTAAAATTGTCCCTAATGTATGGAGTGCTGTGTTCTGTGGATTGGCACTGAAAAACTAAGGCTTCAGTGATAATCTCCAGTCATTGACTCACATCACTGTGTTTGTTGTCACATCCTATCTCTGGTCTGGTGGTCCCGAGATGGCTTCTGTGTATATCATAATGTACATATGTGTGCATGTAGTATGTTAACTAATCCATGTACTGACTATCAATTTCAGGAATATGAATGATGCTATAGTAAATCACTTACTATTGTCAAATAATTGGAAACTGTATAGTGTGTAGAAGAATCTATTCACCATATATAATGCAATTGTTTAATGCATTATTTGTGTCATTGAAAATGAATGAGGCCTTTTAGTATAATGTCTCTCTTCTCTGTCTTTCTCAGGTGACACCTGGCTCCAAGGCGCAGGCAGGTGACCTGCAAAGCGGAGATGTCTTCATCTCCATAAACGGACAAGAGTGTACCAATTTGAAGCACGTTGAGGCGCAGTTGCTGGTGAAGAATTCCGGTGAAGAGTTGCGACTCATTGTGGAGAGAGGTGCAGTAACAAAAGGTCTTTCCAAGCAAGCTTTGTCCTCTAAACCAATCCAGTTTTCCTCCACTGGGAGGCCGAAACCTCCAGCCCCACCCTCCCAGCCCACCACCAAACCCTCACCCCCACCCACACAGGCTGTTACCAAGGAGACCACGGCTGTTACCAAGGAGACCACGCCTCCTGCCAAAGAGAAGGTCCACCAAAAGCCAGCACCTCCTGCTAAGAAAGAAAGTGCTACCATAGTCTCCCGCAATCAAGGTGGCTCCAACTGGTACAAGCAGCTGATGAAGACAGTGCACACTCAGGACGATCACACAGAAGTTGTCATACCCCAAGTGGCTTCCAAGCCGCAGCAATCCACACCAGCTAGACCCTCAAAGATACCCACCCGATCAAAGTCTCCGCCCTCTTCAGAGCCCTCTCCTAAGCCTACCACCCCACACTCCCCCAAGCCTACCACCCCACACTCCCCCAAGCCTACACCACTAGGACCCAAACCGAAGCTGCCTGCCAAGCCAGCATCTCCTAAGGCCTCACAGGCCAAAGTCACACCCCCTAAGGCCACGCCCTCACCCCCAGAGCCACAGGCTGTTGTCCAGACCAAAGCTGCAGCTGAAAGCAGTAGAATCTCAACCAGTCCGCCGGCAGAGAAGAGGTCGTCACGCAACTCTACTCCAATCAACAGCCAGGTGGAGGAGGAGTACAAAGAGTACTTGGAGAAGAAGAGGCAGGAAGAAGAGAAACTAGACGAATTGGAGCGCCAGATAGCTGCAGATCTCCTTGATCTTGAGTCTGCCTGGAAGAAACCGGACTCTGCACAACCAGCTCCGAAGGAGACCACAGTCACTCAGGGAGAGGCACAGTTACAGAGCTCACACAGGCCAAGGCTGTACTCGGAGAAGAGGGAGCCGCAGAAAGGAACCGCAGTTGTGATTAGCCAAACTGCTACTGTGGAAGTAGAAACACCAAATCAACAACCCTTCCATGAGGAACCAAACGGTCAACTTCATCTGCCTCCAGAGGAGAACGACAAAACACAGGAGTTGGCTGAGCAGCAACTGGCAGAAGAGACTTTGGAAGGGGAAAACCCTTCTGAGGCGGTTGATACCATAGAGAAGGAACATTTGGAACAACACTTGCATCCACTTATTGAAGCAGAAATAAACAAGGAAGCTGCCAGAGAAACAAGCCCTGGGAAGATTGAGGGAGACTTCTCAGCGCTGGAGCAGATCACAGCTCCAGGACGGCACCTCCCTGGCGATGCTGGAGTGCAGACGCACAGACAAGTGCAGCCAGATCCTGTAGCAGCTCCGACAAAGACTCACAAGCCACCTCCTTGTGAGAGGGCTAAGGCACTTTACGACTTTTCTTCTGATAACCAAAGGGACCTTCCTCTTGTTAAGGGAGACATTATCACTTTGACCAGAACAATTGATGACAACTGGCTGGAAGGAGAACTCAAAGGCAGAACAGGTATACTTCCAGTCCAGTATATAGAGTTTCTACCAGACAGGGCAGATGCGGAAGAGGCAATTCCTCCCCCTCCCGCATTCAGCAATGACCCGCCCTGCTGTAAGGCCAGATACGTCTTTGTGGCAGAGAAACCGAGAGAATTGGGTTTTGAAGTAGGAGACACAATCTTACTGAACAGAGTCATTGACGATAATTGGCTGGAGGGGACTCTAAATGGAAAGACAGGGATTTTCCCCTTTGAGTTTGTAGATATTCTGGTACCCCTCCCGGGTATGACGCTCTCCCCATCCCAGGAGCAGGTGGATACAGGCAGTGAGGACAGCCAGCCCGACAACATGGCCAAGGCAATCAACATTTCAGACCTCAAGAATGCGCTGCAAGGTCTTGAAGGTGAACGCTGTGAAGGTGCCTACGATTATAATCCCAAAAAAGCAGATGAAATTGAAATATTAGTCGGTGATTCCATCCTTGTATATGAAAAGTGTGAGGACGGCTGGTTCCTTGGTGTAAATGAACGTACAAATAAATTTGGAACTTTCCCCGGAAATTATGTAGTTCAGTTGCTGTGACCACGTGTTTTTAGGTATTATTAACTTTTGAGTAGAAACTTGTTCCATTGAGACATTCACATATTGACCACAATTCATTTCTAGTCTTTATTGTAGAAGCCAAGCCAGTGTATTCCATGTAAAATAACTATTATTATATTATACATACATATATTATCAGCTGTTTTAATTGTCTAAATAAAAAAGTTTTCTACATGTTATCGCCAAATTTTCAGTTCTCCATTGTGAGCACCACTGATAAGATATGGATATTGGCCACGCTTGATAACGACCAAGTCATCGATCATATCAATGTGAGGTACCCCACGTGGCAACTCTGATGGTGCAGATTTGTTCCCCAGAACTCGAGGGCTCTGGGCCTCTGCAATCACAGCAATTCCTTCAATAACTTGATGTCTACAAAACAAGTTTATATGTTATGAGTGCGTATATACATTATATATGGCAGTTCATGTATAAATATATAACAACATATGCATAACTACAGTACTAAAATATATTATATGTATTCAATATAATACATTTCATGCAGTTCCATATACATGCATGGCCAGTGCAGCATATATAAGAGGTTGTACCTGAATATTGTATCTCTATCTGGACTGCCATTTGGCATCACCAGCAATGTGGACTGCTCAGGATGACAGAGGTTCCACAACCTCACCTTCCTGTCACTCCCTCCAGTGAACACAAACGGCTCTGTTTTAATAAATCCACTGCAGATAGCTCTAACACTTGTGTGTTGACAATCCTGTACATGTAACAAGTGTACGCATTGAAACAAAACAACTCTAACAGTCTAATGAACCTTGGTTGAGCGTTGGAAGGGAGGGGCCTGGGACACGCCCCACAGCATCTGTTTCTTCATGCCTGTCTCCATGTTCCACATGGTCACTTCGTTATTACCCTCCTCTGCAGCCATCAGTATGTGAGGGAGTCTCGGGTGGGGGCTCATACTGTACACCGGACCTACCAGATTGCCTAAGACACACAAGCACATCATGCAGACGTATAATATTATACATCTCCATGGCAACCAACCATCAGTATACTGCCAAATCTTTATGGGTAGGTGGAACCTCATATCCCATATAAGGTGGTATCCCCTACTTGTTCCTGTGGCAACCCAGCACTGGTGGGGATCCACGGTCATCGCTGTTAGCAGACCTTTAGAGGGTTCAAAGGTGAACAGGAGGCAATAGGTATACATAATCCATCCTACCTTTGTCATAGCTCTGTTTCAATTCCCAAATTGGTTTTTTAGTTCTAATGTCAAACCCGTGCAGCTTCCCTAGACTGGTCGCACAGCAAATGATGTTTTGGGCAGACAAAGTGTCCACACAGTTCATGTCTACGACATAGTCATCCTTGTTCAGATCCAACTCTTTGAAGTTATAGATGGAAGATTTCTTTGCAATGCTAAACACAAGTCAATAAAAACTTCATAACTCCACCCATGTTACCAGGGTAACCACCATTACCTCAGTAACCCCATGTTACCAGGGTAACCACCATTACCTCGGTAACCCCATGTTACCAGGGTAACCACACAGTCATCATTTCAGAGAAAAGGAAAGTATTGTGCAACATTACATATGAATTTGCTAATATACTAGATTAACTATGAATTAAAGGTTTTCCAAATGCCATTCTACCATAACTGCATGTATACAAAGGCCACTCTTCCTACTGCCTACAGTGTTACCTAAACATCTGTACTATGCCCTCAGTGGTAGCAGCTGCTATATTTTGGGAATTATTGCAGAATACACCAGACTTCACTTTTCCATCTGCAAGTATAGCAAGCAGTAGATGTGACTTATCTTCACTGTTATAGAGAATGTCCCTACATCTAAGAACTGGTTGCATTACCTAGCTTTTGGCTGTGTTTAGCCTTCAAAATGAATGGCTGGCCGTCCAGTTTGGTGGCTGGCCAAAGTTTAAAAGTGGAGTCATTAGAGAAGGTAGCAAAGAGAGATTCATCTTTGTTGATTCTTATTCTGTGTTTCAAGAGAAAAACCCTTAATTACATGCCCCACCTTAGTAGATAATTCTGCAAACTAACTTGTTTATAGCAGACTTGTGTTCTTGGAGGTGAGATACCAGTTTGATGGTGTTAGCTTGTGGACTGCTCTCTCCATGCCACCTTGGTGCACATAACCATATTATGTAACTCTTTATACTTATTGCATCATCGCTCATTCAGACTCACTCAGGAATGTTAAAGAAAGACTCTATCCTCGGTCTGCAATCTTCTTTGGCTCTCTGTACTGTCGTGCAACGTGAAACTAAACTAAACTGATCAATATGCAGTGACTAGAAGCAACTAATTTACTTTCAGAGTAAGTTCTGATTTTACGCTGCATCATGATTTCCAGATCCTCCGAACAGGAGCTCTCCAGCTGTACCACTATACACATGAGGAGAGGCGGGATCAGAGAACTGAAACTGAGACAACTACTGGAATTATACCTTGGGTCACCCTTCCCTCCATGGTGAACAATTCTCTTCCAAAGCTCGTGGCACTGGTGTCCGACTTTGATCTCTTGTGTCTGCTCTTCTTGGAGGAGATTGACTTCCTCCCACTTCTGAGGTCCACAGAGGGAAGGTTGTGTTCGATGTCCAGAGCTGCTATTCCATCCGGGATCTTGGACAGTTTTCTGCTTGGTATAGTGGAAAGGGTTCGTCTTGGTGGGACAGAGCCTGCCGCACCAGATCTCCCCATCACGCTGTGCGTCCTGTTCTTCTTTGAGGGACTATCGCTGAACATCAGATTCCATTCATCAAAATCTTCATTCTAAACAATTCAGTAAATAGGGCACAGATGGACCTGCTCCAACTGACTAGCTCCTACCTACCATTGACCCTACTTGCTGTGTCTTCAGTCTAAGGGATGACATCATCTGAGGGTCAATCCATACACTCTAAAGGTACGTAACAGCCATACTAACTTGTTGTCTACCGGAACAGAAACTGGAACAGCCATTTCATTTGGTTCCTTAAACCACTGTTCCTCTACAGTGGAAAGACTGACACAGTTTCCCTGGACCCCACAAGTGTCCAAATCAACAACACCTGTCACTTGCGTATCAGACACACTATGAGGTCAACAATCACAAAAACACAACATTAAAATACAGAAATACATGAATTTTTAATTTACTCACAAAAGCCGACTGTTATAAATTTTCATTGCAACATGGTGTAGATCCTATGAAAGATATTACATTAATAAGCTACTGACAGAAACCCCTCACTCAACAAGACTCACCAACAGTGCATCCTCCTGTTTAGCATCCATTTTCAAAGTCTGCAGCTTGTGCAATACCTACAACACAACATGCCCTCCCAATAACCACACTAGCAAGGAATGGATCATGTGACTAACCTGGCCATATTTAGCGGGGACCGATGGGTACATCACATCATATCCAGGCCTGGTCAGGTTTCTCACGCTTTGTCTCTCGCTCAAGCTATACACAACAGAACCACACACTGTCTCAGTTGTAGTGCATCCCCTGAATTACCTCTCTCACATGTCAAAGAACTCCCGAAGGTCAACTTTTCTGCCAGTTTTCAACACTGAGTCGTAGATATTTCTGAGTAACGGTGGCTTAACCACACTCAGCAGCAACAAAGAATTGGTGAAGTCCATCAAGGGCTTGGTCAGAAAAGGTTCAAGCTTTGGCTCCAAGAAACAGGCAGAGTCAATCTCTCCAAGCTCACAAGCTGTCTTTGACACAAACCCAACCGCTGCATATCTAATCCATATATTCTACACAAGACCATTAGAAGGAGATAGAGTACAAAGTTCAAAGTACAAAGGTCTGTTCCTTACTGGATGAAGGAGGAAGGGCACCACATGATCCACAAACTCTAACAGTTTAGGAAGATTAAAGAGCTTTTTTCCACACATGCTTGTAATGGCATCGATGACTGTGCTAATCACAGACTCCTCGGGGTCACACAAGCCCTGGAACAGTGAGGAAAATGTAAAAAATGAGAGATTGGATATACAGACCTTCTCTGCTCAAATATCAGCTGACCACGCCCACTAGCAGTAATTAGAGCTGGCCACGCCCACCTGTAATAAGAGGGGTTCAACCAGACAGACGGCAGGCCAACCCAGAAAGGCAACTAAGTCCACAATGCACTCAAAGAACACTTTATGCAGCTGCCAATCTCCCTTGTCGTTCAAGTATGTGATGGTATGTCCCAACAAGACATCGTTGGCTAAACAGCGTGGGAGGGAGGTTGACAAAGCTACAGTCACTCAAGCACATTGCTGACCTTGTTGGAAGCCAAAGAAGTGACACAGCTTCTTCAAACTTCTCATCAAAGTCTTCTTGACTGTGTTATCCTGCAACAAAATGGCAGAGGAGAGCATGGTCTGGGTGATGGAGACCAATCTATCTCAGCCTGCAGTCCCACCTGATCACTGAGAAGAGAGGAAACTGCACGAGCAACTTGTGTTCTGAGAATACTCAATTCACTGTCATAGCTGCCCAGTATCTCGTAGTCATCATCAGCTGTCTGACTGGCGTCATGGAGACCAATCTCCAGGAAGCGGTGCGAAGACTCTGCTAAATCTGCTATACATTCAGCCAGTGCTATACGGACTGTCACCTCAATGTCTTCTGGTATGGTGGACTAAAGAGAAGGTCACATGATAATCACATGACTGCAGAGACCACATGATACCCACATGACTGCAGAGACCACATGATACCCACATGACTGCAGAGACCACATGATACCCACATGACTGCAGAGACCACATGATACCCACATGACTGCAGAGACCACATGATACCCACATGACTGCAGAGACCACATGATACCCACATGACTTTAGAGGCCACAGATGACTCACCAGCCCAGGTAGAATGTAATCCTGAAACAGGTTGACGTCACTACATATTGAAATATTGTCTCCAATATAATAACATATAACTCCAAAAGTGAGGATATCTCCCTCAACAGTGGCCAACATACCTCTTGGGAATCTTCCTGACCATTGCCAAACAGAAGGAGAGAGTTCGAATAGCTTCAGCTCTTACAGTTGTCATAGTATCATTCACAAGACACATCTAATAAGCAGCAACCATATATGTATGTACAATCCATTGCTGCCTCTTTATGGATCAGATATACTCACCACAAACGGAATTATTCTATCCAAGATGAATTCATCTCTGATGTGTTGCGCAATGATTCTCATCATTTCAAGGACTTGCATTTTAGATGATGTCAACTGCGAGTATTTATATGGAATACATGGCATAGTAATCACACAATTAATATAGTACCAGTGCCTTGAATAACATACGTACCTGTAGAGCTCTCACTTGAGATGTGACAGCAGACAACACAATAACTAACCCATCTATAAGGATAAGATACATAAGCAATTTTGACATCTGGTTGTCATGGCAACACCACACCTCCATATCCACTTTCTCTATCACTTTGTTCAGTATGTGGTGCAATAGCCCTCAAAATAGTGTTCAATTTTGTTTTGATGCTGAAGGAAGTTGAGAAAACTAAATGAACACCTGTGTACAGGCAGGGAAATAAAATGGCTGCACTTTTGTATCCTCTGGTCTGGATTGACAAACTCCCCATCAACTCCATATGTGAAATTCTTCATGTACATATGTAGAAAGTCTTGAAAGTAGTTTGGAAATGTACCTGTAAATGAGTTACATATTCACATGACACAAGTGAGTTCAACCTTGGCAGTGCAGGCCTCACGAGCTGTCAGACAGACGCTAGCTGCTGCTCTCTGTGACGGGTCCAGCTGAAGCATCATTTTTAGTAAAGCCTTTAAGGAAAGGTGGAAAGAGTTCATTACCAAATCTGGGATGTCATTCCTACTGAGTGGGGGATGTGAAGTACTCACTCTAACATCATCATCTCTGATGCTTTTGAAGGGCATATCAGGTGTGTGACCTCTCTTGTACTCCAACAGTTCAGAAAGGTCAAATACTTGACGTCCATCTGAAAACATCTCAGCAATGACACAACTTCAGGAATAAAAGAATGATGGATTATTCAGTCAGGTTACATCTAAGGTCTCTCTTACCCTAGGGAAAAGATGTCCATTCCGGGATCAAGTTTGGCATTTGGGTTAGGAAGTCTCTCGGAGGGATCTATGAACCGCTCTGGAGCAATATAGGTGGTGCGACGTCTTGCAGTGTCGTAATAAAAGTCATAATCCCCAGGATCATCCTAGGAGTAGAACCCTGGTCTAACGGTTGCTATCACATTATCTGACAAGTACTCACAAGAGGCAATTCAGTTGGTTTGAAAGGAGCGTAGTCTGTCAAGAAGGCCCTGTGAGTGAGGTAGAAATGATCAGTGAAAATAAAGCGTCGTACACTGTACTATCATTCTGGTTTTACCAATTCCATCCAGTTAGTAGAACATTTTCACTTTTTATGTCGCCATGGGATACCTTTGAAAAGGACTAGTGCTGTAAATCATCTGATTGGTTGCTATGGATACTAGATAACAACACACCTTCCTATACCAACCATCATCCAAGGCTCTCAGCAACTGAAAAGCAATCCACTTCTTCTCAATATTACTCAACAAAGGACGTGTACTGAAAGGAAAGTTGTGCAATAGTAACAAAAGTTGAGCAATCACATTAGAAGTTCTTCTTACAAACCTCAGTCTGTCATAAAGGTTGTATCGGACATGTTGACGCAAGAGGTAGGCAGCTTTCTCGGTCTCCTAACAACACATTCAAATCTCTGATTGAGACCTCAACAATGCATGCACAATCGTTACTCACCCAAAACTCTACATACGCCAATGCATTTGGAATAACAGACAACTTTTGTTTCAATTCTAAGAGTCGGGAAAGTTATTTGATAAGTGCAGAGATTCATCTCAAATATACAATCTCCTATATATATATCCTCCCCTACCGTTCAGCGTTTGTTCATATTGCTTCTCCAGCTGAAGGGGTATATCATACTTGGCGAGTACCTTCGTCACCACTTCCCCACCTCCCCTACATACACACGCATGCCTTATAAGGACGCACTGCAGAGCTGAGGACAACACTCACTTGTACGTCCCTCGAACCGTTTTGAAGAATCTCGTACTACTTAAGCTAACGAAAGGTACAATCCGTTAGAACATGAATATACGCTTTACATTCTGTAACAACCTTTCGACACCTGTAACTCTATCCTCTCCAGCGAAATAGCTCTCTATCGGTTGAATCTACAAGTGATCCAGGGAAGCATAAATGATGTCTGATATTGTGGAAGGCACGAACCTGCGAAGGTGCAATGGATGTGATCTCGTTCCCCATTTTGTTATAAAGGGGAATCCCCTAGTGGGCGACAGGCCTTCGACTTCTATATATATTTGAGTCTAAGCTGTGTTTAAGTATAGTAGCATGCAACAGGAGAATAGAGTATACAGAGAGGTCATGGTGGTCGTTATTACAACTAAACCAGACAAAAGTACTACGTTTCTATCTCAAAGTTGTCTAAACACTCAGTTCAATATCTTGAGAGCAGCCGTAAGATCTTCAACAATAGTGACCTGCCATCCTAACCTAATTAACAGAAAACATACATCTACTACAGGAAACACTGAACTACACTAGTTACTAATGCAACTTGTCACTATGTCACTGTGTGTCACTGTCACTATGTCACCATGTGTCACTGTCACTATGTCACTGTGTGTCACTATGTCACTTACAATATCAGTGGACAAGTTGCATTAGTCACGCAGTCTAACATTCCATGACTCACTTGGCCATTAAGGCTGCCATTTCTTCACTTTTATTGGGTGTGCAACAAATGGAACAACAGCTGGAGTTTGGTGTAAAGAGTTTAGTGAAATATAGTTTTCCTACTCTCTTCAAGTCCTCAACAGTAACCATGGCAACAGCCTTAAGCAGTTTCCTGTAAAGATGTATAGATTTACTATATTTCTTCCTCAGACAAGTGTGTCGACAGAGAGAGCACACGGATAGACAATTAAATAACCAACTTGTTGTAATCCGGATCCTTCTTGTAGAAACTTTTTACAACTGAATCTTCTGCTGCCGAGGAAATGGTCTTTTCTTGTTCCACAATTTGGAAAACAGTTGAGCTGATAGCTGCCTCCAGGAGGTCATGCTCAAATGAAGTCACTTCATTCACAAAGTCACTCTAAGTTCAAACAACAAACAATTATTCACTACAAGTTAACCAAGTTCTTGTCAACTTCCAGACGTACTAACACTTGAGAAGTTAAACATACTCAAGTTTCACTGATTACACTTACAACAATCTCTTTAGCAACTGAAAAGGCCTGAGAAGGCTGGGCTGACTTGAAGAGATTAAAGTACAGAACTCCTTCCTCGACCTTGCACTTCATGCTGTAGTGGTAGGAAAGCCCCATCCCCCGTAGCTGACACCACATGGGGCCCTGTACGGGTGGGTGGAGGGGTGGAGGGGGTGGGCGGGGTGGAGGGGTGGATGAGTGGTGAAGGGGTGGGGTGGATGGAACATTTAAATGATGTGAGTGCTAACCTCAAGAGCACAGAGATATTGCATAAAGCACAAGATTGCAGGATAATCTGGGTCCTTGAAAGACTTGATACAAGGCATTGCTAATGAAAGGAAGGTGGAGTCCACAGCACCATTTCCATAGACAAAGGATCTTCCCCATGGCGAAGGCTGCAGGTGTACTTGGGCGAGCTTAACTTCAGATTGGTTCTGTATGCTGAGAGAGGCAATCAACACAGCACACTATATACCACAGATAAATTGGAATTAAAAGAATTACCCTGTTGCTCTGGATATCCATGGTTTCCATGGCAACAGTGGATCCCCTAAAGTATTCAATTTTGTAACATTTCCATTTAGATACACTCTCAGGTTGCCAGGGGCAACAAGGAGTTCCTTCACATGTCTCAGTGATTCAGTTACCTTAAACAAAACAACTTGGTCAACCAACATTTTGTGAACACTAGAAAGACAAACCTCTTCAGCAAGTTTGGCATCTGTCAATTTATCAATGGTCTCCTGCAGGTAGACCTGCTGGGTAGCCATATTGCTAATGTTGAGGTTACTGCTATCATTAAATAGCATCTTTGCAATCAGTGATTGAGACACTTGACGTCCGCTTCTCTTAAGATCAATGGCGGCCTTCAGCAACTTTTGTGCAATGACTTGAATCCTTTCTGGTGTTATTTGAGAACAGTATAGTATCTCCTCCAACCACTGGATGCACTTTGCATACTTGTCCACCTCCATCTAGACACGAGGCAATAGATTGAATATACCACTTACCCAGAAGGAGGGGGAGAGGAGAGAGAGAAACTCTCACTTTAATAGAAATAAAGGCTGCCTGAGTCAATTGGTTGTTAAAGCCAAGACCAGCCTCGTATTCTATAGTATCTTCAGCCAGTTCAGAAACAACTTCTTTGTAGGAAATTAATTCTACAAAGATTAAATAATGGTTGGACTGAGGCATGGGTGGAGTGAGGGGCGGGTGGATGGGTGGAGTGAGGGGGTGGGTGGATGGGTGGAGTGAGGGGGCGGGTGGATGGGTGGAGTGAGGGGGTGGGTGGATGGGTGGAGTGAGGGGGCGGGTGGATGGGTGGAGTGAGGGGTGGGTGGATGATAACTCCTTCGTACTTCCATGTCTCATAATGGGCAATTCAAACAACATTTCGAGGAGTAAGTCTAAAGAGTGCTTCAAATGTACTGGTACAACTGAAGTATCCAGGACTACCAAGATCTACAATTGAATACACAAATCAGGTGATTGCTATCTTGCATACATTATGTACTGACTTCGACAAAGGAGGAGTGAATTTGATTTAGTTGAAAACAAAATGGAAACTGATCAACCGGTAGAATGGAATAGACTTCAGAACTCTTCTGTTCTTCCAGCAGCTCTGTCGATTTGAGGGTGGTGACAGTGTGGAAGGTTATCTCTGAAGGATCGGGTACTTTGACCTGTGTTAGTAGTCCCGATGGAGGGGGAACTTCATTCTGTTTGATGGCGTCAGAAAGGCTTTCCTCTCTTTTCACTAATCCTCCTTCTCCCAAAAGCTGTTGCTGTCTCTTTATTCTTTCTTTCTCAATAGAATTCATGTCCTTTGAAACCTTCTGACTTGGCCTTCCTCTGATCTGGAAAGGGTCAAGGGTCAGAGGTCAGAAGGCAGGGCCCTATGTATTTACATGTACTTACTACTACATGAGGTGCTTTGAGCAAGTATGTTTCAATAAGTTGAACCCAAAATTGGCTCTCTTCATTCAACATCTGCTTCAATAACGGATTTGAATTCAAATATTCTGGAAACTGAAAGTGGAAATGAAGTCACATACTCAGGACTTTAGGTTTGTGTAAAGTGTGAGATTGAACAAACTTCACTAGGTTGTTTACTGAACAAGAAGTCTCCAATGGTTCCAAAGGAAAAGAAGTAGTGAGGAGAGCTCTCTATGAGTTCCAAGTTCTTTCTAATGGACCTCTTCAACATTGTCCTCATTCTAACAATATCAAACACTTCTGTTCCATTCACCAGTCCACTCAATACCTCAAATACCCTAGGCATAGGAATAATATAAATCAATATAAATCACATGCTGACAATATAATAACCAAAGAAGACAAACTTGTCTTTGACTTTATCCAATTTCTCGACTGGAACTTGAGAGAACGTAAACCCGATACAGGAGACTGCATTCTCCAGCAGTAAAGAACTGATCTGGTATAGATGGACAACACTTAAATGTCTACCTCACATGACTACCTGTAAAGTAGCTCTTTTTGCCATGTGTACATTCAGTATAAAATGATATATGATATATTACTACCACACAGTAGCTACAATGAATATTATCAATTCACATCTAACAAGTCACTGACTTTAGCTCCTAAAATTTTATTGATGGAAGATATTTCCTCATTGCGTACCTCTGAGCAAAGTGGATCTCTAATTTCAACCATTTCTCTCTGCAGTGGAGCTACAGAGTTCACACTCAGGTACTCCAAGAGAGCTGTCACGGCAGCCATTTCAAGGCGATCCTAAACAGACCAAATACAGCAGACTAGCTGCAAGCGAGCACACATGTAGTCTCACATACTCGAGCAAAGGGACCCCTCCACGCCAGCCTGACCATTCCGACGCTCTCATCCTCGGTGGGGAAGGTCAGCTCCATGTCCACAGACTTCTGAAAGGGGGGCACGTGGGACTGCCAGGGCCTCTCCATTGGGGGCAGGGGACCCTTTGGAAGGAGAACATGATCACATGACCTACCTGGAAGGAAATGATTGGTTGGATCAAACCTTTTGAACAATCTTCTCTTCCAAGCTGTAGATTGCCTTAAATATTTCATCAGGTGTCACTTTACCAACAACAGTAATGGCTAGGTTGTCAGGACGATAATAAGAATGATGGTAGCTTTGCACCTGTAGATCCACATGTATAGATATGAAATATCAAAAATAAAATGGAGGCATCAAAACCACCATACCTTTTCATTGGAGGTGCTCCTACGGAGGTTCTCCAATCGTCCTCCAGTTTCAGACTATATAAAGGAAATTGACCATCTCTCACTATCGCTGATTGTGCTGATGGTTGCCAGCCAAACCTTATAGCCACACACTCCAGGGTACATGTGTTGGAGGAGCTCAAAGTGTGTCATGTCCTCCGGCGTGTTCTCCCGAGCCTGCATCTCACAGTACACCACTCCAGCATCCTCACCATCACCATTAACGTGATGTACCTCGGTCAAGAAGGCAGCGTCCTAAAGATACGGAACACTCAGCTCTGACCAGGCGGAGCTATCTCAACACAATGGGGAGGAAGAGAGACCATAGTCCAACTAGAAGGGCTTACAGTGAGGGAATGTGGTCCAACTAGAAGGGCTTACAGTGAGGGAATGTGGTCCTACTAGAAGGATTTACAGTGAGGGAATGTGGTCCTACTAGAAGGGCTTACAGTGAGGGAATGTGGTCCAACTAGAAGGGCTTACAGTGAGGGAATGTGGTCCAACTAGAAGGGCTTACAGTGAGGGAATGTGGTCCAACTAGAAGGGCTTACAGTGAGGGAATGTGGTCCAACTAGAAGGGCTTACAGTGAGGGAATGTGGTCCAACTAGAAGGGCTTACAGTGAGGGAATGTGGTCCAACTAGAAGGGCTTACAGTGAGGGTTGGGTAGAGAATGTGATCCAGGTAGATTGGTAGCAGATTGAGAAATCCGGTTCTCCCCGCTGTGGTCACAGTGTAACAGGTATGGTCCACATCTGTCCACGCATTAGTGCCTTCTGCAAGACATCGATTGGCCAACAGATCCAGCACTCCCTACATTATCAATGGATACCTTATATGGCAAGATGCTTCATCCAGTAAATATAGATGGATATGCTTACCTTATAAGGAAAGTCCTCACTCCCCATAAAGACCAGATGTTCAAGCGTATGAGGCAGTCCATCGTGGTCGTGAGCCTCAGTAGCTGCAGATCAAAGATATCACGTGCACCAGCTCTAAATACCGGACCGGACCGTCCTCCAAAAGATTTTACCTACCTAAGCAAATGAAGCCGTCGACTGAAGGTCCTTCGACCTGTCCCAAATAGACTACAATCCCTGTTCTCTTTGACTGCAGCTTTAAAACATTAATGCCTTCAATCACGCAAGAATGGAGCTGAATATACGAAATATCCTTTAGAGACGCCATATTGCGCAGGATAGTCACGTGACTGGATTATCATAAATGTAGTATGAGCTATACAGTGTCAGTTGTTTTCTTTTCTTTTGCAGCTCTTCTTTCTTCCTTCTTCTTGCAAGCCTGCACATGACACACACGGCTCTATTACCATGGTTACCAGTTTAAAATTAAAGGGATTTACCTTATCGACCAGACCTATCAGTTGTCCACGTTTTGACAGTAGCTTCAGCACTTCCATAATGAGGGGTAGGTAGTTATGGCGACGTCGTATGTTCTCCAACTGTAGAGATTAATAGGGTTCATTTAACAGAGGAACTCAGAACTGAGACCAAATTGTACATACTTTGTAGTGCTCATGCTTCAAGTCTTCGTTTTTTAGTTTCACTTCCAGGTCTCTTGTCTCATCATCGCCTGCATCTATAATGGCTTGCAGAGCCTCTGGATCTGACGGCAGATCACCGTCATCATCCATTGCCTCGTTTGACATCACCAGACCCATCTATAGAGTGGTAACCATAGCAACAGGGCACTCCCTATAAAATAGTGTGTGGTTACCTTGGTAGCAGCTCGTTCCACTTGGTCTTGCAGATCCAAGATCCTCTTTTGGTAGACCACTCGTCGATCAGTAACAACAGCCAAGAGGTTAAAGTGGATTTCTTCAGTTGTAAAACTTACAAGTAGCAAGGCAGACATTTATATTCTGAACAAATACCCCAAATGGTTCGGCTAACCTTTGCATTCGCTGATCTAACACTACTTTGGCAGTCAATAGCCAGTCTTGAGGATCACACTTGCCCAAGTCAATGGGACCCTCCTTCAGACCATCCAGTTCATACAGACGTCCATCAATTGGGACATATGCAACAAAATGGTAGCTGTCCTTCTCCTTCGGTAAGAGGCTGTCGTCAAAATCAAACATTTGCTGCCTGCAGAAGAGTTAGTGTCAAAATTCAAACACCCAGAGGCATGTCAATGGTCATAGCTGATTGGTACAGAAAGGGGGGAGTACCTTGTAAAACTGTTGTGAACCCTCTTCAGTTCCAAAGAATTAGTCATTGCTAAGCCTTTATCCTACAATATATAGGACCACACAAATAGACACTCTCTCCTATCTCCACAGAATAGGTGTTTGTAAAACAACTAAAATAAAAGCAATTCGTCACGCGAGCACGAAATGTTCGGTTCTTACCGCAGGATCGAAGCTGGCAGTGAAGTCTTTAAACTCCCTCAATATCGGTCCGACGTGGACATCAGGATGTTGGGCGTTGAGGAGGACACTGATAATGGCCTGCGTGGCACAAGCATTCTTAATCATTTGCTTGGCAAAAAATATTTTGTCCAATCGATCATCTTGTACTACAGATCCGGCACTCCCTTCGCTCGACTGCCACTTGAACAGAAACACGAGCCCATGGCAAGGTCTGGACACGCGAGAACATACACGTCTCACGCACAGTCGAGCAACACAGTAGGCTACTTACTTGAGTTCTTGAAATGTACTCTCGTCTAGGCTCCACAGTTCCTCTACACTGAGGCCATCTACGCCTGTAGTAAGAGCAAAAACAAGTCTTTCTCTGTCAATATCGGATAATCGGACTCACCAAATCCTTTAATTAGTTCGGTAAAAACGCCCGGGTCGCTTTCTATGAGGCACCACTCCTCCGCCATTTTAAATAAATTGCGCAATGCCACTCAGCACCTGTGCATATAATATGGATTTTTCAGTGCATTTACAGTACCAAAGCAGTGTGGGTAAATAGACAGTTACTTAAGTGACCATGCAGCGTCCGTTAGATTAGCTCCACGGTGAGTAGAAGCTGCCACTTCTTCTAAAAATGACTTTGAATTGTGAACATGTGTCCCTCCGATTATTATCCTAACAGGAGGGTTGTCCCGGCATATGTTTGCCATGGCGTAGGCCTCTGCATATGTAGCTCCTCCAACTATAAAGACAATGATATCCTGGGGCCTGTGCTCTCGAGGGGGGCGGGGATCAGGAACCTCTACTGGTACATACAACTGGTCCTTCAGTTTGCCCTTTACTCCATCCAACACAACATTAGAGACTGCTGGAGTGTGACGGATGTAAATGTTTTCAACTCCTTTCACTCCCTTAAACAGCTTCTTGGCAAACAGTCCCACTGGTGTGCTTGATTCAAAGAGCTCAATCGATCTCTTCTTGTCATACTCCTGCATCATTTCCAGGAACTACAGAATAAGAGGATGAATGTAACACCATTTAATGCACATTGCACGTCCAACCTACCAATTTTCCCTTATCTCCAAAGTGCTGGCTTAAAGATTTCTTAATTTCTGACATTTCTGAGCCAGTTTGCCCATACCTCAGCTGGTACAGTAGAGCAAGTCGAAGTCGATCAAAGTTGCCTGTCTTTGGAGAAGCCATCAAACTCAACAGTGTCTACATACATTGGAAATCAGTTACAGATTAACATGCTCTGTGTACATTATCAATAGCAAGAAACAGTGAACTATCATCACCTCATAACCACCTCTCTACAGGATCATTTCATTCCCAGTTGCCATCGGTTACCTATTCCATTTATTATAACACTAATACTGTACAACACTATTGTAGTCAATAGCCAATTTATAGGAACTCCATGCCATAGTTACATATTATTATAATATAGGCTAATATATGTATTAAAAGGTTTTAATCATATAGTTATTCACTTACCCTACTAGATTGAGACTTCTCGTTAGCTGTTACAATGTCTTGCTCAAGCTCTGAGACTGAGAGGAGATTGTAATCACTAACTAGTCTGGACAGCTCCGAGGCCACTGCCACATGCTTTGAGGTGGCACCAGAAAGCTTGCGAAATTGAGGATAATTCTCCACAAAAGCCTTCATATCTGCTATGGATTCAATCTGCTCGTGACTCTTGGCCTTAGCCTGGTACTCCTCCAGCAGCTCCTTGATGGCCACGCCTACCTCACCAAAGTTGAGGTACATGCTCTTCTTGAAGAACTCATCTTGTTCAGTGGAGAGAACAACCTCCTTAAGGTCTGCCTTGATGCCAGGTGCATTGCTCAGATCCACTCTGTTGTTACTCATCCCGATGAGCTCATGTATCATAGCATGATAGGTCCACTGGTGGAGGAGAGGGGTAATGGGATCATTGTGTCTGTCGAGGATCAGGAGGAGTGGGGGGTTGTCGGGCTGACGGAAAGCAAACTGACGTGGATGGTCCTTATACACAGCGGCCACGCCTCTAGCTAAGTCCTCTGCCATCCTTGACTGAGCCACGTAGCGTATGACAGGCTTCTTTTTCAAGGCCAGGAGAACAGAGGTGAGACCATCAGTGACCCTGCTGAGGTGGTGGGCGTCCCAGTGACCCGTGTGACTGGAGGCCGGAGTAAGGTTGAAGGTGAACACATTGTTTGTGAGCGCGTAAAAATCTGCATAAAATTCTTTAATTTCCTTCACTACTTCGTGTTCATCGGCCTTGGCGAGTGTGGAGAGAGCGTTCTCCATACCCTTATCTTCAAGAAAGTAGGAGAAATAAATGAAGTAGGAGTTGTAGTTTGGGGCTTGTAGCTCCCTCGCTAGACTTTCCACATTAGCTCTGGTGGGACGCACGAACACGATTGCGTTTAAATGCTTCATCGGTTCTCGGGCGCGGCTGTCCAATGATTCAAAGAGATATACCTCCTTCTGAAAGACCTCCGACTGTGCATATACCAAGGCAATCATAGTTGTCGTCTCTTTATCCATTAAAAGTGCCTTCATTCCTACTCCACTGTCTTTTATCATCTGATCAAAGTACAACCGAACTGCTAGAATGACGTCCATTTTGTTTCCTCTTCCCTTCGAGGTAAAAGGGCATTTGAAAGGGGAAAGTCCCTTCTTTAAAATCAATTAGCCAATAGCCAACAGGAATTCATGAATAAAATTAATTATTTTCAATGGATCAGTTTGAGACTTAAGTTGCAGAGACCAAATGCCAAATATTACAGACGTGATGCATCCATCAGACTTGAGAAAAACAGCTTTAATGAACTCCTACAAGAAGCGCCAGGGAAAGATTCTCTCTCAAAAATCACTGCAGGTCCCGTCCCAGGAGCCCATCCCACCGGCTGTCCTGCCCCCTCTTCAGCAGCTATCGCGACCAGCCAGCACAATTCACCAGAATATATATGCCGTTAAGCAGCCTGTGATAACGATGAGAGATCTGCGCCGCCGCACTACAACCTCCTTAGACTTCACCACTCACCGCTCCCAGCTGCCGAACCTCCGGAATTTAGTCTGCTCGCCCACGCGACGCAGCAACCCTCAACCCAACGGCCTTGTCTATCAATGTCCTTACAACCGATTTAACCGGGTATGTAGCATAACTCGTATAGTAACAATAATTTAATGTACATGATCTAATGTACACATGCATCGATCGTCTGCAGGTTTATGGAATATGGAATCCAAATGTGACAGCCATCCAGAACAGACTTCCTGCAATGATTGATCACTTGAGTAAATGAATCTAGACTGAACTGTCTGCTGCTCACAAGAGCTGAACCATTTACTAACTAAACATTTGTATATTGTTAATCGCTTGCGAGTGCATTTAATCTTCCTCTCACTTTCTTGGTTTATAGGAGATGTTAACTTCTCTTGCAAGCATCCTCAGCACATCTCCCCAGAGAAATGTAAGTTCTGCAAATGCCATGAAATACTTATACTATGTCTTCTTCTTGTCACTCCCAATACCTGTTCATAAAGGTGCTGGAGTGGAGCCTTTCAGCTACACTGCAGACGGACGCTCCAGTTACAGGGAGAGCTTTCAGAGGCCCAATTTGAACCTCTATGGGCAGATACCAGTTCAGCCAACCAGATATGGAAACAGACCCTCGGTGCTTCCAGCTGTCGGCATTGGTGAGAATATGCATATTCAGTGCATATTGTGTCAGAGAATATAGCTAGACAATCTACATTGTGCATATATATATAAAATATATATTTATACTCTTTCTCAGTTCCAAATTCCATTACTTTGGCCGCAAGAGAGAAATCTTCAAGAAAGATTCATTAACATAATGCATGTTATTTTGACAAAAATATTTATTTTGTTCCAAAGAAAACATAAATATATATTTGAAAACCAATTTTATTTTTAATATAATATTCATGAAGTATTAATTTACAAATCAAAATAAAAATTTTACAAAGGTACTCTGATGATTGGACAAGTGAATTCTTCTTTTTGAAGTTGCTGACTCAGTATTACAATAATGAAGAAGGTCTGTGTTTGGGTCTATATTTACTGGTCTGTTTGTTGGACTGGCAAGGAGGATGTTCCTGCTCGTTATCATCACTACTGCTGTCCTCCTCAGTGAGGTACCTGACAGCAGCTGCAGGATTAGCAATGCTCTGAATGGGTGGATCAGAGACATGAGGAGATCTGCGCTTGAGAGGCTGGGAATGAGGCTGTGGAGGAGTGCTACTACTGGTACCACCACTGGTGTTGGAGTCTAAAAGAACTTTCAGCAAATCTTTAGCTTTGGATAGCTACAGATGAAACGAGTAGGAATACAGTATAGAATATTAGTATGCAAAGCTATGACATAGGAATAGTAAAATTAAAGTACATAGGCTGCACAAGGAAGGAAATACAATTTGGTGAAACTATGTACCAGACACTGATTGGGCAATTGTTGCCAAAGTGATGCAATGAGTATAAAAATGATTTAAAAAGTGGAACCAAAACCGCATAAGTCACTTATGTATAGTTATAAAATGAATGTCTATATGCTTAGCGACAAGTTGGAAAGACAGGGGTTGCCTAGCTACCATCCTCTGGCCAGTATAGTCCCAAAGGCTCGCACATATAAAACCTAAAATCATTACAGTTGGAAGAAATAAGAATTACCATTGAGTATTTCAATTATTGTCACTTATGTATACACAGTGTTAAGTTAATACTCACATGTTCTTCAAGAGTGTTAATCTTTGTGTGGGCTTCGGAGAGTTCTCTTAGAATGTCTTCTTCTCTTCTGTTAGCCTCCTGTAGTTCCTGTCTCTTCCTCTCCAGTTCATCCGCTGCCTCGTCAGCCTCAATCTTCTGAGCAGTGAGCTCTTTTTCCAAATCTGTGACCTTCATTGGGTTAGTAATGCCATCTGAAGGAGAGAGGATGTTGCTTTCAGCCAGTTTCCTTACCAGACTCTGGAGGAAGAACAGCATTCTGTTATACCCACATACAAACTGTGACACTATGCAATTTCAATATCATACACAACATGCTAGATGAATTCATTTATAAAAAAAAAACATTTACTATTTTAATTTTACCTCCACTTCTACATCAATTTCTTTGTCAGTTAATCCGCCATTTTCTGCCACCATTCCTCTTGGGCTGGCTAACTGGCTCGTCATTGGACTCGTTTCTGTGTTAGGAGTGGTTACCTTTTCTGATAGCTGACTACTGCAGCTGCCACTTCTAGAAAATCTGCCGTCAATCAGCTTCTTTGATGCCTTCCTCAACACGAGTACCTCCTTCTGCAGAGCATACATGTAGTCAGCTTCCTCCGCACGACTTAGCTGTCCCTAGGTGTGTGTGAGAGAGAAGGAGGAGATGGAAGGTGTACGTGAGAGGAGGGAGGGAAATGGAAGGTGTGTGTGAGAGGAGGGAGGGAGATGGAAGGTGTGCGTGAGAGGAGGGAGGGAGATGGAAGGTGTATGTGAGAGGAGGGAGGGAAATGGAAGGTGTATGTGAGAGGAGGGAGGGAAATGGAAGGTGTGCGTGAGAGGAGGGAGGGAAATGGAAGGTGTGCGTGAGAGGAGGGAGGGAGATGGAAGGTGTACGTAAGGGAGAGGAGGAAGATGGAAGGTGTATGTGAGAGGAGGGAGGGAAATGGAAGGTGTGCGTGAGAGGAGGGAGGGAGATGGAAGGTGTACGTAAGGGAGAGGAGGAAGATGGAAGGTGTATGTGAGAGGAGGGAGGGAGATGGAAGGTGTGCGTGAGAGGAGGGAGGGAGATGGAAGGTGTATGTGAGAGGAGGGAGGGAAATGGAAGGTGTATGTGAGAGGAGGGAGGGAAATGGAAGGTGTGCGTGAGAGGAGGGAGGGAAATGGAAGGTGTGTGTGAGAGGAGGGAGGGAGATGGAAGGTGTGCGTGAGAGGAGGGAGGGAGATGGAAGGTGTATGTGAGAGGAGGGAGGGAAATGGAAGGTGTATGTGAGAGGAGGGAGGGAAATGGAAGGTGTGCGTGAGAGGAGGGAGGGAGATGGAAGGTGTATGTGAGAGGAGGGAGGGAGATGGAAGGTGTACGTAAGGGAGAGGAGGAAGATGGAAGGTGTGTGTGTGAGAGGAGGGAGGGAGATGGAAGGTGTACGTGAGAGGAGGGAGGGAGATGGAAGGTGTACGTGAGAGGAGGGAGGGAGAGAGATGCCTGCTGGTAGGTCTGGAATGATAAGGAGTCAATGTGCATATGTACCTGTATTAGCTTGCTTGCTAATGCTTCACACTCCTGAAAGAACAAGTGATTATAAGAATAAGAAAAAGATGGTGAGACATTGAATACAATTAACATGAGTCAGGGCTGTATGCAGAACTTGGGGCCAGAGGGGGCAAAATGAATTTCAAAATTTAGGGGGGGGAATGGTATGAGGGTGTCGAAGCAGTTTAGAGAGTTCCCAAAAGTCTGGGGGGGAGCGAATGCCCCCCTCTATGCAGCCCTGTGAGTACTTACACAATACATAATCTGCCTACTATGTACACAGAGGATTCTGAGACATTTGGGATATATGCATGTATGTATGTACCTTTTCTAATTGTGTGTTTCGTGCTCTCAAACTTGCATTGTCACTCCTTAGCCTCTAAAACATTACACAAAGCAAACAAGTACTCATGCTAAATGTCACTATTACTGAAACAACTTGAAATGCAATCATCAGACATGCACACGGACCTGTAACTCCTGGTTCTCCAGTTGTATCCTTTCTCTCCTTAGAGAGTACTCCTGTTGCCACCTGTACAAGAGGGTATGCATGTACGTATGTATGTATCAGTTCCCATAGCAACAGTTAAAGGTCTATTTTACCTTTTCATTTTCTTGGAATAGTTTTCCCATTTGATGTTGTAGGCCATTCTTATCAGATAGTCCGGATCTGGCTCGTGCTCCTCCTTCCATTTTTGGAAGTGCTGTAGAACAAGAATTACAAGCACAGCAATGTGTAGTAAATACTATTTTCCCATCGAAACAGCTGTCAAGTACAGCAGAGCCATATAAACAGCTTGGATATTATAATACTCTTTTAACAACAGTAGCAATTATCTTCAAAAGTAGTGGAATGATGGTAGCAGTTGGAATGTGGAGGAATACAAAGTGTTCACACAAGATCAACAGTTTGACTGTGAATGGTGAAGCTTGCAATGCGGTTAGTAAAGTCTCACACTCAACATGTCTTCAATATCTCTGTCCATGAGCTCGTTGGAGCTTGTCTGGAGCAGGGCGAGACCCACTCGAAACACCACAGACATCCCCTAATGGATAGGGCTATATGACTATATGTGACAAAATGGAGGGTAGGGGCTATACAATGGAGGAAGTGGTACTTTAAAATGGAGGATGAGGTACTAGAAGGTGGAGGATGACACAGGGTACAAACCTCTATTAGAAATATATCCATGATTCTGTAGACTACATTTAGCGATAGAACTGAACTGAAGAGTGTAACAAACCAGGATGCAGCATACATCGAAGAACTAAACCCCTGGGGGGAGGAGAAGGCTATGTGTCAAACCTTAAGGAGGTAAGACAAGTTGATATGGACTTACTACAGAGAGGAAATGTTTGTAGAGATCTGGAAGGAAATCCTAGGAGACAGAGATGAACACATTTACATACATATGTACACAGTACATTTCAGGTACCATAGCAACGTGTACATATGTACATACATATTTACTAACTTCTATTAGTTTCTCCAGTTGATAAAAGTACAGTCCAACTTCAGTCATATTTGGCTTGTAGACTTCCCTCATTTTGTGCACTTCCATCAGCTTACAAAACACACAAAATGAATCTTCTTCTGGTAGCTGGGGACAGAGAGGAGTGGAGCGCTGACAGAAGTGTCTCAGACACAACTCCTGACAGTGAACTCACATGAAGCAAGAGTATGCCAGCTACAAACGGACTACCCTGACAGTACCCAACCTCTTTATCATGTATGGAGTATGCCTACAGAATTGCACTTGCCACATCTCTAAGAATTCTCTGAACTGACACACAAGCTCACCTTCAGTAAGTTCTGAAGTGCTTCCTGTCCCGGACCATTTCTGAAGAAGTTATGTTCTGGAAATGTTCTTGTTAAGTCACGTTGAATTTGTTTTTCAAAAGGAGAACTATGCTATGATGGAAAATAGTCAAAGAGGATAAATTCCTTAACCTCCTCAAGTGAGGCAACCATTAGCTAAAACATACTGCTATAAGATCTAACTACAACCAATAACTTCCATTTATGTGCGCAGATATACAAAACTGCCAGTTTCTTACTCCAAGTAGTTTTGGGTACTTCTCCTTCAGAGGACAGTTGGCCATGTCGATTCCTGCCAACATTGGCCATAGAAGAGATCTCATTGTATTCGGCACACCCTTCCATGCTAACTCTTTAATCTGTTTCAACTTCTTCTTGAAAGTGTTGTCCCAATCCACTGCTACCTGGCTCCACTGATGACTATGAGGAGGAGAAAACAAGGAAGACATCTTATGGCTGGGCTGGAGAGGGGAGACTTCCAATATAAGAGATAGAATATCCTTGGAGATCATTCTAGAATATCAACAGCTTCACACACAGTATATACGTAGACTGATTATTAGGATCATTAAAAACTAGTCATTGGACCTTAACCATGTACCAGTCACAGATATGTCTCTACCGATGACTATTACACCTCCCTATGTTACATACATAATATTGTAGGGAGAATATTGTATTTCTTAATATAATCCAAAGGAACACATACATTTCCTAACACCAAAGCTTGTACAGGAAAGGAATAACATCTCTGATTTAAGCAGTTCAAATCAATCAACCTCTGACTTGGCAGTCACTATTACTCTCTTTAGCATTTTATTTTTACTTTCCAACACTCAACTATTGTGTAGTCATTTGGAACACTTACAGCAGTACTTGCAGATCCTCATATCTCACAAACCTATTAATATCTATACACAGAGTAGCTACCACAGCTGTGACCTAATATGGCATTCCCATATGAATAGATATCTATACATTGCTCCAATGGCATATTACATACATCATTTGGTTATAGAGAATAATAGCTTGCATTCCATTCTGCACCCCCAGAATTGATAACATATAAACACTCTCCCCCTGAAATACAGGCTACCAGACCAAGGTCTTACAGTGAATGCCTTTCACCTACAAACAGACTATTCTCAGTGACAAGGGTCTGAGATAGCTACACGACAATCTCACCAAAGGTCCTTTTCCGTGCTCTCCCAACTCTCTTCCGTCGAGTCCATCCTTCGGAGAGATCTAAGTGACATTATAATCTTTTCTTCTTCTCCGGGTATTTTGGTCAAAGCTTTCGTGTCTGATTCAAGACTCCTATTAATCAGAGAACTAATATTCAACTACTAGTATTAAACGATTCTACTTAGAGCCAGTCTGGTATATAGGTGATAATTTCTTAATCTCGACAGTACGATATCGTCTTCATTCAATCTAAATTTACACCTTTTGAAGCCCCATTAAAAGATACATTAAGGGGGTGTTATTGATTATTAAAATAATGGCGACGACCAGCCGAATAATCTCAACCATAATTCTTATTTACAGTCGAATGTAGGTGCAGTAAAGAGAAGAGTCGAAATTCTTTAAAACAAACCTGTTCTGTTCTTCTAATGCCTTCAAAAGATCGTCCCCTGACTTCTCGGGTAAATTGGCGATGGCTTCGGCAGTACCACTCCACCCGACTTCCATATTTAAAGGGGGCTGGTACCGAATAGCACATTCAATAGGAAAATATATCGATATATCGATAAAAATAGTTCTGCGAGTATAAACTCATAGGTATAGCTGAGAAAACTTTTTTTCATTTGTAGAGGGTTACTCGTAATAAATTTGTATGGTCATGTATATGCATGTACTATAAGGAGGTACCAAATATTTACTGTACAGAGCCATTGTATACATGTTTGTTGACTAACTTTATAATTAGGATTCCTTAATATACATTAATGATTTATTAGTTGTCGTAATAGTGCTTTCTTCTACAAAACACCAGTACATATGATATACCCTCACTAGTACTGTACTATGGGCAGAAAGAAGAAGGCACTGGTACTATAGGCAGAAAGAAGAAGGCACTGTACTATAGGCAGAAAGAAGAAGGCACTGTACTATAGGCAGAAAGAAGAAGGCACTGGTACTATAGGCAGAAAGAAGAAGGCACTGGTACTATAGGCAGAAAGAAGGCACTGGTACTATAGGCAGAAAGAAGGCACTGTACTATAGGCAGAAAGAAGAAGGCACTGGTACTATAGGCAGAAAGAAGAAGGCACTGGTACTATAGGCAGAAAGAAGAAGGCACTGGTACTATAGGCAGAAAGAAGAAGGCACTGTACTATAGGCAGAAAGAAGAAGGCACTGTACTATAGGCAGAAAGAAGAAGGCACTGTACTATAGGCAGAAAGAAGAAGGCACTGGTACTATAGGCAGAAAGAAGAAGGCACTGGTACTATAGGCAGAAAGAAGAAGGCACTGGTACTATAGGCAGAAAGAAGGCACTGGTACTATAGGCAGAAAGAAGAAGGCACTGTACTATAGGCAGAAAGAAGAAGGCACTGTACTATAGGCAGAAAGAAGAAGGCACTGGTACTATAGGCAGAAAGAAGAAGGCACTGGTACTATAGGCAGAAAGAAGAAGGCACTGGTACTGTAGGCAGAAAGAAGAAGGCACTGGTACTATGGGCAGAAAGAAGAAGGCACTGGTACTATAGGCAGAAAGAAGAAGGCACTGGTACTATAGGCAGAAAGAAGAAGGCACTGGTACTATAGGCAGAAAGAAGAAGGCACTGGTACTATAGGCAGAAAGAAGAAGGCACTGGTACTATAGGCAGAAAGAAGAAGGCACTGGTACTATAGGCAGAAAGAAGAAGGCACTGGTACTATAGGCTGGCAAACACTAAGAACTAAATTTCCCATAAGCACATGCTCATGAGCTCAAATAATTTTTATAGGTGTACATGAGATGTATTTAATTAACTTTACTTACTAGAGTTATGGCACCCTTAATTAGACTTCCTGCCATGGTTGCTATAGAAATTCTTAATTTTGGTTTTGTTAGAGATGAACTGGTTGCCATGGAACTAGTTGCTATGGAAATTCTTTATTTGGAGATGAACTGGTTGCCATGGAACTGGTTGCTATGGAAATTCTTTATTTGGAGATGAACTGGGCTGTGAAAAGAGAAAACAAAATGTACTTATACTCTGCATGAACATAAGCCAAACATTTATTAATTC